>CM044014.1:27293198-27670698 GCA_024085815.1 Flaveria linearis
TGGCGGTGGCAATGGCGGGGCAATGGCGGTGGCAATGCGGTGGCAATGGCGGTGGCAATGGCGGTGGCAATGGCGGTGGCAATGGCGGTGGCAATGGCGGTGGTGGCAATACCGAGAACAATGACGAGAACAATGACGAGAACAATGACGAGAACAATGATGGTAACAATAATGGTAACAATAATAGTAACAATAATAATAATAATAATAATATGTGGACTAACATAATGTCCCAACAATTCCTATTTGACATAGGCGGTGTATAAAGTGCCCTTCACCACATAGATGCCTTAACAAGGGAATAGTATACTCTCTTATACAGAATATTCATCAACTTATGTTTTTCATTGTGACGAGTCTAACCATATTTTGTGCTACAAAACCATTTATCAATCGTTGTAGTAACTTGTTTATTACAAAAAAAAAAGGGAAGTACTAGAAAATGAGAAATCAAAGTTACATTTCTTTCTTTCTTCGACTCTCTGTGATGACATGAACCCAAAATGATAAAAGTAAAATGTAGGGTCAAACTGATTAGTGGGACATTGGATGAATACGAGTGTTCATGGAGGCAGTTTTGATTTCCTTGAAATGGAGATATATTTAAAATGAATTTGTAAATCGAACAAGGTTGGTTAAGGTTAAAAAGCTGAATCCTCGACTTCAGGCAGATATTTGAACATCCAAAGTGAACTGAAAACTCGATTTGAATTCTTGTTTAGTTTTTTAAAGTATCATTCAAATACTTGGGTAAATAAGTTATTAACTTAATCCATGACCATACTACATAGATTTTTATTGATTTCGGATGTTAGATCTAATAATTACATAACATTTGTACATGTGAGTTAAACCTTAATACACAATAATTAGTCCCCACATGCAATATGGTGTAACACCCGTATTTTCTTTTTAAAGAAATAAAAGAATAAAAGAGAAAAAAAAAAAGAAATGAAAGTCAACCTAAAGTTGAGTGGTTAAAAGTTGCAAAAGGACAAAGAAAATAGAAGTTGGTGAATAAAGGGTATGGCCGCCCATTTTCACCTGTCAAACACTCTAATTCGGTTTTTAGAGAGAGAAACAGCAGAGACTTCGAGTTCTAGAGAGAGGAAGAAGAAGAATTCGAATTTAAGGTAAGAATTTGTGTTTTTAAGTTGTGTTTTGGCTAAGAACCGAATGTATGTGTTCTTATGTGGATGTTTGTGTGTTCGGGTGTGTTTATTGGGTGTTATAGGTGTGGAACTTGTAACAAACGGTTTTTGAAGAAGTCATACCCGAGAGACTGCTAAGGTGAGTTACAAGAACCCTTTTTACATGTTTTCAAATGATTTTGGGCTGCAAAATACATGTATGTATGTTTTTGTAAGGTTGGGTATTATATCCGTATGTTCGTATGCATGTGTATGTGGGTCGGGTATGTTTCGGGAAAAGGTATTGTTATGATTATGTTAAGTTCATGCTTAGAATGGTATGTGAATGCTAGAACTAAGTGATGTAATGTTTGGGACTGAGAAGAGCTTAAAAATATTGAACAGACTGCTAATACGCCTATACAAGGCTCATAAGCCTGAACAGTCCTCATACTCCCAAGATTTTGACAGAAACTTAAGTGTTGGGGCTTATGCTCCCCAACAGTGCTCATGTGCCTGAAGTTTAGAACTTAGAAAACTAAGTACAGGGTACTGAGTCTGAACAGTACTAATACGCCTAAATTTTATGCCTTAGGAAAATTACAAGGTAATATGCCTAAATAGTGCTCTTACGTCCGAAATTATGACTTAGAAACTAAGTGTAGGGTAATATGTCCGAATAGTACTCATACGCCTGAGTTCTGACTTAGGAAAAAAAAACTAAGTGTAGGGTAATGAGCCTGAACAATGTTCTTGTGCTTGAAATTATGACTTAGAAAACTAAGTGTAGGGTAATGAGCCTAAATAGTGTTCTTGCGCCTGGAATTATTTCCCAAGTGTAAGGTAATATGTCCCAACAGTTCTCATGCGCCCAGAAAGCTCGTACGCCTAAGTGTTGTGCGTCTGCATAGTGCTGATGCGCTTAAGCAGGGCTCATGCGCCTGCATGGTGCCCATGCGCCTAGGATATTTATACTTAGAAAATTTCCAAGAATTTTCTGGGAATCTGGATTTCAGGGTTTTGACCAAGGTTGACTAGGGTTATTTAATGATAATGTTTTATGCATGCAATGATGATTAATGATTGACCCTTGTTATTGTTACCGATTTTATTATCAGTATTTTATTATTGTTAACAATATTATTATATTGTTAAGTATGCAAAGGGCATGATAAAAAATGTTTAAAATTTAACGAAGCATAATCATTAATAAGTAAAATATTAATGATGAAGAAAAATGGAATGTAAAGAATAAGTAAAGGCTTGCAAGCAAATGTATGGAGGTGCATACCCCTGGCAGGTGTTAGCTCAACGGTGTGCGGGTTAGCTACCCCGAATGATGCACACTCGGGGTCCAATCCTTGTGATTGACCATATGTATGGGATCCTTGCTGCTTACCCCAGGTGACTGGATCAGCTTCGTGCACAATGTTCATGGTTGATCACCACAGGTCCAGCATCAGCTTCGTGCACAATGTTCGGGGTATAGCATATGTCATTGATCCATAATAAAAGAGAAAAGATAAGTGGTGCATGTATTTGCCTCAGGTGACTGGATCAGCTTCGTGCACAATGTTCGTGGTTGATCATCACAGGTCCAGCACCAGCTTCGTGCACAATATTCGGGGTATTGTACATGTCACCAGAAGTAATGAAATGAAAGTACGAAAGAATGTAATGAATGTATGAATGAAAAAATGATCGTACATATGTAATGAATGTATGAATGAAAGGAATGATCGTACGTATGTAATGAATGTATGAATGAAAGAAATGATCGTACATATGAAATGAATGAATGAATGAAATGACTGTACGAACGTATGTAATGTATGAATGAATGAAAGTAAGATACGTACGAATGAAAGAAAGAATATGAAAGAAAGAATATGAAAGAATATGAATGTTAGTGATGAACGGCACACGAATGAAAGTTAATGAATGAACGATGAAGATAATAATAATATTATCTGTGTGTACGTACTTGTGTGACCGCATATAAGTAAAGAAAGGTTTAACGAATGAAAAGTATGTTTTATTACAAAACTAAAACTCACTCAGCAACGCTGACTTTTATGTATTTTCCAGTTGGCAGGTAACAGGTTGCTGAGGATGGCGCGAGGCGACTACTCAGCTCTTTTGGGATTACATTATTTTGTTAGATGCTTTTGTGATGTAATACAACAATAAATATTTTGTAATTGATGTGCGTTGTATTAACTCGCAAAAGCATTTATATTAAATTGAAAGTAAAAAAAATTAATGTTTCCGCTGCATGGTTTTTAATAAGTTAATGTAATATATGTTTTATGTGCGATGATAGGCCAGCTGTGAGGTGCCCGGGGACGGGGCCTTACAAGTTGGTATCAGAGCCAAGTTTAAGTGAAATGGGTAAATTTTTTTCAAAATAAACCTAAACTTAAACTGAAAATGGGACGGAAAGGAAAAGAATGTCAAACTGAGTAGCTGCGTGCCATCAGGTATTTTCTTAAAGTTAACCGGTATTATGTGCACATGTTATGTGTTTAGGTGTTACTGTTAGATTTAGATGCTAATGTAGTCAGGACAGGTAATGCTCGGGGTGCGAAGAGTAAAGTAAGTGGCTAATCACAACTGGCCACTGTAATTAGGGACTTACTATACTTGACATAAACTGAGCTATTTTCTTGAATGACCGTGTTGGTGTTTGAATCTTTCAGTGTGTGATATAGGATATGGCGGGAAAGAAACCTTCCAAGGCTACTAGGGGTAGAAGTCGACCGTGTATGACCAGGAGCAGAGCTAAGGCTCCTGAGACGACCCCCGTGAACCCTGAGGTTCATGACCAGGATGAGGGAAATGAGAATGCGAACTTGAACGCCTCAGCTAGGGAGGTGATTGCTGACGAGGTGCACCAGGTCCTGCAGGCAGTTATGCCGTCTGTGGTGACCGATGTTATTCGGGTTGTGAGGAACGAGGAAAGAAAGGAGAAGGAGGACCGGAGAGAGTCGACTGGGAAGGAAAGTAAGAGAGGGGAGGAACGACCAGAGCCCAAGACGATAGTGTCGGATGAGGAAGGGGATGATATAGTAAGGGGGACAACCAATGGATGCAGTTACGGGGAATTCTAAAGGTGCAAGCCCCCGACTTTCGATGGCAATGGCACGGCTGCAACCGCTCACCGATGGGTAAGGGAGATGGAAGCGGTACTCGAGATCAGCGAGTGCCGGGAGGATCAGAAGGTGAAGTTTGCCACCCACTCCTTTACTGACTCAGCACTATGCTGGTGGGACAATATTATCCAAGCTGAGGGTTTCAGGGCCATCGGGAAAATGATATGGACAGAGTTGAAGAAGCTGATAATCAAGGAATTCTGTCCTCACAGGGAACTCGATAAGGTCGAGAGGGAGTTCCTGCAACTCGAGGCGGGAACCATGACCCACCAGCAGTACACTACCAAGTTTAATGAGATGGCGAGGCTGGTGCCGGATCAGGTGACGCCGGTGTCTCGGAAGATCAACCGGTACATACAGGGACTGCCAGCTGATATTCGCAGGCACCTGATCGCTGCTCGACCGAGCACCTTTAGGTCGGCAGTGGATTTGGCTGGAAGACTTTATGATGAGAGGGAAGTGATGGTGGTGGAGGCAAAGAAAGCCGGTGGTGCTGACCGGAATTGGAATGGGAAGCGGTTCGGGCGTGGTGGAATTACCCCGAATAACAAGAAGATGAGGAGGGATGACCGTAGGGTGGGGTCATCAAGCTCTAGACCCAAAAGATGTGACAAGTGTGGGAAGGAGCATGGTGGTGAATATAGGTAAGGGTTAAACGTCTGTTTCAAGTGTGGGAAATCCGGTCATATGGCTAGAGACTGTAAGGCTGTGAGGTGTTTCAACTGCGGTGAAGTGGGCCATATGAGTAAGGATTGCAGGAAGCCGAGGGCTGAGAGTTCCGGGGAAAGAAGATGGCCGGAACTGAAGGGCAGAGGGCGAGTGCCAGAGCTTTCACCATGACCAGGGGGAGGCTAGGACGGACCCCGATGTTATGTCAGGTACGTTTCTAGTAAATCAAACTCTTGCTTCTGTGTTATTTGATTCTGGTGCTAGTAGGAGTTTCATTTCTGCTACTTTCTGTGCTAAATTGCCTGTTAGTAGTAAATGCATTGATGAGCCCTTTGAAGTAGAACCGCTATTGGTAAGTCCACTAGGGTTATTGAGATGATAGAAGACTGTGCCATAGAGTTAGAAGGTCATAGGTTTGCTGCTAGAGTACATGTGATGCCACTAGGTGGATTTGATGTAGTGCTAGGGATGGATTGGTTGGCAACCTATGAGGCGAATATCGTATGTCGTAAGAAGATGATTAATCTGACAGCATCCGACGGAAGTCTGGTGACAATATACGGCGATCGGGTGACGATGATTCCGAAGGTGATTTCGATGGCGGTGGCAGGCAAGTGTATGAGGCGTGGGTGCAGCGCCTACTTATGTTATGTAAAGGATGTGGAAACGCCAACACCACAACTATCCGGTGTTCCGGTTGTGTGTGAATTTCCAGACGTGTTCCGGAAGACTTATCAGGATTGCCACCTGACCGTGAAATCGAATTTCAAATTCACCTGATACCCGGTGCCCAACCTGTCGCCAAGGCACCGTATCGATTAGCTCGACGGAGATGAAGGAGTTAATGGAGCAACTGCAAGAGTTGCTTGATAAGGGTTTCATCAAGCCGAGTATCTCTCCTTGGGGTGCTCCGGTCTTATTTGTAAAGAAGAAGGACAGTAGTATGAGAATGTGTATCGACTACCGCGAATTAAGCAAGTTGACAATAAAGAATCAGTATCCGCTACCGAGGATCGATGACTTGTTTGATCAACTCCAAGGTGCCAGTTGGTTCTTGAGGATAGATCTTCGATCTGGCTACCATCAATTGAAAGTAAAGGAGCAAGACATTCCTAAAACAGCTTTTCGTACGCGTTACGGACACTACGAGTTTCTCGTTATGTCCTTTGGTTTAACCAACGCGCCAGCTGCTTTTATGGATTTGATGAATCGAGTGTGCCGGCCGATGTTAGATAAATCAGTAATTGTGTTCATCGATGATATCCTGATTTATTCAAAGAGCGAAGAAGAGCATGTCGGTCATATTCGGGAGGTGTTAGAGACTTTGAGAAGGGAGAAATTGTATGCTAAATTCTCCAAGTGTGCCTTTTGGCTACGCGAAGTGCAATTTCTGGGTCACGTGGTAAATGCCGAAGGAATAATGGTCGATCCAGCAAAGGTGGAAGCAGTAATGCAATGGAAGTCTCCAAAGACGACATCCGAGATCCGTAGTTTCTTGGGTTTGGCGGGCTATTACAGGAGATTCATTCAAGACTTCTCCAAGATTGCATCTCCACTAACCAAGTTGACTCGGAAAAATGCAAAGTTTGTATGGGGTCAAGCTCAAGAGAAGACGTTCGAAGCACTAAAGACGAGGTTGACCCAAGCTCCTGTATTGACATTACCCGATGGAAGCGAAGATTTGGTGGTTTATTCCGATGCTTCCTACTCGGGGTTGGGGTGCGTGTTAATGCAAAGAGAAAAGGTTATAGCCTATGCATCCCGACAACTGAAAGTTCATGAGGTTAATTACCCCACTCATGACTGGAGCTAGCAGCTGTGGTCTTCGCATTAAAGATTTGGAGGCACTATCTCTACGGAACGAAGTGCACCATCTTCACAGACCACAAAAGCTTGAAATACTTCTTCGAGCAGAAGGATTTGAATATGAGGCAGAGGCGGTGGTTGGAGCTGATAAAAGATTATGATTGTGAAATCCATTACCACACAGGCAAGGCCAACGTGGTGGCAGATGCCCTCAGCCGAAAAGAGAGACCCGAGCCAATTCGGGTAAAGGCTTATCAGTTAATTATGACCTCCGACGTAATGACACAGGTTAAGGAGTTTCAAGACGAGGCTTTGAAAGAAGATCGTCTTAACTTCGAAAGGATGAGAGGTCTAGTTACGGAATTGGGTGAGAACACTATTGGTGTTAAGACCCGATTCGAACAAATGTGGATTCCTCGATACGGGGATCTACGTGGAAAGATTATGGACGAGGCCCATAAGACTCGATACTCCATTCATCCTGGTGCTACCAAGATGTATTACGACATGAAGAAAGAATACTGGTGGCGGGTATGAAACGTGACGTGGTGGAGTACATGAGTAAGTGCCTAACTTGTTTACAAGTAAAGGCAGAACACCAGAAACCTTACGGAAAGTTCCAACCGTTGGATATACCCGAGTGGAAGTGGGAGCACATCACCATGGATTTCATCACGAAGTTACCACGTACCCGAAAGGGTATGATGCTATATGGGTGATAGTTGATCGCTTGACGAAGAGTGCTCACTTCCTACCGATCCGCGAAACGTACTGATCTGAAAGACTGGCGGATCTGTTCATCAAAGAAATCGTAGCTCGTCATGGTGTACCGGTGTCTATAGTCTCTGATCGCGACACCCGGTTTACCTCCAAGTTTTGGAAGAGATTTCATGATGCAATGGGGACGAGACTACATATTAGGACAGCGTATCACCCTCAGACGGGCGGTCAGTTGAGAGGACGATCCAAACACTCGAGGACATGCTTCGAGCGTGCGTGATCGATTTTGGAAGAAGTTGGGATGATCACTTACCGTTAGCAGAATTCTCGTACAATAACAGTTATCATGCCAGTATTGGCATGCCACCCTACGAGATGCTATACGGTAGGAAATGTAGGACGCCCGTATGTTGGGGAGACATTGGGCAGAAGGAACTGGGAGGTGTCGAGGTAGTTGAAGCAACGACTGAGAAGTTAGAAAATATTAAAGCCTTCATGAAGGCGGCGAAAGATAGACAAAAGTCGTATGCTGACAAAGGCGAAGACCGATAGAATTCAAGGTCGGAGACCGAGTCATGTTGAAGGTCTCACCTTGGAAAGGAATTATTCGATTCAGAAACGAGGTAAGCTAAGCCCGAGATATATAGGACCTTTCGAATCATCGCACGAGTAGGAGAGGTAGCCTATCGACTTGAACTGCCAGATGAGTTAAGTGGAATTCATCCCACGTTCCATGTATCTCATCTGAGAAAATGCTTAGCTGATGAAGATATGATTGTTCCACTGGAGGATATTGAAGTAGACGAACGGCTCAATTACGTGGAGCAACCAGTGGCAATCATTGATCGTAAAGAAAAGAAGTTAAGGAATAAAGTGGTTCCTCTTGTGCGTGTACAGTGGAAGCACAGGAAGGGATCCGAATCCACATGGGAGACTGAGGAAGAGATGAGGCAGCATTATCCAAATCTGTTTGAGGAATAACAGGTTTCGGGGATGAAACCTTTATAAGGGGTGGACTTGTAACACCCGTATTTTCTTTTTAAAGAAATAAAAGAATAAAAGAGAAAGAAAAGGAAGAAATGAAAGTCAACCTAAAGTTGAGGGGTTAAAAGTGCCAAAAGTACAAGAGAATAGAAGTTGGTGAATAAAGGGGTATGGCCGCCCATTTTCACCTATCAAAACACTCTCATTCGGTTTTTAGAGAGAGAAACAGAAGAGACTTTGAGTTCTAGAGAGAGGAAGAAGAAGAATTCGAATTTAAGGTAAGAATTTGTGTTTTTAAGTTGTGTTTTGGCTAAGAAACCGAATGTATGTGTTCTTATGTGGGTGTTGTGTGTTCGGGTGTGTTTTTGGGTGTTATAGGTGTGGAATTGTAACAAACGGGTTTTTGAAGAAGTCATACCCGAGAGACTGCTAAGGTGAGTTACTAGAACCCCTTTTTACATGTTTTCAAATGATTTTAGGGCTGGAAAATACATGTATGTATGTTTTTATATGGTTGGGTATTATACCCGTATGTTCGTATGCATGTGTATGTGGGTCGGGTATGTTTCGAGAAAAGGTATTGTTATGATTATGTTAAGTTCATGCTTAGAATGGTATGTGAATGCTAGAACTAAGTGATGTAATGTTTGGGACTGAGAACAGCTTAAAAATATGTGAACAGGCTGCTAATACGCCTATACAAGGCTAATAAGCCTGAACAGTCCTCATACTCCCAAGATTTTGACAGAAACTTAAGTGTTGGGGCTTATGCTCCCCAACAGTGCTCATGTGCCTGAAATTTAGAATTTAGAAAACTAAGTACAGGGTAATGAGTCTGAACAGTACTAATACACCTAAATTTTATGCCTTAGGAAAATTACAAGGTAATATGCCTAAATAGTGCTCTTACGCCCGAAATTATGACTTAGAAACTAAGTGTAGGGTAATATGCCCGAATAGTACTCATACGCCTGAGTTCTGACTTAGAAAAAAAACTAAGTATAGGGTAATGAGCCTGAACAGTGCTCTTGTGCCTGAAATAATGACTTAGAAAACTAAGTGTAGGGTAATGAGCCTAAATAGTATTCTTGCGCCTGGAATTATTCCCAAGTGTAAGGTAATATGTCCCAACAGTTCTCATGCGCCCAGAAAGCTCATGCGCCTAAGTGTTGGTGCGCCTGCATAGTGCTCATGCGCCTAAGCAGGGCTCATGCGCCTGCATAGTGCCAATGCGCCTAGGATATTTATACTTAGAAAATTTCCCAGGGAATCTGGATTTCAGGGTTTTGACTAAGGTTGACTAGGGTTATTTAATGATGATGTTTTATGCATGCAATGATGATTAATGATTGACCCTTATTATTGTTACTGATTTTATTATCAGTATTTTATTATTGTTAACAATATTATTATTATATTGTTAAGTATGCAAAGGGCATGATAAAAAAATGTTTAAAATTTAACGAAGAGCATAATCATTAATAAGTAAAATATTAATGATGAAGAAAAATGGAATGTAAACGAATAAGTAAAGGCTTGCAAGCACATGTATGGAGGTGCACACTCCTGGCAGGTGTTAGCTCAACGGTGTGCGGGTTAGCTACCCCGAAGGATGCACACTCGGGGTCCAATCCTTGTGATTGACCATATGTATGGGATCCTTGCTGCTTACCCGAGGTGACTGGATCAGCTTCGTGCACAATGTTCGTGGTTGATCACCACTGGTCCAGCATCAGCTTCGTGCACAATGTTCGGGGTATAGCATATGGCATTGATCCATAATAAAAGAGAAAAGATAAGTGGTGCATGTATTTGCCTCAGGTGACTGGATCAGCTTCGTGCACAATGTTCGTGGTTGATCACCACAGGTCCAGCACCAGCTTCGTGCACAATGTTCGGGGTATTGTACATGTCACCAGAAGTAATGAAATGAACGTACGAAAGAATGTAATGAATGTATGAATGAAAGAAATGATCGTACATATGTAATGAATGTATGAATGAAAGGAATGATCGTAAGTATGTAATGAATGTATGAATGAAAGAAATGATCGTACATATGAAATGAATGAATGAATGAAATGAATGTACGAACGTATGTAATGTATGAATGAATGAAAGTAAGATACGTACGAATGAAAGAAAGAATATGAAAGAAAAAATATGAAAGAATATGAATGTTAATGATGAACGGCACATGAACGAAAGTTAATGAATGAACGATGAAGATAATAATAATATTATCTGTGTGTACGTACTTGTGTGACCGCATATAAGTAAAGATAGGTTTAACGAATGAAAAGTATGTTTTATTACAAAACTAGAACTCACTCAGCAACGCTGACTTTTACGTATTTTCCAGTTGGCAGATAACAGGTTGCTGAGGATGGCGCGAGGCGACTACCCAGCTCTTTTGGGATGGCATTCTTTTGTTAGATGCTTTTGTGATGTAATACAACAATAGATATTTTGCAATTGATGTGCGTTGTATTAACTGGCAAAATCATTTATATTAAATTGAAAGTAAAAAAAATTTAATGTTTCCGTTGCATGGTTTTAATAAGTTAATGTAAATATATGTTTTATGTGCGATGATAGGCCAGCTGTGAGGTGCCCGGGGACGGGGCCTTACAGATGGCGTCAAATATAAACACATCATGCATTGAATTGATTCCGAGTTAAGACTTTTAAGTCGTTAATAACACTTTTGATGGTTTGCTTAACCGGTGGTCTTCTAAACAATATGTCTATAGGTCATACTTGTTAGAAAACTGTAATTTGAAGTGCAAACCACATCAACAATCTGAAAAAAAATAACAGAAAATAGTTAAGCATAAACTGGACTTGTGTTTGAAACAATTACCTTAAACAGATTCGTGGTCTGTTCCTGAGTACGCCGGTTCGAAATAACAACTGTGTACTTCCGGACTTGATCACTTGCCTGAAATGAAAACAATTCTGTTGCACATGAGAGAAGAGATCGAGAGAGAAAGTATTTTCTGGTGTATTTGAACTTCTGCACTTGAACTGGTTCAGTAGAGAGAAGAGATCAAGAGAGTATTTTCTGATGTGTTTGAACTTCTGCACTTGAACTGATTTATATAACCATAAACCCATAACCGAATTATAACTATTATTGATACATAATGATTATCATTAGTGCAGAATAATGATAGTCGTTAGTGCAGAATAAACTAAAAATAATAATTACCACTCTATTATATAATGTTTAAAAACCAAATGGAAGAAGCAAGAGAGTTACATCAGATTGTAAATTGGCCATGATAGTTTCCTCATTTTGCTTTTTGGCCCCTCCCAAATGATGTTTTATAAAGAGAGTAGAAGGGGAGGAGACTAACAGTTTTCTCCTCTGGTTAATTTGTAGAGAGAAAAGAGTAATCAGCCCATCGTTGTTTACCGCCTGCATCGTCTCCACCTGTCGTCGACCGTCTCTACCACCTAATGTGTCTGCAGCCTGCCCTCTCTGTCGTGGAAGGAACAACTGGTTGCAGTTAATTCAATGTTGTCACAGTGACGGTGGCGACGGTGGTGGGGATGTGGGTGGTTGCCCTTTCGTTTCCCACTAGATCGGTACGATTAAGATGGTGGTGGGGATGTGGGCGGTTAATTCAATGATTTTATGATTCTTGTATTGGCTTTCTCCATTTCCGGTTGACCTAGACTCCGTCGCAACGATGGCGATGGTTGCCGGCACTTGTGATGCCGGCGATAGCATCGGAGACAGTTGTAGTTCAGCCTCCCGTTTTCGGTTGAGGTAGGGCTGGCGGCTGTATTCTCCCCAGCCAGGTGTCGGTGGTGATGGTTGGACAAATTCACAAACGCCTTACCCCTGTCTCTCTCTGGTTCCTTTTTTCCGTTCGAAATATTGGGGTTTTGCATTCAGTTGGCGTTAGCTTTCCCCTGTTATCAACTTCATGTTAATGGTGGCGGTGGTGAAGGTAACGGGTCGATTTGCCCCATTTAAGACTGGTTATGGTCTCCTGATGCTGACGGTGGTAACAACAGTGATGGTGGTCTGCTTGGTTTGTGATTTGTTGATAATGATGAGGTTTTGCCTCATCTGAGACTGATGCCGGCTCATTATGTTTGTGTGCGCGGTAGAGATGTCGATGACGACGAGCTGTCGCTCATCCGAGACTACCTATATTTGGGTGTGTTTAGTTAGTTTCCGTTTCAGTGGCTATGACTGGAATGACCAGATAGCGGTTCTAAGCCTTGTTAGTGCAAAATTATCTTATCGTAAGGTGTTAGTTATTGTAGTGTCCGTTTGGCTATGATTGTATTCGGAAAAAAATTATCAGTTACCGTGGCGTGGCAACCATTATGGTCTGCAGGCGTAACTGTGATTCGATTCTGAGCCTACTGTCTGATTTGTGATGTATATACGGCTATGATGGATTATCTGAGCACTACGCGCAGCTAGTTATATTATTAAAGAAGAATTATATTATTAATTATTAAAGAAGAAACATTACTATATATGAAAAAAGCAAGATGATGAACAGTAAAGTAAGATGATGAATAGTAAACCGAGGGTAACCCTGTCATTTCAAGTTTGTTTCAAAGGGTATTTTGGTAACTTACTTTGTTATCCATTTAAAGTCATCTTCTTCTTCATTTAGATGCAGACATTATTTGTAGAGAGAAATAGAAATGGAAGAGGGAAGGAAGGGCTTCATCTACACCATCTCACATCCACCGTCGCCCCGCCACCGTCGCGTCTCCGCCGTCACACCATCACCGCTGCTACAACAGACGATCGGTGCTTGCCACTGCTACCGGCGAGGCCTAAAAAGGTTAGCCATGGCAGCGGTGGTTTGCACTTCAATAACCTCTTTCTTTCCCGATCTACAACATGCAACAACCATTGAGTCATGATTCACCTATTAACGAGCTTATCGGGACCATAAAAGTTACGGGGTTCGTCTGGGTATTGGTGATACGATCGGTGGTGTGGGTGATGACGGTGAGAGGGCCGTCACTGTGACGGGAGTGACGACGGTGGTACGGGTGATGAGGTTGAGGGGGTAGTCGCGTTGTCACGTGGGTGATGACGGTGGTCGGGGTGGGGGTGATGACGGTGGTCGGGGTGATGATGGAGAGGTAGTCGGTGGTATGGGTGATGAAGGTGTCTAGGTTTTTGATTCATGGATCGATTTTGTCGGTGTGAAACTATGTTGTTGATATTTGGGGGTTTTTGAGTTCTTGCTTCTGATCTATAACTTATTTGATTTCTTTAGTTCGATTTGAAAATTCCGTGGTTGTGATGCATAACTGAGCCGTGCAGATGAGATGTTCGATAGAAATGTCTGAATGATACCTTTGGAGCCATGGTTGTTATTGTTTGGATTGGTGTGTGGGATGGCTTTACACATGTAACCACACCTCTCTGATTATGAGACTGAGCTTTATTATAATTTACCTATGTATGAAAAAAGCAAGGTGATTGAACAGTATAGAGGGTAACGTTTTCATTTCAACTACATGTGAGGTGCACATTTTGTATTTGCCCTTACAAACAAACGCAAATTGTTGTTTGGGGCGTAAAGTGTGTTGTTATACTGTAGTGTTTCACTCTAAGGCAATGATGATAAATGACTCCAAATGGTTGTTGTTATGGCGTGGCAAACGTTTTGTTTGCAGCCACAATAACCTGTCTTTTCTGAGCCTCATGTTAAGTTGGATTTAGGTTAACGTGGTGTTATAAAGTTACATATTATGTATTCAATCAACTTTTTTATCAAAATGCAATTTGAGTTTAACATATGTAATCTGATTGTTAAAATTATATCGAATGGATATTAGGAGGGTGTGGATCTTAATGAAATGAATGTTAAGGTTTGCTAGGGTGTCTTAGACGTCGGTTATAACGTGTTTGGATTCCCCGCGCAGCGGGGTGTTAAGACCTAGTTATATTATTAAAGAAGAAACAAATGAATAGTAAATTTGGAAATCAAAGCCATTCATTTTCTAATCTACGGTGGATAGAGCCACTGTTTTGTTGCTTTACGTGTGTCCTAAATTAGGTTTCGTGGCATCAAAATAAAAGGGGAGGGATGAAAGGTACTGCAAAGTTATGACAGGAAGATGAGAGAGTGCGACGACAAGGAGAAGACGCGCTACTCGCGCGATGACTGTTTCTATGGTTTAGTGCTTCCATTTTCTCCTCGACGATGGTCATGATGCGGTGGTTGAGCGATACTACCCTTGACAACGATTCTTCTTCATATTGTCGATAGGTCTGATGAGCGGCATCTTGCTAAACCTGGAAGAGGGAGAGACCCTTGGTGCAACAGGTATATGCAATCTTTGATTCTTCATATTAATTTCATATTTATTTATGATGTGATTTCTGAATTATAGTTGTTTAATATGGGGGTTTAATCACAACAAGAGAAATTCGGTCGGTTGCAAAATCACAAGATTGATAATTTAAGATGAAAAGAGAACCAGAAATATGCGCATTCATCACCTGCTAAGATTGGTGTCGGCAAGGCAGAACCGTTTTCTCAACGTTTTTTGATTCCCCAATTTGCCATAAAGCCTAAATTTGTCATCTTCTTCTCTTCTACTATGGGGTTTTCATTGGTTTCTTATAATAACAAAGTGTGCCAAGTTTGGAACTGGTCTATTTTTGTTCACCCATATTGACGGTGTTTTGGATGATTTCTATACCCTCAATCCTGCGTATTCTCCTAAAAGCTTTGTTTTTCCTAATTATTGAATCAATCAATTCAGATTACACACCACGCACACTGTTGGTGGTTGATTATGAACATGCCATCAAGAAGGGAATTCGAATAATCTTCATTGATGTGGCCGTATTTTAAGGTCAAAACTCAAAAGTGATAACCTTTTCATTTTAATAGTGATGTATATGGGATTGGATGTGTGTCAATTTATTTTATTCAAAGTAAATGATTGGATTAGTTTTAGGCTTTGTTTATTTGGATTCCACCAACAAGATATGTATAGTGATGTTATTAAGTTGAATTTTAGTTACGTTTTGAATTGTTACTTGACACTTATTTTTCTGTTCCTTGCACTTATCCGAGCATTCAAAGCACTAGGTTGTATGCAAGCTTGAACCTGGTAAGTAATATACTGCTTTGGTATATGGTGTTTTAATACAGTCTACATATTTTGCTTTTGTTGGTATTAAAGGCATGTTTTGACTATAATCTGGTTCGAGCTAACCCACTTTGACCCGTTACCCGGCCAAACATCTTACGGGAAGAACTACAATATACCCGCTATAATTTATAAGACAATGTTAGATGTATCAACAAGGAAATATTGAATATTAGAGGAATTCAAATGTGAATTAAAAAGAAAGAAAAAAGGAAATTAATGTTTAGAAAAAGAGAAACATTATTCATGTTCCAAGTCAAAATGTACCCATGTTGCCTGGCCAATGCTTTGAAAAATATGAAATTGTAGAACGACTTTGAAGGTAATAAGTTATGTTTCAGCGTCTTTTTGAGTCGCAACCAAAATAACCAACTGACGAAGAACACCAACTATTTCATGAATCATGAATTATGTACTACTTTAATGTTTAGGCTTCTCCTTGAGAAGGCGAATTATGTTAAAATAAAGAGTTTGACACATCAACAAAAGCTCGCGTTTATGATACATACTTGCAATATTTGTATGATAAATGTAAGTACATTTTCTTCTAATTCCTTTTGTATGTGCAAATGTACAATTAGTGTCAATATCATATATTTTTCAAGTGTTACAAGAGTTTTGAGCCATATTTAGAGTATAGAACACCAAAGAATCCTGATGCCAACACTAATGCATATGGTATTGTTAGATCTAGAGTGTATAGGTCTAGATCATTTTTGTATAGGCTTAGTACTTTAATCAAGTCTTGTAATTAATACTTGTAACAGTCAATATATATATATATATATATGTGTGTGCATTGAATCTATAGATTAACCCCATATATATGTGTGTTGATTTGTGACCGTTGACAGGAAGAAACAATATACTTGGAAGGATTCCTGAAATTGACCAAGTGTAAGAAACATCTACGGATGAACATTATTGTTAATCCGTAGATATGTTCCTTACAAGACCAAATGACCAAGTGAATATTCCTGCGGATGATCAAGGACCATGAAGTGAAGACTCCTACAGAAGAACAACATTTCTACGGAAGACCAATTCATCTACGGAAGAACAAAAGTTCTGCGGACAACAAGACTCCTGCGGAAGAACATTATACTTGTTCGATTGCAAATACCAAGAAGTCAAACAAGTCAACACAATCAATAACAAATCTCAAGAGATCCGGTGTTTCCTTAGGCGACTCAAACCATCTATAAATACGAGTCCTAGGTTTCACATCTCGGGGAACACAATCAATCAATATTACGGCTGTCAAGAGTTACATCATTGTGCAACCCTAACCGCCGTCACATCAACATCAACATTATTCGATTCACTGAATTCGTTGTTCATAGTTATTCTTTATTATTCTTTTGTAATCATTACTTGATAGTTAATGAAATACGTTTGAGTAATTATTGAGTTCGTATTTATTGTGTTTCTGTGTTTGTGCCAGGTATCAATCAGACCCAAAAGAGTCCCATCTGAATGCTGTGAAGAGGATTTTTAGATATCTGAAAGGTAAACCTGCATTAGGACTTTGGTATCCCAAAGATGGAGATTTTAGCCTCTACTCCTATTCAGATAGTGACTATGGAGGGTGCAACAATGGAAAATCCACAACTGGTGGATGTCAGTTTCTAGGACCAAGACTTGTTTCTTGGCAGTGCAAGAAGCAAACCAATGTATCCGTATCCACAGCTGAAGCTGAGTAAATAACTGCTTCAGCTGGTTGCTCTCAAGTACTTTGGTTATAGAACCAATTACTTGATTATGGTTACAATTTCCTTCAAACACCAATTCATATTGATAATTCAGCTGCTATGTTTATAACTGCTAACCCAGTTCAACATAGTAAAACAAAACATATTGAAATCAGATACCATTTTCTGAGAGACTGCTCAGAAAAGGGTCTAATCAAGTTAGTCAAAGTAGAAACAACAAATCAGCTTGCTGATTTGTTCACAAAAGCATTTTATTATGTTAGATTTAATTTCTGATAGAATCTTTGGGGATGATTAACTTTGAATAACTCAACAAAAGCATATGACTGACTTTGTGTAGAGTAATAGTTAGGGATGATTTAAGTGTCTGATAGAACATCTGTACATGTATTATATATGGGAAATGATAGTAGACTATGCTTGGTTTTTAAACAAAAACTCAATCTGACTTATATCATACTGATATGTGAGTAGGTTCATCTTGAGTGGAAACAAAGCTAAGAGCATGCCAAACTAAAAGATACAGGTAACTGTCTGTGGGTATTCCATTTGAGAATCAGGAAGGTATGTTATCTCCTGATGTGATCAAATCACTTACACAAGCATACTATGTAAAATACTTTATAATCTTCTATCTTTGCAAAGTCATATTCCCTCTATTTTGTGTAAACAAAGACCTGGGAATGTGATTAAATATTGTGATCTTCAGTTTCCCTCTGTTTTGTGTCAACAAAGACCTGGGTTAAGTTCACCTCTGTTTTATGAAAGTAAAGACCTGGTGACTATGAAGATCATATCTCAGCTCTAAAAAGAATCACTTGTGATCAATTGTACATCAATTCAAAGAGCTTCAACATCAAAGCATTCATGAGACTGTAATATGTCTCAAGATAGAACTTATAACTTAATGTACATAGTCCTTAAGTGTGAAAAGTAGTGATTTGCCTCACCTACGGAAGACATACCCTAATGAAAATTGAATGTGAACCTCATGATAGTTATTGATTAACAAACTTGAAAACATGATAAATAGCATGCCTAGTTGATACATTACTCATGTATGAATTTCAGTGAATCTATATACTTACAATCAAGTGTGTATTGAATCAACTAATCAACATCAGCGGCAGCCGAGTCATAGTATGATCCCTCTATATATATATATGCATGCATGTAACTGTTTAAGCCAGATGTTTAAGTGTCCTATTCACTGATTTTCTCTCACTTAGACTATCATATGCTTGTCATGCCTGATTACAACTTAAATTTATGATGAATGCAACAGTTTACCATTAATCACAAATTTAGGGGGAGTAGTTCATGCATGAAAAACAATAAAAAGCTGTTATAATTTACTTTGAAGGAATTGGAACTTGAGCACTAACGTGAATGCAGGATACAGGAAACTTGCTTTCTTGTACTTAATTGCCATGCAAATAAAGTCAACAATGTCCAACATTAACAATTGATTCTACTCAGTAGACATCATACATTTAAAGTTTTTAACAAAACTTTAAGTTCCGCAGAAGTTTCAGTAATACTTCTCATCCGTAGAAGTACCAGTGAAATTTCTGCATCCGCAGAAGTCTCAGTAACACCTCTCATCCGTAGAAGTATTATGTGTGATTTCTGATTCAGCAGCAAAACAAATGCATTGTTTGAACTAATGCATCCGCAGATGTTAAGACATCCGCAGATGTTAAGGTTCCGAGATGTTCTGCGGAAGAAGTAATGCATTCTAAATAAACTTGGTATGCGGAAAGGAATAAACGGGAGTGGGCCCAACATAATAAATAAAAGAAATTAATGTGTTCGCCTATAAATAAGGTTTTTGACTCTTAGAATTCATTAATCAATTTTACAGAACACTTTTTACTTTTAACCTAGAAAATCGCCCACTTTTCCTCTCATTCAAACTCTCAAAAAAACCCATTCCAAGAAAACATAATCAACATTATCCAGTAATCGATTACTGTTATTGCGAAGGTAAATCATGTTCTAAACATCAGTACGGAACTGGTTAATCGGTTATTGCCATTGAAACGATTCAACTTCGTGTATGCTAACTTGTTTTTTTGTTGTTTACAGATGGCAAACAGATTCGCAAAGGAACACAACGTGTGCGAATTCTTAAATGCTGATGATCCTACGGCTGAAGGATGTCGAGATATCATAAGATATCTTTGACGGTCCAGGCTCTTCTACGCCTTAACGGCAGAGCCTGTGATCCATCAGGCACACATAATCGACTTTTGGAACTCAGCACGGGTTGAACAACAAGGTGATGAGGAATGGATTGCTGCTAAGATACTGAATGAGCGCATTCGGATCAATGAAAGCACTATAAGAAGATGTTTGGAATTGGGTGATCGTGAGATTGGACACCCTGATGTATTCGAGAATGAATACATTGAGAAGGTATTCAACCTGATGGGGTACGATGGAGATTATAAGAAAGGGGAGATAAAGAAGGGTAGGCTGTGCAAACCGTATCGATTCTTATGCCATACCTACCTGAAGTGCATGTCCAACAGGAAGTCGGGGCTCGATAGATTTTCTCGACACATATCATCTGGAATCATTGGGATCTTCGAGGGCAGAACCTATAACTACTCCAAGTATATCTTCAATTGTCTAAGTGAACAAGTCAAACTTCAGAGGAATGATAAGATGTACATGTTCCCAAGATTTCTACAACTTGTGATCAACTCAGAACTTCCAAGGCTGGACAGAGTTGGAGAAGTGTTTGTGCAAGCACACTTGGGCAAATCTATGCTGAACAAACTCAGTGGGAAGTACCAGGGTGAGGACATGCCAATGTTCGCCCATGTTGTGGATGCCCAAGCAGACTTACCACAAGAACTGGTCTAGGTAGATGAACTAGAGTCATCTGCTGACTCTGCACAAGCATCTCACTCACCACCACCCCAACATCACTCACCAATCCAAACTCCACCACTCCCTCATCAATCACCTAGCCAAACACCCCTCATCAATCCCAATCACCAGCCAGCATCAACACCCAACCAATATCCCCAATTCATCACCATGAATCTCCAATGCCGATATCCTCATCTTCTACCAAAAACACTCAGCCTATCTCTCCAGGTCAATAACAATCAGCTTCTCATTCATCCTCACATCACACTGAACCTTTATCTCCACTACAAATCCAATCCCTGTACAACCACCACCAGAATCACCAAAACATCCATCACCGGAAAGTGCTAGCACTGAACTTTTTGAGATAACTGAGTCTGTACACTCTGTACACTCAGGAGAGACTGACATATTATCACAAGCTAGCACTGTTCCCTTCTCACCCACACACACTGAAGAACAAGTGTCATCAGAACATACTGAACCCATATCTTCAATGAAAGACAATCAAACTCCTGATGAGCACGGGGAAGTACAACAAGGATTTGCTGAGGATGTCATTGCATATTATGAAGATGACTTAAGTGATAGTGACATTCCTGTCAGCAAAAGCTTTTTGGTTGCTGAGTACAACAAGTTAGTACTCAAATCAAATAAGCGAAAGCAAAGAATTCAAGAGTTGAAAGGTATCATTCAAAAGAAAGATGAAGAGCTAATGAAGAAAGATGCAAGTCTGAAAAGGCTGAGAGAGGATGCTCTAAGCAATAATGAAGTGATTGATGCTCTATTGCAAAAAGAACAAGAGTTGGAGGCATCTTTGAAAATTGAGCAAAGTGATAAAGCTCAACTGATCAAACAAAAAGATGAAGAAATAGAGGAGCTGAAAAGGAAGATCTCTGCTCTAAAAACAAAAGAGGCCCCAAGTGTTGAACAATCAAAACCTTCAGCTGAAGCTCCAAAGCAACTGATTCTTTATTCCCGGAAAAGACAATACTTGGGTGCTATCAAAAGGAAATCTGAAGATGAAGCCTCCCCAAAAAGACAAAAGCTTCCATCCCCTAAACCTACACCTTCAGTAGATGTGTCTACTGTGAAGGTATCATCCGGAGATGATGATGATAGTGAGAAAGAATGGGAGGAGCTGACCAGGATGGAGTCCCCCACTGGTCAAAAGGGAGGAAAGGCTGATGATCTTCTAACCACAGCAGATATTATGGAAGAGAGGCCTGATTCAAGCATGTTCATGACCCTCATCAACCATGGTTTTCCTTATGACATGGTTGAGAGGATGAATTCTACTGAAATGAAGAATGTACTGAAAGAGTTCGAATTTGCAAGATTCATAATCCCTAACTGTGATTATGAAGCCTTCACTGTCTTTCAGTCATTAGAAAAGATCAAGAAAGACTTGGGCCACTGTGACACAGCCAAACTGACCAAGTATAACATGACATGCTGGTTACAGGTCCACAACTACAAACCGCATGAGCTCAAAGGCAGATCCACTGGAGAACTGCGGAGGATGATGGAGCATGTGATGAAGGTGGAATTAGAAACCGGTGTCAAATTTAGAACCACAGCTCCTCATCCAACTGATGACAAACAAAGCAAACTGTCAGCTGATCCAATAACTGTGGAACCCAAGGATCAGCACAAAGCAAAGGACAAACTCATCAGGGAACCAAGGGAAGTCATCTCAGGCAAAGTATGGCCCCTTGGTACTACTGTTAGAGAAATCACTGATCAGAAGTCCACTCTGATTCAGTTGATTGATCATCTCATAACTCCTAACTCAGCTGAAGAAAACAAGATCATGGCTTGGAAATATGATCAAGAGTGGGATTGTGCAGTGATCAAAAGGACATCAGGAAGAGTTGAATACTTCCATGATGTGTTTTTAGTTCTATGCCTTCTTGAGAGTGATCTCAAGGACCTGTAAAGCCTTAACATTACAAATTATCCAATACATCCAAGGGGCAGGGACTTCTCAAGCATAGTGGGAAAACTGAAAACAAAGTTCAAAGATGATGTGCTGATTGAAGCTAAGAGAGATGATGATGAGCACAGAAGAAGAATTAAAGGGCTGAAAAGATACAAGTCCAAAGCCTCTGAATCCGTAGATGATGAATTCCTAAAGAGGGTTGGCTATAACAATAGAGACTCAGCAGCCATCAAGCATATTGAAGGGACTCAATACACACTTCCTATCACTGAATGGGGATATGTAGAGAGGACAAAAGAACTGGTGTTGCTGAGGAATGCAGAGAACAAACGAGCTGAAAAGATTAGGATCTTCGATCCTGCGGAAATCAAGCTGCTTCATCTGAGCTACACTTCCTATCTTCATGACAAATTCCTTCCGAAGCTAAGTGATGAAGCAGCTCAAAATGATCTGTTCCTGCATGTTCACATGATACAAGTAATTGATAAACTTCATGCAAAGGCCTACAAAAGACGCAGACACAATGCAGGCTTGCTGAAGGGAACAGAGTATGATGAAGTCACAGAACTCCGACTCTCCGAACAAGATGAACTTGAAGTAGTGAAGAATGACAAAGTCTTGGAGACTCTCACTACAGAGGAGGATGTTCTGGGACTTGGCTTCGAGACTCTGAAGAAGATTAGCAAAATGGAGATCAAATACAAGTATGATGATCAAAAGGCTGTTGTATCTTACTTTTACAACAAAATCATATCAAGAGTCAAGGAGCTTGCAGTTTTGAAGGACTGATTACAAGGAGCTAAGCCTAAGGGGGAGTATTGTTAGATCTAGAGTGTATAGGTCTAGATCATTTTTGTATAGGCTTAGTACTTGAATCAAGTCTTGTAATTAATACTTGTAACAGTCAATATATATATATATGTGTGCATTGAATCTATAGATTAACCCCATATATATGTGTGTTGATTTGTGACTGTTGACAGGAAGAAACAATATACTTGGAATGATTCCTGAAATTGACCAAGTGTAAGAAACATCTACGGATGTAGGGCTGATCAAAAAGCTCGCGGCTCGTGGCTCGCTCGAAGCTCGCTCGGAAAAAACTCGAAAAAAGCTCGCTCGAATCGGCTCGGTTTATAAACGAGCCGAGCCGAGCCGGCTCGAATTGTAAACGAGCCGAATCCGAGCCAAGGGCGGCTCGCTCGTTGGCTCGCTCGTTGGCTCGCTCGTTGGCTCGCTCATTGGCTCGTTTCCTGGCTCGACTAAATATATAATATATATATATGTATGTATGTATGTATATATATGTGTATATATATATATATATATTATATAATAATATTATTATAATATTATATATAATTTGAAAACGTAAGGTCGTTCTTGGTTATTCTTATGGAGCTTATGTATTTACCATAATTATTATCTAATTTTTTAGCTATTATAATATTATTATAATAGCACTAACCTAATCAAAATTCAAAACCTCAAAAACTCAAATGTTAAAAACGTAAGTATATCCACATTCCACAGCCTATTGAAATTGAAGTTTGAAAACCCTAACTCCACTCCCGTCTCCCACAGTCCCACTCTCCCTCGAGCAGCCAACCATCACTCCCTCCCCACTGGCCACCGCCCAGCGCCTGGTCAGCCGGTCGCCCACGGCAGTCACCACTCGCCTACTCACCGGTCTCACGCACTCACCACTCAGCTATGCCATCGGCCGCCGCTTGCTTGCCTAGCCCTCAATCATCGACAAGTTAGCCGACGACGAGTCGACAAGTTCGGTGCTTGCCTACCTACGAATCTTGGATTTGGGTCAGGTATATCTTGAGAGAGGTGTATTAAATTTTCTTTTAAAACCGAGCCAAACATAACCGAGCCGAGCCAGCTCGGTTTTAAACCAAGCCGAGTTCGAGCTCTACTTTTTAGCTCGGTTGTAAATCCGAGCCGAGCCAAGCTGGCTCGGTTTATAATTCAATCCGAGTCCGAGCTAATACTGGCTCGGCTCGGCTCGGCTCATGAACAGCCCTATACGGATGAACATTATTGTTAATCCGTAGATATGTTCCTTACAAGACCAAATGACCAAGTGAATATTCCTGCGGATGATCAAGGACCATGAAGTGAAGACTCCTACGGAAGAAGGATTTTCTACGGAAAAACAACATTTCTACGGAAGACCAATTCATCTACGGAAGAACAAAAGTTCTGCGGACGACAAGACTCTTGCGGAAGAACATTGTACTTGTTCGATTGCAAATACCAAGAAGTCAAACAAGTCAACACAATCAATAACAAATCCTAAGAGATCCGGTGTTTCCTTAGGCGACTCAAACCATCTATAAATACGAGTCCTAGGTTTCACATCTCGGGGAACACAATCAATCAATATTACGGCTGTCAAGAGTTACATCATTGTGCAACCCTAACCGCCGTCACATCAACATCAACATTATTCGATTCACTGAATTCGTTGTTCATAGTTATTCTTTATTATTCTTTTGTAATCATTACTTGATAGTTAATGAAATACGTTTGAGTAATTATTGAGTTCGTATTTATTGTGTTTCTGTGGTTGTGTTCATCATTAATCATTAAAACAATTAAACGCCAATTAATGATAATTCCGCGATCATTGAATTGATTTGTTTTAATACTGATAATTCCTGAATTAAATTTACAATTAAAAAAATTTATAATTAAAATAAATTAAAAAAAATTATTTTCGGTATTCAATTTGCGTCACTAAAATTTATAATTAAAAAAATCTTACATTGAAGGTTGTCTTTAAGAAACTGAATTTGAAAGTGTTACAATGTGTACAGAGCAAATGTAATTTGTAAACTAAACCCTCATTTTATTTTCTTTTCAAGTTTATTCATTTTGCATGCCTAATATATGTTAGTATCAATAATTTTCATATGTTTTTTTGTAAATGTTTATAATGTTTTTCAGGAGCAACAATTTATTGCTTGGTTACATAAAGCTGTAGATGATTGTGGACTGTGGTGACAAAAACTTACTACTCAGCCTGCGATTTTGTGATTCTTCCTTATGCACTTCAAGATCACTTGGTCCTTGAAAGAGATCTCCATGACAATATCCAGGGGCATTCATTAACTATTTTTCTTTTGTTGGGTTTTTGGTCGGAAAGTTTGATGCAATTTTATTCTTTTGAGGCTTTAGGTTGCAGTAGAAGCAAAAAAATGCTTATTTAAATGGTTAAAAGTGGTTTAGAGAAAAGAAAGTGAGTCAATATGCTTACCATTTTGAATGGCAATCACACTTTTTGAGTACTTAGGCACCCGACTTTTTATCTTTATTTTGAAATGTGTGTGGTAACTGGTAAGTCTCTCCATTTTCAATTGAAATATGTATCATTTAGTTATAGTATTACATTCATTATAAAGAATAGAAGGAACTGTTGATGGAACACTGTTGAATGTTTTAATGGATGTTGAAATGAGACATGAAGGGTTTTCGTTTTAGTTTTAGAAAATAGTTTCTTGATTTTAGATGTTGGATATGACTTTTTAGTCAAATATTTGAATTTATTATAGAACCATTTCATCTTACATGACATTTTACAATGCATTGCTAAATTGGCAAGTAAATTCAAACCAGTGATAAAAAAGGCAACTGTTAACCTTGATGGTGAGGTAAGAATTAACTTGAAAATGTTATGAGCCAAGCCGACTTATTGCAGGAGTTACAACTTAGATAGTAGCTGTGTGAATTGCAAATTTTCATATTCATACACTTCCTGTACAACACATGGGGTGTAACATTAAAACGGGAGCCATAGGTATTTTGGATTTGAGATTGTGTGAGAAATCCCCGCGCAACACGCGGACGAACAAACCTAGTTATCTATATTAAAGGACACCGTAAATGAACAGCAACAGAATAGAGGGTATAACTGTAATTTTGCTTTGTGGCACTTTTGCCATTTGCTCTGTGTGTGTATATATAAACAGTGGAAGAGTGGGAACAAGAATTTGTGTGTTTGTGAATCTTCGTTGCCACTGCCCCTCTTCCGCCATTGTCGGTTCTCCTTCTTCCTTTTATTCCTTCGGTTTCTTGCCGATACCCGACGGTTTTTGGTGTTTCTTTCGAAACTGGTTGTACAGATCATGGGCATGGTGCCTGGTATGTATAGATCCCTCACCCGCCTCCACCTCTATTCACAGTAACGACATGGGTGGATGGTGGTGATAAGGACGTCTCTATAGTATAAACAAGTAAAGCAACCTTTTTAGGCTCCCAAATTTTAAGGGCCTAAAAATTTATAAAAAAATCACTTTTATCTATATTTTAAGCTAAAATACATGTGATAATACAACAAGTATTTATGAATTTAAAGATAAACTAGGTTTTATACCAGGACGCGCGTTGCGCGTCTTAAGAACGGAAGAACCCGAGGCTCAGACAACCTAGCATTATAGCCATAACTTAACTGTTACACCAAACAACATCACATCACCACCGATCATCTAATGCTCAGTGGGCTCAAAACTGCTATCGGTACCTAGGACCCGATAGCTTACGAAGGTTAAAAATCCGATCACAACACCACACAACGGTATAAATCTGGAACAGAGGGTTCAGAAATTATGTGTCGTGGCTGCAAAAGATCAGTTGCCTCGCCAAAACAACACCAACTTTTCATATCATCACAACCCTTGTTCGGCCTCGGATGAATCATGATGCATAGCATCATCACTGACCCAACCATTGGATTCAGCGACCCAAACAATCACCGTGACCATTAGCACCTACATCATCGCCCCACATATATCACAGATCAAAGACAAACTAAAAAGATGAAACGGGTCTCAGATGAGGAAAAACCCAACATTATTGACTAAAAACATCAATTTTATGTCTCAGATGAACGCTATGTCACCATCATCGACAAATCACATCAGGTATAGCCACTGGCGGCAGCAAGCACCACCATCAACGCATGCACGCCACGGCGGCGCCAGGCGGCGGTGGGCGCCGACATCGAGAAACCCTAAAAGGGTAATGTAGACACTGTTAAGAGTCGACGGTACCCGGAGATCCGGCCGACAGGACCACCACCTCCACCGCCACCAGAAAGGCATTGTTCTTTCTATTAAACCTCAGATCCGTAGATCTTAAGCCCTACCGGAAGACTTCCGATAAGACACGGCGGAGAGGGGATGACATGGACGACAAGGCGGCCGCCACCTACACCAACACCCGCACCGACAATCACCGGTGAAAACGAAAGGACATAACAGCCGTACGACCACCGTCTCGGCACCACACCACCACTAAATGAAGAAAAAATGCCGGTAACAAATAAAAGCACAACACCAAATCCGAGGCACCACAACCCGCGTTATCACGACCGACGGTCGGCCGACACAACGACGGTTACCTACATCCTGGCGCAGGCGCCGGAGGCGGCGTAGGCGGAAGGCGGTGTTGGTCAAGGCGGAAGGCGGCGGAGGTAAGGCCGATGGATGGTGCTAGTGGTTTTCTGGAAATGTGAAAGTGAGAGGTTTCCCTCTTTTAACTCATATGTGAGGGTAAGAACCGTACAATACACCAAAGTCGTGTGGCAAAACCACAAACACAGTGGAAGAGTGGGAACAAGAATTTGTGTATTTGTGAATCTTCGTTGCCACTGCCCCTCTTCCGCCATTGTCGGTTCTCCTTCTTCCTTTTGTGCCTTCGGTTTCTTGTCGATACCCGACGGTTTTTGGTGTTTCTTTCAAAACTGGTTGTACAGATCATGGGCATGGTGCCTGGTATGTATAGATCCCTCAGCCGCCTCCACCTCTATTCACAGTAACAACATGGGTGGATGGTGGTGATAAAGGCGTCTCTACAGTATAAACAAGTAAAGCAAAAAAGGCCTCCAAATTTTAAGGGCCTCAAAATTTATAAAAAAATCACTTTTATCTATATTCTAAGCTAAAATACATGTGATAATACAACAAGTATTTGTGAATTTAAAGATAAATAAGAAGGATAACAAATTGACTGAAGGTTTATCGATGCACACTTACAAAACTTGGTTCATCAAAAGTTCATAGACTGCTCAAGTTGACAGTTATTTTAGGTTTATCAATTCTAAATTCTCTTTTGTAATTAATCACCTAATACAATAACTATTATCGTCTAATTTTGATTTATGCTCAATCGCTTCAATCTAGTATTGTTCTTTTGTCAATTTAATATATTGTTGGTTGTTTTAACTTTATTTACATTTACAACTAAGTTTTCTCTTTACCTTAATCGGTTGTTTTTTATCATTTAATTTATTATTATTATTTTTTATCTATTATTATTTTTTTGCAAATGATTTTGTTGCTGTAAATAAAGTTGTATTTTACTATAAGTTGTTTTCTATCAAACTATAAATAAATTTGTTTATGTCATCAATTCGAGTTAAAGGTCTTTATGAATAATATATAAACGAGGGCACCAATATTTTGTTTTTCTTTAGGAAACCAAATATGTTGAGGTGGCCTTGGTTGGCGATGGTGATCGCCGATGGTTAACCAATGTAAGGCGGTGGCTGATAGCAGCGATGGTGCGTGATTTGTTTATCCTTCCATGATTGCTCGTGTGTAATTTTATATTTGTGATTCACTCTATGATGATGAGTTCTATGACCTTTGGTTTTGTGGATATGAGCTTGAACTGTTAGATATGTGGGTCTTTGAGCTCTTTGTATCTGTGATTTGGTATCAATAGGTGTAAACCCTAGCTCTCTGTTTGACTTTGTTACTTTGTTACTATTCTTAAGTCGATGATGGTAACTCTAGACTTGTCTTAAAGGCTTCTGAACCTGTGATTTGATGCAGATATGTTGAACGGTTGTTAATAATCTCACCTTGATCGCTGATGCGATTTTGATTTTTTTAGATCTATGAATGTAGGGTTTTTAATCTGGTTGTGCATGACGGTCCGTTGATGACTAGGACGAAGGACCTTCACTTTGTTGTATCGTTTACTTGGTTAGGGTCACAACTAATGTATTATTTGCTACACTCACAGGATGTGTGTACTGGGTATTAAAAATGGACCTTCTCTGAGCCTGCTTATATAATCAAAACAATGATGGGTCAACACTTGAGTTTGGTTTTGGGACTGTTGATGATGATGTTCCAGATGATTGCTAAATTGGCTTGTCTTTGGTTAATTGGACAATGATATGCCAAAACACCTTCATTTATGGCTATGATTCATGTTTGTAGTTATGTTTATTTTTCTTCTTTTTCATCGATAGATGCAATTTATTTAGTTTCTTTTGGTACAAAATGCATTGATACTATTTATAAAATCTGATTGACAATGGGTTTGTAATTGATATTTCCAGATTAAAAGAAAATGAATAGTTGTTTGTTTAGTTGAATTTTGATAATTTGATCGTCGATGCATTTATGAATATATGACCATATAAAATAGTAAACATTTCTCAAATTTAATAAAAATGTAGACTTACCCTTTGCATATTTGATAAACATGCCCGTGCATTACGCGGGTGAACCAACCTAGTGATCATTCAAAACAAAAATCATATTATCATTTGATGCATCAGTTACAAATTTTAAAACCGAGTTCAAAAAACTACCTCGCGCGGGCCTGGGTTTTTGAAGCTGCATTCATATTCGATGAAAATCCAACCGAAAACTCATTTTTACACCCCCCTACGCAGGGGCAGGACGTGTGGCAAAATACGTCATAAAGATACACTAGAATGGTAAGTCTTCTACTTATAAATCACATATCACTTTATTCGCACACCCATACAGGACAAAGTGTTTACCGCAGACATTCATTCACACACCCAAACTTCAAACAATACTTTTAAAACTCTTGAATCTAATGTGTCTGTACTTCTTTCATCTCAAATAAATAAACAATTGTGAAAGACGTGCAAGAGTGGCGGTAAACAAGGCGAATTGCTTGTGAGCTACTACCATGGACTCATTAAAAGCTCATATCCAAGTTATTATAGATAAGCGTTAAGTTGGACTTTGTATCTTATCGAGATTGTGCCTGAACTTTATATGTCAAGCTTAACTTGATTAGATTTGTGACACAAAACCTACTACTTACATAGATATATTTAATAAATATAATACAATATAATATATAGCTAAATAATATAACACCCTATTTTCTTCAACTTAAAACACTATAAAAGAATTCATACTAAACTTAATTATATAGAGAAAGGTTACGGTATAAAGTGTTTTTCGTGCGACGCGTACAAGGTATTACACGAGAATGGAGGTAATTGGTGAAATTTAACGCAAGGGTAATAATAATCACGCAGAGATAAAATTATCACGCAAAGGTGAAATTATTACGCAGAAAGCATTCTTGCGTGATAATTCCATCTCTGCGTGATAATTTCACGCGAGTGTAAGCTGTTTTGCGTAAATATTACTTTGTTCTTGCGTGATTATTATTGTTCTTACGGGATAATTCCACCCTAAAACTTTGTACGCTTCGCACGAAAAAATACTTTCTATTGTAACCAGCCCCTAATTATATATATTACTAATTACTAACCTTTTTATGCATCATGAGTTGTACTTTATGTATAGTGAGTTGTACCCTTGGGTTTTTTTATCTTTAAGTTTTTACTTTTAACTCTAATACTTTTATATTTTTTTACAATTTAACCTCTATAATTTTTTATTTTCAACTTTGTCCCCTATACTTTTCATCATTTATAATTTTCGTTTTACAAATTTTACGAGTTAACACACCGCAACGTGTGTGTGGTTCAACGTTTATGCTTTTTTCCTTTTAACGGTCCCGTCACAACGCACGTGTGTTAGATCAACTTAGCTTTTAATGTTTTATGTTTCACGTGCGTGATTCAATGTTTTTACGTCTACTTTTTGTTTGGTTTATATTTTTCATTTTTATTTATTTTTTATACGAGTTTTTTCTGGCGTTGGTGGTCGCTGACGGTGGTATGACATTGGTGTTATTTTGCACGGTTTTACGCCCCTCGCCGTAACGTAAGGGGGCTTAATACTAGTTCTTATATCATTATCACAAATATGTTAGAATAGTATGATAGAGAATGTTAAGACAATTAGATATCTAACACTACCACAACTAAGAGATATATTTGTGACATTATGTGATGCTTAGATCTAAAAATAAAAGTGAGGCCAAATGTTTGGTAACACATGAATTTGAAAACTTTGAAGTTTTATCAAAAAGTACCAGGAAGATGTTTTCTAAACTATTAATTCGATTAGTAAGAACTAACAATAAAAAGATATATGCATCGATAGTGAGTTAAACCCTAGTCGAAAACAATTAGTCTACATCTCAATAAATTCTTGATGGTTCAAAAATGAAAGTATCACACATCGAATTGATTTGGGTTTTAAACTTATAAGTCGGTAATGTCAATTTTGTTGTTTGCTTCCCAGTGATGATACCATATGTACTTTATCAAGTCTTTTGAACAATGTGAGCATTTCGATGTGCTACCATGATCACTTCAGTTTAGTATGTGATTCCCAATTTAGCTTTCAAGGTTAAAATCTTCTTTGGGCTTTTCCAATTCTATTTCTTTTTCATCAATTGATGCAAGAGGGTATAGCTTTAACTTCGTAAAGTTTTGACAGATACACATGTGTTATTTCTAACATTTTAAAAGAAATAAATATTATGCAAGAGAGTAGTGGCAAGCCAATTGAAACGCGCATGAGCTGTTGGCATCGGTTTGTTTAAAGATCAAATTGAGTTGAGCATATAAATGAGTTAGAGCTTAGTTGGAGTTTATCTTCCTAATGAGATTGAGTCTGAGTTTTATCCATCGAGTTTGATTTAATTAGACTTTTACCTAAGAGAATGTACTTCTTATATAGATATATTTAAATAATTATAATACAATGAATAATGAAAGTTAAGTAAACAACAAATGAGTCGATCTTTAGTTTTTATCCAAGCTCAAGCTTTATATATGGAACATAAATCCTCTTAAACCAAAAGATACAAACTTAAAGACATATTTACATCCCTGTAAGTGTCCTTTGTATACCCACCATATAGGTGTACTCATTTTAACTATCCAATCATAAAGTCTTTATTCCGATTTGACAGACGTTTAACTTCTATCATGAGGTCTTCAACCGACAATCGCGTGCGTGTTTGAATCAGTTTGTTAGTTGAACAAGGACCTATAACTAAAGTTAAAAAAAGAAAAGAAAAAGAAATCAAACCCATAATAGCTGTCTGTTTGCACATTTGGTGTTTCATAAACTGTTTTCATTAACGTTTAGAACGATTCAACATGTCACAGCAATTTTTATTTTCACTATACTTGACTCTTTCAAACTTTGCCGGCCTCATGAATAAAGAGTTAATATTTTATTTAATAAGTTAATAAACATCTGTTATCTGATTTTTAAATGAACTAGTGCTTGTTAGTAATTAAAGATTATGATTTCCAATATTCTCCTCTTCCATGTATGACCAATCACTTAAAACAAAACAAGTTATTATTTTGAAATATGTTCAACAACTACATGTCTATTAGGACTTCATTGACATATTTTGGACCACTTCTTACTTGCATTTAAGTTTTTTTTTCTTTCTTCTTATTATTATTTTATCTTGTGTTAATGGTTCATCATAATTTTACACAGTCTTGTTTTTTAACACTTAAGATAAATTTTACATTATTCATTGGAAGGAAATGATAAATCAGCGAATAATTATTTGTAAATCTTAGGACGTGAGTCTCACATCAATCATAGATAGAAGAGACGTTAAATTCATATGGAATGTATGTATTAAATACCACTTGGTATGGACGTTTTGTTTTAGACAAGATGAGAACCCGCAAGATGAATCTTCGATAATATCCCTCAAGTAAGATAAAACAAAGGTGTGCAAAACAAACAATAAAGTCATGAACTTTTATTTTAAACCAAAGGTGCAAAATAATTTGAATTGTATGGGCTATGAATGGTTAATCATTTCTTGATAAATATAACTACAACTATATTACAAACATTAGTTTATCAAAGGAAAAAGTTTTGTAGAAGAAGCTCCATGACAAGAATCAAAGACTCTTGTCATCATTCTCATACAATGATTTCGAAACCGGACCGGACCGGCCGGTCCGACCGGTTCGACCGGGAACCGGTGATGAAGCCGGTTCGGTTCGGTGGTTTTGGACCGTTTTCGGTTGAACCGGTCGGTTCGTGCGGTCGACCGGTCCGACCGGAACCGGCGAACCGGGTTGAACCGGTTTTTGGATTTTTTTTTTTAATTTTAATAGAAAAATATTATTGGATATGGATTAAGGAATACCGGTTCGTTAATTTGGACTATGTTTACTTGAATGTATGTATTTTGGATGTTGTTTTGGATTAAGGAACACCGGTTCGTTAATATAAATATTTGGAATTTTTTTATATTTTTTAAATATTTATGACGTCATCCGGTTCGTAATCCGGTCCGACCGGTCCGACCGGTCCGACCAGTGAACCTCTAGGCCGTCCGGTTCGCTTTCCGATCCGGTTTTGAAAACATTGTTCTCATATCAATTTCATATGTATCTATCAATTATAAAAATATTTATTAAAAAAGTATTAAGTTTATTCATTTCTTATTTTTAACATTGGAACACATTAATCAAGGTCTTTAAAATGATTTCACAACCATCAACTCATTTACAAGGCAAGCCATAAGGGTACTCTAAGTGGATAATACAATGGGATTGTTGAATGCAGCTACTCTTTTCCTTGTGATTTTGAGTCTTTCCATTTGTAGTAGCACTAGTGCTATGCACTCTATGTATTCTTCTCATGGACCAAACAAAGGGGCTTATTGGCCTTCATGGTCCATGAATTTCCCCCCATCGGCTATCGACACCTCTCTCTTCACTCATGTTTATTATGCGTTTCTTTCTCCGAACAATGTCACATTTAGGTTTGACATTGATTATCCAACCGCTTTGTCACTCAAAAACTTCACCACCACTCTTCATAAAAAGAAACCATCTATCAGGACGTTGTTTTCCATTGGAGGTGCCGAAGAAGGCCCCAAAATATTTTCTCGTATGGCCTTAAGCCATGACGCGAGGAAAAGTTTCATCCTTTCCACTATAGAAGTGGCACGGAAGTTTGACTTTGACGGGGTTGACCTAGATTGGGAGTTCCCTCAAACCCCAATCGACATGGTCAACTTTCGTCACTTGCTTCACGAGTGGCGTGTGGCAGTCAAGAAAGAAGCCGAGTCTACTTGTAGACCACAACTTCTTCTTTCAGCCGCCACGTACTATAAACCAGAAATCACATTGGATAATGTTTATCGTAAATACCCAGTGGCATCCATAAACAAAAATTTGGATTGGATAAATGCAATGTGTTACGACTATCATGGGTCATGGGATCTTACTACAACGGGTGCCCAAGCGGCCTTATACAATCCAAAAAGTGGCAAATTGAGCACGAGTTACGGGCTTAAGTCATGGATCAAGGCTAAGATCCAAAGACAAAAGCTGGTGATGGGTTTGCCATTATATGGTCGGACGTGGCAGCTAAAGGATCCATCTTTATATGGTATCGGAGCTCCAGCTGTGGATGTAGGACCAGGCACTGAAGGACAGATGATTTATGCTGATGTGGAAAAGTTCAATGCCCATAATAATGCCACCGTGGTGTTTGACTTATCAACCATATCTATATATTCTGTTGCCGGAACCTCTTGGATCGGGTATGATGATGCTAGATCAGTGAAACTAAAGGTAGAATATGCAAGAACGCTTCAAATAGGAGGCTATTTCTTTTGGGCAGTGAATGGTGATCAAGATTGGAAAATTTCTAGACAAGGTATACATTCAACTTCTACAAAGTGATAGTAGATTATAACCAAAATATGAATAATTGATCTATATGTTGTATATGCAGCTTCGGAGACATGGATTATTTGAAACCGACCATAAGGTGAAATCGACAAGTGACCAGAGCAGTGACATTGTATCTGTTGGTTTAAAAGTTGTATTAGGCATTGTGAGTTCAAAGTAGTTCTAAAAACAAATTATTATAACTTATGTGTGTTTGATTTTGATGCTTTGTATGCGGTAAAAGACTGATGTATGTTTGATCTTGGTGTGTGTGATACGATTAAAAAAACTGATGTATGTGTGATCTTCATCTAATATAGAAATGCATTGCGACTCTATTTAGGGGTGCTTATGATTGTTTATTTTAAATGTTTATTCCATCTAACTAAGTGATAATAAATTTTTTTAACATATTGTTTATCTATGAAAACTATATAATGAAACATATAAGCAGTAACTATTTATACAACTTAACCCTTGCCGGTTCACCAATTTGACCATCATCCTATAAGAGTGTGTACAAACTAGAACAAACGAGCCACGATCAACTTTTTAACGCCTAAAATAGATTTTAAAAAGCAGAGCTATTTTCATAAAAAAGAATACTTTTGCTTAAGATCGTAACAGGTGGGAATATAATAATGCATTTTGTGTATTTGATTTGTAGTCACACTTATTAGAGTTAGAGTGAGTTTTGATGAAAGGAAATCATTTCAAGTATATTAATTACTTACTCTCCTTGTCAATGTTTTTAAAACCGGACCGGACAATGAACCGGACGCCTTACCGGTTCACTGGTCGGACCGGTTCAACCGGTCAGACCGTATATAAGAACCGGACCGTATTTATGTAAAAATTACAAAAAAATAAAAATTTTATAAAAAAATCGGTTCAACCGGTCCGGTTACCGGTCCGACCGCCGGTTCGACCGGTTCAACCGGTCTGACCACCGTTCACTGTTAAACCGGTTTTAAGCACCGAACCGGACCGGATTGAAGTCCGGTTCCCGGTCGAACCGGTCGGACCGGCCGGTCCGGTCCGGTTTTCAAAACATTGCTCCTTGTAAAACTTGAAAATTAAGTGGATGTTTATTTTTATCAACTTTTAACTTTTTAACTTTTAAAAAGTTAAAAAGTCATTTTATAGTGTTTGAAAATGTGATTATTGTAAGGAAATAAGTTAATAAGTCACTTCATACTAACTTATTAACTTATTGGAAAAGTCAATAAATCAATAAGATGCTTTTTAAAAGCAATCCCAAACATGTCCTAAATGAAATTATCCTAAAAATTAAAGATACCTTAAATATGGATGCCAATGTCATTCTCTAGTAAGCTCATTTGTTTAAATTCAGTTAGACCTTGACTCAGTTGATATGTAGTCGACCCGTGCATCGACCGTCTATCGTCTATTCTTTCGTTGTTAGATTCTTAATTTCGTTGAAGTTTGTCAATCTTTGCTCGATATACGTGTTGACCAAAAGTTTATTTATACTGATCACATGTTCATTTGACCTGCATTATCAGCAATGCTTTTGTTCATTAATATACGATTTGCTTCTGATCTTTTGACATTGATTTAGAAATGCAAGATGTAAACATGTAAAGAATTGCATTTAGCACTAGTATCACCATCTTCATATTTTGATTTTAGGTTAGTATCACAAAAAAAAAATTAAAAATAATAATAATAGATTAAAATAAAAAAAAATAAACACATACGTATTCATTTTACACGAAAATGTATTACAACCTAAATTATATAGGTTAAAATATTTACACTTGTTTAAGATGCGCTACTTGTAACTTTTATTTCATAACATGTCTTTACCGATAAAGCAAGTCAATGTTTGATGAATTTACGTTTTAAAGCGTTTAAAATGTATACGTGAACAACTTCTTTTGTTTATATAAGTTGCCTGCATAACCTGTATTAGAAGTGCACATACTAACATGATAGGACACCCAAAGCGGTTTTTCAACTAGTTTATACCTGATCCCATACTAACCGGTTTGCACCTAATCTAAACCGTTGGTTTAGGACTAGTTTGGTGTTTCTCATGCTGCCCATGCAAGAACCGGTTTGTATCTTTTTTTTAACCGCTAGAAAAAAATCAGTTTAACTTACTAAAACTTAGCTTAACCGATAAATACCCAGATACTAAACAACCAAACCAGTTCCTTCGGGTAGGTTCTTAGCCCTTCTCAAATCAGTTAGTAACCGTATCGATTTTTGAAATAACCAGTTTTGATCATTTTGGCTATAAACCGATTGAACCGATTTGTTGTAGATAACTGATTTGTGAACCTCTGGTCCAGACTCCATAGTGCTCCCTAGAGGTGCACATCCAACCCGGTTACCAACCCGACCCTACGACTTGACCCGAACCCAAACCGGGTTCAATCAGGTTACAAGTTCCAACCCATTGGGTTCAAACTGGTTTGTCCCCTTCACACCCAAACCCGACCATAACCCGACCCGCTCTATGTATAAACTTGTTTTTTTAACCATTTTACTCTCTTGAAACCGGGTTGGACCTGAAGCGGAACCCGATCAAACCCGGTTTGAATTCTTGGACCAAAACCCGAAGCGGGTTGAAGCCGATCCAGTTTTAGGTTTCAACCCGGTTTATGCACCTGCAGGCTGCAGCTCTCCTTGTCTTTAAACTTGTTCTATGCATAAGCCCACATACCAAATGGGCTTTGAGCCCATTTTAGTCACAGTCGAAACCTACCTACATAAACCCCTTTGCAGTTGATCTCCACAGCAACCGGAGGACAATAACGCTGCTGCTATCATTCAACCACAGCCATGGTACGATAGCTTATCTTTCTGTCATACATCTATTGTTAGATCTATAATCTATTCATCTTTTGAAGTTTTTTGAGTTTTGCCGGAGATCGAAATGATGTTTTCTGTTTAGGGTTTGATGCAATTTAGTCATACGATTTGCTCCTTTTAGGGGTTTCATGGATCCGTTTTGAACTCCTGTTGGAATTGATTGCTTTTATTCGGTTTGAATTTGAGCTTTGTGAATGTTGTACTTTGGTTGATTTTAGGCGTTTTAAGTGACTCGTTTTATGGTGTATATGATCTAGGGTTTTGGGTTTTTAGTGGTGTTTATGATATTTTGATCATTTGGGCATTGTATAGCTTCACAGATTATTGAATGTGAATCTTGGTTCTATAAATGTTGATCGGAGACTATATGCGTTGTTTATATTTATATGCTAGTAGTTAGATGTAGAGCTAGTTGAAGGTATTTCTTCATTATAATGAGCTGATGGTTGCAAATTACGGTTTTTGTTGTAGAGTTTCACCATTAAAAAACAAAAACTTTAGATCATCTTCTCGTGATTTTGCTACAGAACTTTGAACAATTGCATTTTCTTTCATAGACACTTCATAAAATCAATAGAAGTTTTTCTAAGCAGACTAAGCTAGGTTGATTTGTTGACATTTTGCTAATTAGAGCTGCGTGTTTTTTTTGTTTACCTTGTTTTCTTTCCTAGAAGTTTTGTCAAGTCTGCATTTAGTATTTATCTGTACTTAGGTTAATCAATCTTTTCCCATTTTGTTCTTTTTGGTTGATATATCAAAGTTAAGTTTTTTTACTTTTTCTCAAGATGCTCAATTCTTTTCTTTGTTAAAGGTTTTGGTTTAGCTCTGCGCTTATTGCAATTATAGGGTGATGTTGAGATTATAATCTTTAACCTTGGTGATGCTTTGACAGTAATCTTTACCTGTCAAGAGAGTTTATATTCTTGAAAGAAGAATTTAAGGTTAGCAATATAATTGTGTTTTGGTGATTTAATGCAGCCGTCACACAAGACATTCATGATCAAGAAGAAGCTCGCAAAGAAGATGAGGCAGAATAGGCCTATTCCACACTGGATACGAATGAGGACTGACAATACCATAAGGTAAAAACTCACATGTGCACGCTTAAACATGGTCACACGGATGACCAAAGTTGCAGTAGTTTCACCTTATTTTATGATTTTGACTAAAGTTATTATTTGATTCAGGTATAATGCTAAGCGCAGGCATTGGCGTAGAACCAAGCTTGGATTCTAAGGTGGTTTTGCAGCTAGTCAAGTTCAACCAAGAATCAGTTTTTGTTTCTAGTTCTGCTTCAACTTAAGTTAAGACTGTTCTGTTGGCCAGTTGTGGCTTCTTATTTAGTGTTGCAACTGATGTTTGACCTTTAAATATTGGATGATTGTTGTGAATGCAATTTTGATGTAGTGATCAAAAAAATGATTTCTGTTTTCAAAGATCTTTTGGAGTAACTTGATGACTTGTGCATTTGAAGAACAATACATGGTAGTCGTTACAGTCAAAAGACTTAGTTTAAATCTTGACATTGGATGGAATAGGAATTGATATAGTTTAGAAGTAGATAGGTCATAGGTGTGTGAGTTGTTTTAAATACACGGAAATGACCTGCTTAAAGACACAATCAAAACCCACGAGCACACTTAGTTCCTTATACTAAACATCAAATTAGAGCTTGCTCATCAATTGTATAGGTGGGTTGAAATGGTATTCACTAAGGGGCTGTTTGTTTTCGTCTGACCGGGCTGACCCGACTGACCCGGCTGACCCGCTGACTCGGTCAACCGGTCAGCCTGTTTGATGTTGCTGATATTGTTATCAATTGAACATAACGGTAAGATTCTATGGAAGGGTGTTAACCCAAAGTACAGCTTACACTATAAATAATAGTTAGAAAAACTAACTATTTACATTTACATTTCTAGTCTCTACACATTAAACACTATACACAACAAGCACAAAGTTTTCTAAACACTAAACAATACAAGAAATCAAACTAACATTCACCCCCTTAATTCTTGTATCCCTCCTACTCACAGCTTGATCTTCATATCAGCAAACTTGATTCTGGGTAGGCCTTTAGTTAGCATATGAGCCTTTTGTTCCTCACCACTAATATGTCTTACCACCACTAAGTTCTTTTCAACACAACCCCTTATGTAGTGGTATCTCACATCCATATGTTTAGATCGACCATGAAACACTGGATTCTTCATCAGCTGAATAGCTGATTTATTATCCACATGAATCAATATAGGACCTATTTTCACATCAATCAACTCTTCCAACAAGCCTTTAAGCCACATAGCTTGTTGAGCTGTGGCTGTTGCAGCCATGAACTCTGCTTCACAGGAAGACAGAGCCACAATGTCTTGCTTTTGGCTAATCCAACTGACTGGACCACCTCCAAAGTAAAATACCATCCCAGTGGTACTTTTACCATCAGATTTTGTAGGTGCATGTGAGCTATCACTATAACCCACTAGCTCCCTTACACCCCCATATTTATACCATATTCCATGCTCCACAGTTCCCTCTAAGTACCTCAAAATAGTTTTAATAGCTTGCCAATATGATGATTTAGGAGCTTCCATGAATCTACTAGCAATACCAACTGCATAACATAGATCAGGTCTAGTTTGAGTTAGATACCTCAAACAGCCTATTACTCTCCTATATTGAGTCACATTCACAGGCTCACCATCCTCATCCTTTCCCAACTTTAAACCAGGATCCATGGGGATCTTTGTGGAGTTACATTCCCACATATTTTGATCTTCAAGTATCTTCTTTGCATACCCAGATTGGGTCAAGAAGATCCCATCATCTACCTGTTTTACTTCTATGCCAAGGTAGTAGTTTAACAAGCCCAAATCAGTCATCTCAAAACTAGACATCATCATAGTTTTGAACTCATTAACTACCTCATCACGGGACCCAGTAGCAATAATATCATCCACATATACACCAATTATCAAAGCACCTTTATCAGACTTCCTATTATACCCAGCATGTTCTCTTAGACACCTTTGAAAACCAAACTTAATCAGAGTGTCATGCAATTTCTCATTCCAAGCCCTTGGTGCATGTTTAAGACCATACAGGGCTTTAATGAGCTTATAAACCATCTTTTCTTTTCCAAGCTTTATGAAACCCTCAAGCTGAACCACATATACCTCTTCTTTCAATTCCCCATTGGGGAATGCTGTCTTGACATCTAGATGGTGAACCCTCCACTGGTTCACTGCTGACAAGGCTAGTATCACCCTCACTGTCTCCAATCTGGCAACAGTGGCAAATACCTCTTCATAATCTATCCCATATTTCTGTACATACCCCTTTATAATCAATCTAGCTTTATGTCTAGTAACCTTGCCTTCAGCATTCTTCTTAAGTTTGAATAACCACTTCAAAACCTATAGGCTTCACTCCTTTGGGACAATCAACTTATTTTCATGTACCATTATTCTCTATACTATCAAGTTCATCCCTCATGGCCTTCTTCCACTCTGGGTTCCCTTTAGCCTGCTCATACCCAACAGGTTCTTGCATATGCAATAGCAACTCTGATTCACTGATATTTGGAGGTTCAAAAAGAATCTTCTCCAAGACATCAGTCCTGCTAAACACATCATCTAGAGTTGTAAATCCTTTAGGAGGGGTGCCATCATATGTTGATCTAGGAACTTAATCAACATTTGATGTGAGTTCCTTGCCATCACCCCCTGAGTCCTGGTCATTCTTAGTGGGCTGAGCTGCTTCATCCATATCAGTTGTCTCAGAGGGAATATCATGTGGATCTTGGACAGGGGCTTCATTCCCTTGTTCAAATCCTGTCTCACTAATAGAACTACTCCCTTGTTCTGAGGCTGACACCTCCACACCAAAACTAGCATAATTTTGATTGGAGTTATCTAAACTTGATGTGTCCCACTTCCAAGGTTCCCTTCTTCAAACTGTACATCACCGCTGACCACAATCTTCCTAGTCATAGGGTTGTACATCCTGTAGGCCTTGGTGCTAGGCTCTAACCCTAGATGCATCATGGGTGTGCTTCTATCCTCCAATTTCTTAACCTGATTACTAACCTTTACATAGGCCTTACACCCAAACACTCTTAAGTGCTTTAGCTTAGGTTTTCTTTCAAACAAGCTCTCATAGGGGGTCATCTTTACTAAGGCTTTAGTTGGGCTTCTATTCAGCAGGAAGACTAAATGTCTCACTGCTTCTGCCCATAGGTATAATGGCATATTCATGGCTTTGAGAATTGATCTAACCATGCCCATTATAGTGTGGTTTCTTTTCTCCACAACCCCATTCTGTTGTGGAGAGTAAGGTGCAGTCAAGTACCTTTTAATACCATCCAGACTACATAGTTTCTCAAACTTCTTGGATGTGAACTCTCCTCCTCTGTCTGTTCTCAGGGCTTTGAGCTTAAAGTTTGTCTCCAACTGAATCTGTGATTTAAAAGCCTGAAATGCCACAGGAGCCTCATCCTTTGACTTCAGCATATACACCCACATATGCCTAGAATAGTCATCCACTAGTAACATGAAATATCTGTTACCAGTAGGAGTGGGTGGATCCAGAGGTCCACATAAATCTGCATGCACAAGTTCCAAAGGGTTATTTTCCCTGTAGACACTTGTGGTAGGATAAGGGTGACTTCTTTGTTTTCCCACTAGGCAGCTTTCACATAGCTGGGACTTGTGATTGATCCTTGGTAGTCCTCTTGCCATGTTATACTTGGACATATTGTTAATTGAGTCAAAACTCAAATGACCAAGTCTTGCATGCCAGATCCAGGCCAAATCATGCATCTCAGATAGTAGACACTTAGGGAGAGTCATATTCAGTTTGACCTTGTATAACCGGTTCTCACCCTTCTTGACTTTTAGTAGAGTCTTTCCACTCTTCTCATATACCCATAGGAAGCCATCTTTCATTAGTATCTTGCAACCTACTTCATCCAACTGGCCTAGGCTTAGGATATTGCTCATGAGGGCAGGTATGTAGTAAACATTGGTTACTACCCTGTGCTCTCCATTATTACAATGGAAGCATATTGATCCCTTGCCTTTAATGACCACTACTGAGCCGTCACCAAACTTCACTCTGCCTATGATGGTCTCATCTAACTTAGTAAAGTGATTCTTGATTCCTGTCATGTTGTTATTGGCCCCATTGTCCAGGTACCATGAGCAGGAATCAACCCCTTTAGGCATCTCCTTGGGGTATACATTCTGTTCTTCAAGAAGACCCAGATCTTTTGTGGCTTTGACCATCAACAAAGTGGGTTCTTGATCCTCCTGGGTTTGAGTAAAGTGGGCTTTATGATCTCCTCTCTTTGGGGCCCTGCACTGGCTTGAGAAGTGCCCCAATCGGTCACAGTTGTAGCACCTCATGCTTCTTTTATCTTTCTTGGTAGAGACACCCTTCTCACTGCTTTCAGAATTTGATCTGGTGCCTCTATTTCTCCCATATTTCCCTCTACCTCCGCTTTTTCCTCTGTTTTCCCCAGAGGCTGATGATCTGTGGCCTTCTTGCTTGGATTCACATCTGATCCTCTCTTTCCACTCAGCCCTGGTTAGGAGTAACTGACCAGAGGAGTTTTTTCCTTGGGAAGCTGGCTTGAGCCTCTCCTCATAAGCCTTCAACCTTCCCAACAATTCCTTAAAAGTCATGGCATCAAGATTAGAGAATTGCTCTATGGCAGCCACAATTAGGAGAAATCTCTCAGGGACAACCTTCAAGACCCTCCTCACCTGTTTGAAGGTTGCAATTGTGGTTCCCAGAGCTCGATATCTTGATACCAGTTCTCCCATTCTCCCAACGAAATCATCAATTGACTCAGACTCAGACATGGTTATCATCTCAAACTCATGATCAAGAGTTGGATTCTTGCCTACTTCACCCTTTCTTCTCCTACGTATCTCTTCTTTAGGGCCCCCCAGATATCCTTCGCTGATTTGAATGCAGCAACCTGCATCAAGACATCCTCTGGCAAAGACCGGAAGATGAAGGCTCTGGCCTTCTTGCCGAGCTTCGCATCGACTGCATCAGTCGTAGGGGGTTCAATGGCATCCCAGAGTCCCTGGGCATCCATGAATGCTTCCATCTTAATTGCCCATGAGGTGTACATAGTCGGCGTTAGAATGGGTATCTTGAACGAAATTGATTCGTTCATATCTTTCAGGGCCACTTGACGGTTCTGATCCGCCATTGAATTGGATCAAGAAGATGCGATCGGTGTAGTAAGTCGACTAATTCGATCGTGGGCGGTGCTAATTGCAATCCGTCGTGGTTGCGATCGCGGTATCTGGCAGTCGACTCCTTCAATTGATGGCGGGTGGGAGTGTGGTTAATTGAGAGGGATGATCGGAACTTGATCGTGAGAGGGAATCGTTGGATCGAGAGCCTAATTCGCGCTCTTATACCAAATGTTATCAATTGAACATAACGGTAAGATTCTCTTGAAGGGTGTTAACCCAAATACAGCTTACACTACTTATTTATAGTAGTTAGAAGAACTAACTAACTATTTACATTTACACTTCTAGTCCCTACACATTACACACTATACACAACAAGCACAAAGTTTTCTAAACACTAAACAATACAAGAAATTAAACTAACAGATATCATGTCTGACTGGGTCATGGTCGGCTGACCAGGACCTAGGTTTTAAAAGCTCTAACAGGCTGACCCATCCTTCGCCTCACTCCGACCGCTCCATCGGCGACCGCTCCACCGGCTGACCCATCCTTTTGCCTCACTCCGATCGTCTCCTCGGTGACCGTCACCTCCACCGGCGACCCTCTCCCCTCCGGCGAGCATCTGTTCTCCACGGTCGCGACCAGAAGGACGGGTATCAGAGTATGATTTGCCAAATAAAGTAAACAATTGATAGAACTTACGGAAGTAGAAGGTAACGACGACGGAGATGGTGGTTGACGGCGATGGAAATGGTGGTCAACGGTGGCGGATTGTGGTTTCGATTATCCATTTTGGGTGTGTGGAAGATAAAGGGGAAAGTGAGGGTTGTGAGTTGTGAGAGTTTGCTTAGTAAATGTTTTTATAGGTGGTTTAGATGGGTGGGTTTCGTACCGGGTTGGTTCGTATCACGCTCGAAATCGTCTCATTTTACGTTTTATATTTTATTTTATGATGATATTAATCATAAACATTAGAAATGTTTAAAGAATAGTAGTTGATTATGATTTTAGCTGATTAGAAAATATACGGGTTTTTTTTCCGTCAAAGGAAATATTGTTACGTAAATACTGAATCAATTTAGTTCTAGACAGATACTGAATCAAACAACCCAAGTGTTAGTCTGATGCATACCCAGTCAGAACTTCTAACTGGGTCAGCTTCTGACTCAGTCAGATCTTACTGAGTCAGTGTAATCAAACAGCCCTTAAGGCACACTTAGTTCCTTATACTAACATCAAATTAGAGCTTGCTCATCAATTGTATAGGCGGGTTGAAATGATATTCACTAATGTGCTGTTTGTTTTTTCTGTGGCAAAATGTCTGCAGTCTGCGAACCACATCTGCAGACATCTGTAAGAGAATAGGTGCAACAAGAATAGTGTCTGTTTTTTAACGTCTGCAGACTGTTAAAATCAACTGGTTGTGGTATATGGTGATGCTGGACGGTGGTGGTGATGGTGGATGGTGATGGACGGTGGGTGGTGGTGGACGGTGGGTGGTGGTGGTGGCGGACGATGGATGGAGGCGGAGGTGGTGTCGTGATGGTGGTGGACGGTGGTGGTGGAGGTGGACGGTGGTGGTGGACATGGGTGGTGGTGGGTTGTGATGGGTTGTGGTAGGTGATGGTGTTTTATCCTCCGCAGACTTTAGAATACTTTAGAAGTGGTTGTGCCAAGTTTACACCATACAGACCTTACGTAGATTTTTTTTTATTGAAAAATCTTTCAAAAAACAAACATTTCGTAGACTTCAACGTCTGCGCGTGGTTTGCACGGCGCAGACAAAAGAGGTCAGGAAGAATTTTTCTAAAATAAATTATAATTGTGATTAGTTAGTGAAATTATTTCATATTAATTCATTTGACATGACACAAGACATTCTAAAATATCACTTTTTGACATGACACATGACACCTAAAAATCAGTTACTTAGTGAGATTATTTCATATTAATTCATTTGAATAATCGGGTGTTATTATGGTTGTAGATGAACTTTTTTGTTATTAGCTTTTAAATAAATTATAATTGTGATCTTTATGGATAAAATATAGGTTGTGTAAATAATCACTCTCTTTACATTGATGCTACACATTTTTTAGATTAACGTTACACCTTATTACATTGGTATTACACTTGTTTACATTAACATAACACTAAGTTACATCAATAAATTACCTCATGTTATAATTAGTTTAATACCTCATTACATCAATGCACTATCCATGTTACAATAATATCAATTATCTAAGACTAAGATGAAAATTCAACGTCAAACTTGTCATATTTAACTCTCAAAAGAAAACCATTATGATACTGAAAAAGGTAATTGCTATCTTTATTTTAGTAGTCACATTATTACTTTTCTTAATAATCCCTTACATTTAACGAAAATTTGGACAAAAGTTACCCAAAACATCAGAGATCGAAGCATCACCTATTGCTGCATGTTGTCTACAACCTTCCAATGACTAGTCACCGGTCTGATCGTTTCACGTTGATAATAACCGGAGATTCTTTGATTACGACGCCTTCTGTACATCGTGATTCTAAGTTTCCTTACCACATGCTTTCGTTCTAGGACGTAATCGACGGAATGATGACAATCGTAATGACGAGCAAAGTTACAATGTAAGCACTTCCAGATCTTGTTGAATAGCATATTTCTTCCACAAGACCCGCATAAACCATCATTTTCAGTCCCCGGAGCAAATAACACAGGATGTTGGTGGAAATCTTCTAGTTTTTCTACACCCCCAAACTTGATGTTAATGTACTGATAAACACCTTCCATATAGACAGCATTAACACCTTGTTCAGACTTGAGTATTAATGGAGCACATACCGAATGAATGGATTGCGCGCACTCTACGCAATGATAGAACCACTTTCCAGGATCAAGATCCTCCTCACAAACTTCACAAAAGTATTGACTTTTATGGTCCTCAATCGGGTAGTAACTCAGTTTTAAAGAGTGCTTGTCATACTTATGCCTAATAGTTTTAGGTAAAAACAAAGCACATCCACAATCCAAATAGAAATCACAAGCACCACACCGGAAATACACATCGCCTTGATATATACTCAAACGACATGCGCGGCATTCCATTCTGGATGCACCCAGTGATGGGGTGTATGCTCTTGTAAGTAAGTGATTCGCGTGTGCTTCATGTGTAATTTCTTCAGGCATGAACCCACAATTAACATCAATGTTGTAATTGCAACTAAAGCAACTATATGAGAACCCATTGCAATGTAACCCACAAAGACAACAAATAAAGTGTTTCTTTGCATCAGTGACAAGATTAAGCGTATGTTCCGGGTGATCCTTATGGTTTCTTAGTTCTTTGGGCAGCCGAGTACACCAAACGTGGAGAGCAAAGTCGCAAGCATCATCATCTAACGAGCATTTGTAGAATGGCGTTTTCGTTATCGGTCTTGAACATCCATTACATAATAGTTTAATTCTCTTCATTGGTCATGAAGAGTCACTAATTTGATTCTTGAGGTCTCATTATTATCATTTTCATCATGCATTAGGACTAATGGATGTTCGTGACTAAAATGTAAGAGGTGGCTCTTTAATTGCTCATAATTAGTCTCCCCTTCAATATGATATGATAAAATGTGTGATTCATCATCAAGTGGCAAGTGAAGCAGGTTGGGATGATCAACATCTTTGAAATTTTTTTCTGTTTTTCCTAAGCCTGATACAATGCAAATTGAACACAAAGTGCGTTTAGTCATTTAAACACAATCAACTTTTATATATTAGGCGTTCTAATCTTGTATGATTTTTTATAAATGTGAAAAAGTCTAAAAGTGTATTGAGACGAATAAAATATATACGAATCATGTTTACTATATATTTAGTGATTATTCTTTTTCAAATTAACTTGTACTAGGTATTTAATTTATATGGAAGAAAATAACGTTAATTAAATGAAATTTCATAAATGTTCGTTTTACTTGAAATTGAAAAAAAAAGTACGTCAATAAATAGTAAATTATATTATAAGGTAGAGTTCAAATTAAATACAAACCAATAAAAATTTAAAATTTTACGTAAACTTAAGAAAAGTAGTCAAGCTTAATACTAATAATTATATTTACTATACGATTAACATTATTTCACATATACAACATTATGCTTTTATATATATGTGTGCAAATTCAGTACATTAAAAAACTAACAAATGTGCAAAAGCTAATTAATTACACACGCAAGTTTACATTGTGTAAGTTATAATTTACACATGTAAATTTACTATGTGTAAGTTACATTTTACACATGTGTTAGGTTTTTAACACGTACACTTGAAATATATAAAAGAACATAATATTGTATATGTGTAATAATTTTATTCGTATAATAAAAATACTTTATATTGCAATCTTGACTTATTTTCGTAAGTCTACATAAAGTTTTTACAATTTGTATTGTTTTGCAAAGGAGTCAAGCCCTTTATAATTAAAAAGAAATTAACATTTACAAAAAAAATATACAAGAATGAAATATCGAATGAAAGTTAAGTGAACTTAAAGTAAAAAAAAACATGTTTGGAAAACTTTATACTATTAGGTAACTTACCTCTATGTGTAAATCATGACTTACCAGGTAAGAGGATGGACATGAAGGGCTCTATCCTTTGTGTTGCACAATGTGGATGAACATAGTACATGCATTTACTGCACTTGTAAATGAAACGTTCATTTTCTAACTTCATTCCACAAATCCTGCACTCGTATATGTAGTCATATAGCGGATCTATATATGAATACGAGAGGGTGAGCAAGTGACGGTGACTAAACTGTCGAGTTTGAAGTAATAACTTTATCGGAAGGGAAGACAGTCAGAATGGATTGAGAAGTTTAAACAAGTGGTGCAGTGATAGAAAATCCCTTGATGTTCCTTTTCACATGCAAAACACTTGTTCAAACCAGGTTCACCACTAACAGATATCAATGGGTGTGGATGGAAGGGGTGATGGATCGTATTTCGCTCCATAAATGTGGCGCTAGCTAGATCGATAACATAGTAGCATGATGAACAAAGATAATAAATTTCATAGCCCTCGACATCTGTTATTTTTTTGAGGATAAGATTATGAGAAGGGTGGTCTGGGAATTTTAATGTTGTTGGCAAATTTTCACAAAATTTATGAAGGGAGTAATTACAAGATGACATGCTACACTTGTAGTAATAACGGTGGTACCAATCAATTCGCGCATGACACCTGTTACATATACACTCGAAGTTTTGCATTGTGATCATATCATTTTCATCATACTCATCGTCATCTTCTTCATAGTCTCGATGCATCAGTTGCAAATCTACGAGCATGAGTGCATGCTCATGTTGAAGCTCTTCTACACTTACCTCCTCGAAGTCCATTCGGTGTTTCTCTGTTTCGCTTTATCATACAAGATGTTTGATAACTTTCACATGTAGCATACAACCTAAATTAAAAGAGTATATAATGTACTTTTTGAACTCATAAATAATCTTATGAAAAGATACTTGGAACAAGAGAGGAAGACTAAGAGTAAATAAGAGTGTACCTTAATGGTGCTTTTATACGACATTATGATTTGGATGACATTATTACTTCATATATATAGTGGATGAAGACCAACTTCATTTGGAATATATATGGCCAAAAAGCAAAGCTAAGAATAAGTATTATGCATGCTTTGTTCTATATTAGGGCAAAGAATATTATTATATGCTTTGTTCTATATTAGGGCAAAGAATTCAATAATACTTTTATTTTATATTTAGATAAACAATTAATGATCATGCCTTGTATATTTATTTTTTCTATCGAATATCGATAAACATACACTCTAAATTTTACATATCTACGTTATTTTTTATAATCACCACATTTGCTCTTTGAAAGATTCAAACACATAAATTTTATTAGAAAATACAAATCTTTCCACATTGATGTCGGGACTATATGTATATTTATTCTTAGATAAATCCAAATCCTAAACAATAGAATTTAATAGTGCTTCAAATATGACCTAATAACCCAATCTAAATGTACACTACATGTCATAAGATTTTTTAAATTTTATTAAATGTGGATATCATTTTTACGGGTTAAATGTGTCTTTCCTCTCAAATCAAGTTTGAAACTGTTACAAAACAAACCATAGGTACCATCAAATATCCTTTTGACTTTAAAAGGTCAAAATTCGCATGCAATTTAAACATGGTTTTGTTCAAGTCGATAAAGTCAAATTTTGCTTGGTGGATTACAAGTTTTCTATATAATATGCTTAATGTGATGATACCTCTATAATCTGTAATGAATTTGGTCACAAAGAGGAGAGATTAACGAAATAATTCTGACGTTTGAGCTTAATCATCATCAAATAAAAGTATCTTTTGTTATAAAGATGTAGTTGTCAATTTTGATTAGAACCTTAAAGAAGTTATAAAGATCTTGAGGCACAAAGGCACAAATGGTTCTGTTTAATCTCCCAAAAAAACCTATTTGAAGCTAAGTGACCTGACCAAGAAAAGGATCAAGAGAGTTGTTCAAGTTCATCTTCAGGAGAGAAGAATTTTGGAAGCTGAAAGTACGTGAATGCCACAAATTTTCTGAAAATGTGTTAAAACTAGTTTATTACCCTGCGCGTTGCGGCAACATCATACGCGGCGTGATAATGTATAGAATGCAATGGACCGGACTGGTTTCCGAACTAAATTTACGTCAAAACGTAGAGTAACTCAAATCTATATCGTTGAATGAATTGAAAGCGTATTATATTTGACTCGATATTTTCCAAACAAATTTGTGTCGAGAGTATACCAACTCAAAATATATATCAGTGTTGTAAAAATCGCTACGCGCTAGTCGGGCGGTGAGATAAGGACTAGGGATTAATCAGGATTAATCGGATCAGACTTTTGTTTATAATTATTTATATTTATGTATAATTTTATACCTTTTATGAATTAATTTACAAGTTTGGGAGATAATTTATAAATTGGTGAATATTGAGGGTGTTAAATGTAAAAATACACAAACTTAGTTGAATCATTAAACCCTAAACATAAAACAATTCTACTTCCCACGTTCCAGTCACCGCCGGTTGCCCCACGTTCCCATCTCCGGAGGTCACAAATCCTTGCCAGAATCGGCAAATCCGGCGTCGGAATGAGAAAATCTGGCGGTTATCATCGCCGGAACACTTCCGATTAGGACAATTTGGTCAGGCTTTGACCAATTTTGACCGACTACCGCCTAGAACCTCCGATTTGATGAAATCAAAGCGGCTAACATCTGATTAGCGATTAATTGCCGAGTAATCGGAGGCTTAGTCACAATTTTTACAACACTGATGTATATTGAAAAACACATGTAGTGACACCGTATGCGGCATGATAAAGTATAGATTACAATCGTTGCTACTCATTTCCAAATTAAATATATATCGAAACGTAAAGTAACTCAGATTTATACTATTAAATTAAAACATATTACATTTGACTCGAAGCGTTTCCAAGCAAAACTTAAGTAGAAATGTAGACAAACTCAAAACGTACTATATTTGACCCAACTTATTGGTGAGTAAAATTTATGTCAAAACGTGTTAAACGTAAAAATGTAAACCATCTTAAAACGTATGTAAAATGTAAACACACTTAGTAAGATGACCATGTAGAAAGGTGTTATTAACATCTAAGTGGTGCAAATTTCATTTATTAATAACAACCAAGAAAAGAACCACACGAACCATGGTAGCTTTAACAACAGGACTAAAAGTGAGAATAATCTAATCCCGGAATTTGACTAAAACCATGAATCACAAGAAGAGCTTTGTATCGGTTTGTACCATGAGAATGAAACTTGGTACAATAGAACCATTTGGAGCTAACTATATTTTGATTAGATGGTTGAGGAACCAATGTCCATGTATAATTGTGCTGGTGAGCATGAAGTTCTATTACATGACAAGAACCCAATGCTCATGTTTAGAAGTAGAATTGAATGTTTTTAGACCGGTTGTGGCAAATAACGCATGATAAAGAGGAAGCGAAATGGTGTGGGATAAATCTGCCGAATGTCAGATTTTAAAGATACCTGATTTGGCATGAGTTACCATGGGTGTGTGGAAAAAGGTGAAGGTGTAGGAGGTGGTGATGGAATAGTGGGTGAGACGAATAGGTGGATGTCAGTGGAGAAGCGAGTGGGGTAGGTGGCAAATACGTTGAAACAAAAGGTTTGGCCGGTTGGGATGCGTATGTGAGGTAGGTGGGGTAATGGTGTGTTCGGTTGTGGATTCGGTTGGGAAGGTTGTCGTAGGTGAGGTTGGCGGGGCACTGGTATGATCGGTTATGGATATGGTTGGGATGGGAAAGGGTGAGGGAGATGGTAGGGGAAATAGGGGTTAGGAAAGCATGAATTATCCATGCACAAGTTGTTGGTTTGTAAGATGTGATGGAATTTTTAAAACCTTATTACTATGGTTTTTTTTTTTGGTTCACAAAATGTTAAAGAAAATATTATTTGAATTTTTCTTTAAATTAAATATTTTTTTGGGAAATAACGTAGTACAACGTCGTGTTTGGATTTATTAAAGATTGGAGTACAATCTAATATCCAAAATATTGTTACCAAACAAATATATACTTTTGTGAATCCAAGGATCGCAATTCAGGAATTATCAGTATTAAAATAAATCAATTTAATGATCGCGGAATTATCATTAATTGACGTTTAATTGTTTGAATGATTAATTATGAACACAACCACAGAAACACAGTAAACACGAAATCTATAATAATTCAAATGTATTTCATTAACTATAATGTAATGATTACAAAAGAATAATAATGAATACTATAAACAATCGAATACAGTGTATCAAATAATGTTGATGTTGATGCGACGGCGATTAGGGTTGCACAATGGTGTAACTTGACAGCCGTAATAATGATTGATTGTGTTCACCGAGATGTGAAACCTAGGACTCATATTTATAGATGATTTGAGTCGGTTAAGGAAACACCGGATCTCTCGGGATTTGTTGTTGATCTTGTTGACTTGTTTGACTTCTTGGAATTGATAATCACACAAGTATAATGGTCTTCCGCAGGAGTCTTGCCTTCCGCAGATCTTCTGTTCTTCCGTAGGAGATTTGCTTTTCCGTAGAAATGTTGTTCTTCCGTAGATAATCCTTCTTCCGTAGGAATCTTCACTTCATGGAACTTGATCATCCGTAGGAACTTATACTTGGTCATTTGGTCTTGTATGAAACATATCTACGGATTAACAAAATTGTTCATCCGTAGATGTTTCCTACACTTAGTCAGTTTAATCAAATCCATCCCAAGAATATTGTTTCTCCTGTCAAAGCACAAATCAACACACATACATATATGGGGTTAACCTATAGATTCAAATCACATATATATATATTTTGACTGTTACAAATGTTAATTACAAGACTTGATTTTCAAGTACTAAGCCTATACAAAATTGATCTAGTCCTATACAATCTAGACCTAACAATACTCCCCCTTAGGCTTAGCTTCTTGTAATCAGTCCTTCAAAACTGCTAGCTCCTTGACTCTTGATATAATTTTGTTGTAGAAGTAAGATACAGCTGCCTTTTGATCATCATACTTGTATTTGATCTCCATTTTGCTGATCTTCTTCAGAGTCTCGTAGCCAAGTCCCAGAACATCCTCTTCTGTAGTGAGAGTCTCTAATACTCGGTCATTCTTCACTACTTCAAGTTCATCTTGTTCAGAGAGGCGAAGTTCTGAGACTTCTTCATATTCTGTTCCCTTCAGCAAGCCTGCATTATGTCTTCGTCGTTTGTAGGCTTTTGCATGAAGTTTGTCGATGACTTGGATCATGTGTACAAGCAGGAACAGATCATTTTGAGCTGCTTCATCACTCAGCTTCGGAAAGAATTTGTCATGAAGGTAAGAAGTGTAGCTTGGATGAAGCAACTTGATCTCCGCAGGATCAAAGATCCTGATATTTTCTGCACGTTTGTTCTCTGCATTTCTCATCAGCACCAGCTCTTTTGTCCTCTCTACATATCCCCACTCAGTAATAGGGAGCGTGTATTGAGTTCCTTCAATGCGTTTGATGGCTGCTGATGTTCTGTTATTATATCCAACCCTCTTCAAAAATTCATCATCTACTGAGTCAGAGGCATTGGACTTTGATCTTTTCTGCCCATGAGTTATTCGTTTGTGAGCATCATCATCTCTTTTAGCTCCGATGATCACATCATCTTTGAATCTTGTTTTCAGTTGACCCACTCTGCTTGAGAAGTCCCTGCCCCTTGAGTGTATTGGATAATTTGTCAAAGTAAGGCTTTGCAGGTCCTTTAAATCATTCTCAGAAAGGCAGAGTACTGAAAACACATCACGGAAGTATTCAACTCTTCCTGATGTCCTTTTAATCACTGCACAATCCCACTCCTGGTCATATTTCCATGCCATTATTTTATTTTCTTCAGCTGAGTTGGGAGTTGTGATGTGATCAATCAACTGAATCAGAGTGGACTTCTGATCAGTGATTTCTCTGACAGTGGTACCAAGGGGCCATACTTTGCCTGGAATGACTTCCCTTGGTTCCCTGATCAGCTTATCTTTAGCTTTATGCTGATCCTTGGGTTCTACAGTGATTGGATCAGCAGATGATTTGCTTTGTTTGTCATCAGTAGGATGAGGAGCTGTTGTTCTGAATTTTACACCTGTTTCCAGCTCCACCTTCATTACATGCTCCATCATCCTCCGCAGCTCACCAGTAGTTCTACCTTTAAGTTCATGTGGCTTGTAATTGTGACCCTGTAACCAGCAAGTCATATTGTACTTTGAGAGTTTTGCTGTGTCACAGTGGCCCAATTCTTTCTTTAATTTCTCCAATGATTGAAAAGTGGTAAAGGCTTCATAATCACAATTTGGGATTATGAACCTTGCAAATTCAAATTCTTTCAATGCATTGGTCATCTCTGAAGTGTTCATCCTCTCAACCATGTCATACGGAAACCCATGGTTGATGAGGGTCATAAACATGCTTGAGTCAGGCCTCTCTTCCAAGATATCAGCAGTTGTCAGAAGGTCATCGGCCTTTCCACCTTTGTCAGCAGTGGGGGAATCCATCCGTGTTAATTCCTCCCACTCTTTGTCACTATCTTCTTCTTCTCCGGAAGATACCTTCACAGCAGAAACTTCTACTGAAGGTGAGTGATCAGGAGATGGAATTTTTGATTTCTTTGTGGAGCTTTCTTCTTCTTGTTTCTTTTGTGTGGCTCCGAAGTATTTTCTTTTTCGGGTGTAGGATATCAACGGCTTAGTAGCTCGACCCGATTGTTTTTCTGGTTCAGCACTTGTATCTACTTTTGTTTTCAAATCAGATAGCTTTCTCTTCAGGCTCTCTATCTCCATATCCTTTTGCTTAATTAGCTCGGCCTTTTCATTTTGTTCTTGTTTCAAAGTTGCCTCTAGTTCCCGTTTGGTTTTGAACAATGCATCAATGATTTCATTGTTGCATTGAGCATCTTCTCTCAGCCTTTTCAAACTGGCATCCTTCTTTGTTAGTTCTTCATCCTTTTCTTGGATGACTCCGTATAGCTCCACAATTCTTTGTTTTCTTTTGTTGGATTTAAGCACCAACTTGTTATATTTTGCCACCAAAAAGCTCTTGCTCACAGGGATGTCGCTGTCACTTAAGTCATCTTCATTGTAAGCAGTGACATCCTGAGCAGAAGTTTGAGTCTCCCCGGGTTCATCAGCAGGTATTGGCTCGGTATGAGCTGATGAAGGGGGTTCATCTGTGTGAGTTGGAGAGAAGGGAATAGTGCTGGCTTCAGATAGTAATTCGGTGTCTCCTGAGTGTACAGAGTGTACAGACTCAGTCACCTCAAGTGGTTCAGTCTCAGCACTTTCCGGTGATTGGGGTTTTGGGGATTCTGGTGGTGGTTGTATGGGTGATTGGGTTTAGAGTGGAGAGAATGGTTGTGTGTGATGAGATGAAGATGATGATATCAGAACAGGTGATTGGTGTGGCTGAATTGGAGAGATTGGTTGAGTGTTAAGGCTTGAAGAGGCATGTTGTAGTGGTGGTGTTTGGATTGGTGATTGTTGTTGGTGTTGTGGTGTTTGGATTGGTGATTGTTGTTGGTGTTGTGGTGTTTGGTGTGGTGAGTGAGAAGATTGAGCAGAATCAGCAGATGATTCAGCATCATCTTCCCACGCCAACTCTTGTGGCAGATCAGCATGTGGATCAATAACATGAGCAAACATAGGCATGTCAGGACCTTCATACTTTCCACTCAGTTTATTCAGCACCGATTTGTTCAGGTGAGCTTGAACAAACACTTCTCCAACCCTGTTCAATCTTGGGAGCTCTGAGTTAATCACCAATTGCAGGAATCTGGGGAACATGTACATCTTCTCAGTCTTTTGCAATTTGACTTGCTCGCACAGACAGTTGAAGATGTATCTTGCATAATTGTAGATTCTTCCCTCGAACACCCCAATAATTCCTGATGAGATGTGTCGAGAAAATCTGTCTAATCCCGACTTTCGGTTTGACATGCACTTCAGGTAGGTGTGACATAAGAACCTGTACGGTTTGCACAACCTACCCTTTTGATTTCTCCTTTTTCATAGTCACCATCGTACCCCATGAGATTGAATACCTTTTCTATGTATTCATTTTCGAAAACGTCCGGGTGACCTATCTCTCTATCTCCGAGTTCCAAGCATCTTCGTAAGGTGCTTTCATTCACTCGAAGACGCTGACCCAGAACTTCAGCTACTATGACCTCCTCATTGTTTTGTTCTTCCACTCGAGCTGAATTCCAAAATCCGATTATGTGCGACTGATGAATCACAGGCTCAGCCGTCAAGGCGTAAAAGAGCCTGGATCGTCGGAGATATCTGATGATATCTCGACATCCTTCCGCTGCTGGATCATCAGCGTTCAAGTATGCACACACATTATGCTCCTTAGCAAATCTATTTGCCATCTGCAAAGAAAATCAAGTTAGAAAACACGCAGTTGAATCGTTTGAATGACAATAATCGATTAACCAGTTCTGTATTGATGTTTACGACATGATTTACCTTTGCAGTAACTGTAATCGGTTACTGGATAATGTTGATATTTTGAAATTTTGAAAAGGGGGAAAAAGTGCGATTTTCTAGGTTAATCTGAAAAAGTGCTCTGTAAAAGTGAAATGAATTTTAAGAGTCAGACACCTTATTTGTAGTCCAACAAATTAACTTCTTTTATTAATTATGTTGGGCTCACATTATGTTGGGCCCACTTTCATTTATTCCTATGTTGGACCCACTTCCATTTATTCCTTTTCATATCCCAAGTGTTTAGAATGCATTATCTCTTCCGCAGAACTTCTGCGGAACTTTATATGAATGTGAGTTCAAATAATGCATTTGTTTTGTTTTGCTTTTTTGCTGCTGAATCAGAGATCACATAATACTTCTACGGATGAGCGGTATTACTGTGACTTCTGCGGATGCAGAAATTTCACTGTTACTTCTACGGATGAGAAGTATTACTGAAACTTCTGCGGATGCAGAAATTTCACTATTACTTCTACGGATGAGAAGTATTACTGAAACTTCTGCGGAGCTTAAAGTTTAGAAAACTTTAAATGTATGATATCTACTTAGTAGACTCAATTGTTGATGTTGGACATTGTTGACTTCATTTGCATGGCAATGTAGTACAAGAAAGCAAGTGTCCTGTATCCTGCATTCAAGTTAGTGCTCAAGATCCAATTCCTTCAAAATAATTCAGATCAATTATCAGCTTTTATTGTTTGTTTTTCATGCATGAACTACTCCCCCTAAATTTGTGATTAATGTGAAACTGTTGCATTCATCATAAATTTAAGTTGTGAACAGGCATGACAGGCTTATGACATTCTAAATGAGAGAAATTCTGTTGAAATAACAATTAAGCATCTGTGAAACAGGTACATGCATGCATATATATATAGAGGGATCATACTATAAATTGGCTTCTGCTGATGTTGTTAGTTGATTCAACACATATCTGATTGCAAGTATATAGATCCACTTAAATTCAAACAAGAGTGTTGTATCAACTAGGCATGCAAGTTATCATGTTGTGAAGTTTGTTAATCAGTAGCAATCATGAGTCCCACATTCAATTATCGTTAGAGTATGTCTTCCGTACATGTGGCAAATCACTACATTCCACACTTAATGACTATGTACATTAAGTTATAAGTTCTATCTTGAGACAATGTTCAGTCTCATGAATGCTTTGATGTGATAGCTCTTGAGCTTGATGTTCAATGGATCACAAGTGATTCCTGTTTAGAGCTGAAATATGATCTTCATAGTCACCAGGTCTTTACTTTCATAAAACAGAGGTGAACTTTAACCCAGGTCTTTGTTGACACAAAACAGAGGGAGAATGAAGATCACACTTGTTAATCACATTCCCAGGTCTTTGTTCACACAAAACAGAGGGAATATGACTTTGCAAAGATAGAATATTATAAAGTATTTTACATAGTGTGCTTGTGTAAGTGATTTGATCACAGCAGGAGAGAACATACCTTCATGATTCTCAAATGGAATCCTCACAGACAGTTACCTCATGTTTTTAGTGTGGCATGCTCTTAGCTTTGTGTCCACTCAAGTTGAACCTACTCACATATCAGTATGATATAAGTCAGATTGAGTGTTTCTTTAATAGCCACGTATAGTCTACTATCATTTCCCAAATATAAGCATGGATAGAGGTTCTAACAGACACTTAAGTTATTCTCAACGATTACTCTTCACAAAGTCAATCATAAGCTTTTGTTGATTTATTCTAAGTTAATCATCCCTAAAGATTCTATCAGAAAATTGAATCTAACAGAATCAAATGCTTTAGTAAACAAATCAGCAAGCTGATTGGTTGTGTCTACTTTGACTAACTTAATTAGACCCTTTTCTGAACAATCTCTTAGAAAATGGTATCTAATTTCAATGTGTTTAGTTTTACTATGTTGAACTGGGTTAGCAGTTATAAACATAGCAGCTGAATTATCAATATGAATTGGTGTGTGAAGGAAATTGTAACCATAATCAAGTAATTGGTTTTGCAACCAAAGTACTTGAGAGCAACCTGCTGAAGCAGCTATGTACTCTGCTTCAGCCGTGGATACAGATACATTTGTTTGCTTCTTGCACTGCCATGAAACAAGTCTTGGTCCTAAGAATTGACATCCACCAGTTGTGGATTTTCTGTTGTTGTTGCACCCTCCATAGTCACTATCTGAGTATGAGTAGAGGCTAAAGTCTCCATCTTTGGGATACCAAAGTCCCAATGCAGGTTTGCCTTTCAGATATCTGAAAATTCTCTTTACAGCATTCAAATGTGACTCCTTTGGGTCTGATTGATACCTGGCACAAACACAAACAGCAAACATTATGTCAGGTCTACTGGCAGTTAGATACATTAAAGAACCGATCATAGATCTGTACAATCTTTGATCTACGGATTTGCCAGCAGGGTCAGGCACTATCTTGTCTATTGTTGATGCTGGTGTCTTGCATGAAGTGGAATCAGCTAGATTGTACTTCTTCAAAATTTGATGAATGTACTTCTCCTGATTAATGAAAATGCCATCTGGTTTCTGATGAACTTGTAAGCCAAGGAAGAAAGTCAATTCTCCCATGGAGCTCATCTGAAATTCAGATTTCATTAGGTCTTCAAAGCTTTGACACAGCTTCTTATTGGTGGATCCAAATATGATGTCATCAACATATATTTGAACAACCAAAAGATCTTGATGTTCTTGTTTGAGGAAGAGTGTCTGATCAATAGTTCCTCTCTTGTACCCATTCTTCAGCAAGAAGGATGATAGTGTATCATACCACTTTCTGGGTGCTTGATGAAGACCATACAAGGCTTTGTCAAGCTTGTATACTCTATGTGGATAATCAGGGTCTTCAAAACCAGGGGTTGTGCCACATAGACTTCTTCATCAATTTTCCCATAAAGGAAAGCACACTTGACATCCATCTGATAGACTGTGAACTTCTTGAATGCTGCATAGGCTAGGAAGACTCTTATAGCTTCAATCCTTGCAACTGGTGCAAAAACTTCATCATAGTCTATTCCTTCTTCCTGAGTGTATCCCTGTGCAATGAGTCTGGCCTTGTTTCTTACTATGATACCTCTGTCATCCAGCTTGTTCTTGAAAAGCCATCTTGTGCCAATTGGATGTTGACCTGAAGGCAAATCGACAAGAGTCCACACTTTCTGTTTTCTAAATTGTTGCAACTCTTCTTGCATGGCCTCAATCCAGCTGTTGTCTTTCAGTGCAGCTGTGATGTTTGCAGGGACTGTTTGAGATAAAAAGCAGGTGAACAAACAAATGTTTGCCACACCTCCTTTGCTCCTTGTGGTTCTGGCATGTAGGTCCCCAATGATGTTGTCTGTTGGATGAGATTTGTGTACTCTGCTTGTTGAAACAACATCAACTTGAACTGTGGAGTCCAAGTTAGTGAAATCCATTGAAGATGGTGTCAGCTGAGAAGTCGAGTCGATGAAATAATCAAAAGACTCATGGTCATTAGGATCAGCTGGTGTTTGATTGGCTGCTTTGTCTTCTTCCGCAGGAAGTTCTACGGAATCAGCATTTTGTTCTTCCGCAGGAGGTTCTGCGGAAGCAGTATTTTGTTCTTCCGCAGGAAGTTCTACGGAAGCAGTATTTTGTACTTCCGTAGGAGTTATATCATCCACGGATGAACAATGTTGGTCAGCTGGTAATGGTTGGATGACTACCTCTTCATTTCTAGCATCAGTAGTAACATCTACGGATGAGTGAACATCTGCTGATGAATTTACATGTGCTGGGGATGAAGAGTTAGCTTCTCCAGAAATAGCTTCATGCTGCTGACTTGATCTTTGTTGTGGTTCAGGTGGCACACGTGCTCTTGGTGGATCAGCTGTTAAAGGCACTTCATTCACACTTGGTGGCACAAAAGGATAACATGTATCCGCAGCACCTGCATTGATCAAATAACCAGTGTTAAATGATTCTGTTAATGCATCTATATCAAATAACCAAGATGATCCTTTTACATTGGTAGTAAACATGGATTCATCAAAAGAAACATTGGGAGTTTCTTCAACTATGTTATGTTCTGGAATGTACACCCTGTATGATTTAGAAGTGGATGAATATCCAACAAAGAAACCATCATAGGCTTTTTCAGAAAATTTTCCCAATTGTTCTTTAGTATTTAAAACAGACACATGACACCCAAAAGCTCTAAGATATCCTATAAAAGGTTTTCTTTTAAATAAGAGTTCGTAAGGTGTTTTATTATGTTCTTTGACTATCAAAGTTCTGTTTTGAACGTTGCAGGCTGTATTCACAGCTTCTGCCCAGAATGTAATGGGCAGCTGAGAATCAGCAAGCATTGTCCTGGCTGCTTCTATCAGTGTTCTATTTCGCCTTTCAGCCACTCCATTTTGTTGTGGAGTTCTTGGGGCACTGAATTGTCTAGCTATTCCTTTAGTCCTGCAAAAAGAATCCAAATCAGCATTAACAAATTCAGTTCCATTGTCACTCCTAAAAATTTTAACTTTTAAATCAAGTTGATTCTCAATCTTGATTACAAAGTCCATTAATGTTTCAGATGTTTCACTTTTATGTTTTAAGAAAAAGACCCATGTAAATCTAGTGAAATCATCAACTATCACCAAACAATATTGTCTTTTTCCAATGCTCAGCACATTGGTTGGACCAAAGAGATCCATGTGAAGCAATTTGAGTGGTGTAGTGTTTGTGTTGATTGTTTTGGATTTGTGAGACACTCTGTGTTGTTTTCCTTTATAACATGAAGAACAGTGATTAGAACAATGAAATTCTTTCTTTGGTAATCCAATGACTAAGTCATTTTTCACCAATTTATTCATGTTCTTCATGTTGGAATGGACAAGCCTTCTATGCCACAATTGAGATTCATCTTCGGAAGATTTGGACAGCAGGCATGTCTCATGATTTGTGAGTGTTGTGTTGTTCATATCCAAAATATATGTGTTGCCTTTTCTTGATGCTTTAAGAAGTATCCAGTCTTCTGGAACTGTAAAACCTGGCTTAAGAATGTAACAGTTAGTGTTATCAAATAGTGTTAAATAATTTTGATCACAGATTTGGGAAACACTAAGTAAATTGTACTGCAAATTTTCACAGTAATTTACTTTTTCAAATGTTAAAACACCATTAGTTACCATTCCTTCACCAACAATTTTACCTCCCTTCTTATCCCCACCAAATGCCACATAAGAGGCATGTTTATGTTTGAAGTCATGGAGAAGTGCACAGTTGCCTGTCATATGTCTGGAACAACCACTGTCAACATACCACTTGTTGTCAGCTCTCCATAATTGTTCCTGCACAACAAAAAGAAAACTAATTAGAATTGACAATCCAAGGCTTAATTGTCTTGGATTTGCCAGTTGTGTCAACAATAGTTACTCCTTCATGAATTAATCGTGAAGTTTCATTATTATTTGTTTCTTTTTGATCTGATGTTTGTGAGGATGATTCTGTTGAAGATGATTCGAGTTTCTGAGTGTCTTCATGCTTATCCGAATCTTTCTTCAACTTAGCTTGTTTTGGTTGGTAACTCAACTTTGAAGAAGATCCTGTAGTCTTGAAGGTTTCTTCATCTTTCTGTTTTGATTGGGACACAGGAGTTCCTTTATCAAAGTTGTCAAAGAAATCATCAACAGCTTCCGGTTGTTTATCAGACAAATCCACCTTTTTATAAGGTGTCTTAGCCTGTGTTGGCATTTTCTTCTTCACAGTCTTGTCAGCAACAGATGATCTTTTCTTTGAATTTTGTTTTTCCTTCTCAGGCTTTGACTCTTTGTCACTTTCTGAGCCTGATGATGCAACTTGTGATTTCTTGTTGCCCTTTTTCTTGTTCTTCTTATTAAAATAACATTCCTGAGTGGAATGGTTATTTTTGTCACATATGGCACAATGTTTGTTGAAGAAACAGTCATCAGTCATGTGATTGTTCATGTTGCAAATGGAACAGTAACTACTGAAGTAGCATTCATCAGTGCTGTGATTCTTCATATCACACCATTTGCAATATTTCTCAGAATTTTCTTCTTCAGCCTTCTTTTTGGTCTTTTTCTGACTAGCTGAGCCATCCGTGGATTTCTTCTTGGGTTCATCAGCTGGTAATTCTTCATGTTTATTTGTGGATGGCTTCTGATGTTTGACATTTAGCTTTTTGTGAGCATGTTTGATGTTTTCCCTTTTTATCTCATCCACAGTATCCATATCTTTCTTCCGTTGTTTTTCTGCGGAATCAGTAGTCTTTGTCTTCCGCAGATGATCTACGGACTTTGCAGTTTTTGCTTTCCGCAGATGTTCTGCGGATTCCTCAGTCTGTTCTTTCCGAGGATTCTTGTTTGAATATTTCTTACCTTTATCAGATGACAAAGGTGATTTTGTGCTTGATCCGCAGCTGTCGATCTTGGGAAGATGCAGTTCTTGTAATCCTTCATTAAGTTCAGCAATCCTCTTACAAATTGTCTTCAGCATGTTCCGTTGCTTTGGCGGATATTGCAGCTTTGATTCTTCAAGGACTCGTGGAAGACCAGATTCAACTTGAACATTCTTACCAATGTTCAGTTGAACAGTGTCATGTTCATCAGAATCATCCAGGTCATCATAGTTATCAAAATCTGATTCATTATGTTTAATTGACTCTGATTCAGTTGATTCAGTTTCACTCATCTCAGCTTTATTGTTGTTTATTTGACTATCTTTTTTGTCAATGTTGGTGCTTTGCACAAAATGATTTGACAAGTTGTTAGTCATTGTTTCAGGTAAAGGTGTGTAGTTATTATTAATAGGTGGTGCCACTGCATTATAACCCAACCCTGACCTGTTCTTTGATTCAATATGAGAATTGAGTAACTTCTCATATTGCTGAGATGATAATTGAAACTTCTGAAGTTTCACTTCAGTAGATGCATGATCAGCCATGGATTTTGTTAAGGAAGTGGTCAGATGCTCAACTTGGGCTTTTAGGCTGTAGTTTTCAGAAACATATTTTTCTAAATCTTTTTGTAAAGAGTTTATTTTGATTTGATATAATTTCTGTTCTCTCAAGTGTGATTCATTTAAAACCATAGTTTCTTTTACTTTATCAGCCAGTTGTTGAGCATGGACTCTATATCTTTCAACTTCCTCAACACAAGTTGATGAACATAACCTCTCTTTTACCTCTTTGGCCATTGGGGGAACTTTGTTTTCCATATGTGCCATCAGTGCTTGATTCTCCTCTATCACTTCCTTCTCATACAAGCTCCAGTCACAAGTTCCATCCTGAAGTATGATCAGCCCTGTCTCCTTAGAGTTACTTGGTCCTGCTGATGTATTTGTGGCTGGTGGGGATGTGAGCTGAGGTTGTCTATGCAGAGATCTTTGAGAGGTTGGCTGCTGATTTTGATAGTGTTGTTGCTGATGATGTTGTTGTTGCTGCTGCTGATGCTGTGGAGTTGATTGTTGATTGCATTCTCTAGAAAAATGACCATAGAGATTGCACTTGTAACATCTGACCTTAGACTTATCAACTCCAATCTTCGATGTTTTGCTAGCTGCTGCCAGATTTTTGTTTCTTCGAAGATATTGCTTGGCTCTATAGGCAATCATAGCCATCTGCCATTGCAGATCCATCTCTTCTACAACATCAGGAGGGAGTTCCTCCAAATCTTGCTGGCAGATGTTTGCTGCTGTAAGTGAACTTCCAAGATAAGCTTGAAAGCTAGAACTAAAAGCTGCAAAGGCTGCTTTTTGTTCTTCAGAATCCAATATCACAGTTATTGGTTCTGAGTTTGCTGTTGCTGATGTTTCTCTTTTCTCAGAAGATTTAGCCTTTTCCTTTTGAGTTTTGCTTTGAGATGACTTCTTAGTGGGTTTGGATGCATAGAAACTTACTTCCTCTTCATTGTCACTCAAAGCACAAGAGTTATCATCTTCATTATTAGAAATAAATGCACTTCTAGCATTCTTTGTTTCCTTGAAGTGATAAGGTGAGACATGAGTTCTCACACTCTTGTTTCTTGATTGTTCATCCAGTTCAAGTGCTTCAACCTTGGCAACTAGTGTATCTAGACCAGTTGTCTTCAGATCTATGGTGTTTTTGAACATGGAGACTGTTTGCTTCCAACTTTCAGGCAAAGTATGGAGCATCTTCTTGTTCAGTTCCTCAGTTGTGTATTTTAACTCCAAGATGTTCATCTCAGTGACGAGTTGCATGAATCTATGGAGTTGCTGAGGAATTGACTCACCCTCAATATGATGAAAAGTTTCATACTGTGATCTAAGGGTGTCTTTCCTTATGCTTCTGATTTCATCACTCCCTTCACAGAGAGTGTGAAGTATCTTCCATAGGGAATTTGCTGTTTTATAGTTCTCGCACCTGATCAAGATTTCTTCAGGTAAAGCCATACTCAGCAAGCTGTATGCTTTAATATCGACTTTAACCTTCTTGACATCATCAGGTGGCAAGTCCTTAGTGCTGATTGGCTGGTTTTTGTCATTATAATCCGGCCCAAGAGTGGGTGGAATATAAGGACCTTGTGTGATGGACTCCCACAAGTCAGAATCAGTATAGTTCACATGATTTCTGAACTTGATCTTCCAGGATTTAAAATCAGCTTTTGTTTCCAACTTTGGTGGTTGATAAGATCCTCCTCCAAAAGTACTCATGTTTAACTGCAAAACAAGATTTAAAATTTAAATGCTTGAATTGACAAATCTATCAAAGACGCAGATCTAGTATTCAATGGATTTGAATATAGATCTAAATCAAACAAGCAATAAGAGAATGCTTGCTGAAAGACAAGTCGTTGATTTAATTGTTTGAAAATCAATTAAACAATTTTAATACTGATAGATCAATTGATCTAAATCAATGAGCACCAATGGCTCTGATACCACCTGTGAATCCAAGGATCGCAATTCAGGAATTATCAGTATTAAAATAAATCAATTTAATGATCGCGGAATTATCATTAATTGACGTTTAATTGTTTGAATGATTAATTATGAACACAACCACAGAAACACAGTAAACACGAAATCTATAATAATTCAAATGTATTTCATTAACTATAATGTAATGATTACAAAAGAATAATAATGAATACTATAAACAATCGAATACAGTGTATCAAATAATGTTGATGTTGATGCGACGGCGATTAGGGTTGCACAATGGTGTAACTTGACAGCCGTAATAATGATTGATTGTGTTCACCGAGATGTGAAACCTAGGACTCATATTTATAGATGATTTGAGTCGGTTAAGGAAACACCGGATCTCTCGGGATTTGTTGTTGATCTTGTTGACTTGTTTGACTTCTTGGAATTGATAATCACACAAGTATAATGGTCTTCCGCAGGAGTCTTGCCTTCCGCAGATCTTCTGTTCTTCCATAGGAGATTTGCTTTTCCGTAGAAATGTTGTTCTTCCGTAGATAATCCTTCTTCCGTAGGAATCTTCACTTCATGGAACTTGATCATCCGTAGGAACTTATACTTGGTCATTTGGTCTTGTATGAAACATATCTACGGATTAACAAAATTGTTCATCCGTAGATGTTTCCTACACTTAGTCAGTTTAATCAAATCCATCCCAAGAATATTGTTTCTCCTGTCAAAGCACAAATCAACACACATACATATATGGGGTTAACCTATAGATTCAAATCACATATATATATATATTTTGACTGTTACAAATGTTAATTACAAGACTTGATTTTCAAGTACTAAGCCTATACAAAATTGATCTAGTCCTATACAATCTAGACCTAACAACTTTGATTCTATCTTGTGCTAAAACATTTGTAAATATTTCTAATGAGTAAGCTAGAACTGGATTTATTTTATATAAATCGGAAAGCTTTAAAGCGATATTTGTTTTTCGTTTATTTCTAACGTGCGGGTTAGAAGTGGTTATTTTAACCGATAAACTTAAAAGACTATTTGTGATCATTTATTTTCTAATGAGCGTGTTAGAAAACGGTTTATTTAATAAGAACCGTAATATTTAAAATGATTGTTGTAATCATTTGTCAAAAACGGTTTATGTGTATAAACCAAAGTGTGTTTAAAAACGTTTTTATAATCATTTATTCTTTAATGAATGTGCTAGAAACAACTTATTTTATAAACAGAAAAGTGTTAAAAAAAATGTTTGCAATTGTTTGTCATCTAACGAGCGTGTTAGATAGTAATTTATATTATAAAACCATTTTTGGAGTTTATGGATTTGACTATTGTGAACAAGACGTAAAATAAGTACGATATATTTTTAAAATAGTTGCAAAGCTATAAAATGTTTTGAATGAATAAAACATGTGTTTTGCAATCTAAAATGATTAACTACTCATGGGAGAAAAAGCACGTCTCGAACCACATAATAGTCTCGATGAGATTATTCGAAAAAAAAACCACTCGAGGTTGTTGTGAATAGAAATAATTATTCAAATACAACTACTTATGAATTAGATAGTGCATACAAAACGTTATTGTTTTTTGGTCGGTTTGACTATTTAAATTTAGAATTGCAAGATGAAATGAGAAACTTGATCGTATGAGTGCATGAAATACATTTGAGGGAGTACCTCAATACATGTCACAAAATCAATATCATTGCTAATGATGAAAGTGGTATAAATAATAACCCTTTGAGATTTGATGTCTAGATGTAATTTTTATTCGTTTAAATTATTAATTAAAGTGTTTTACACTTTACGTTTTAATTTCGGGTGTCGTATTACTTGTGTTCAATATCTTAAGATAACACATGCAATATTTACAACAAAATAAATCGATTTATGTTATAACGTTCAAAATGATTTTGTGGGAAATAATTTTAAACGTCAGTTATATAATGTTTAGAAAATATATAACTTTAAACGGATAGTAAAATAATAGATTTGCATAGAAAACAACTTGAGAGTTGTTGAATTGTTTTAAGTGTCGAATATGAGACATCAAATGTCATACCATATCATGAGATCGAAAATATGATGAGTATATCATTAGATCGAAAATATGATAAGTGTATTGAGATGAAATACATAAGTATGAGACATACCGATAAAATTCATTTGAAGTTTTCATAAGAATTCACAAGTGTGGATAAATCTACATATGAAAGCAATATATGTTATCTTTAATGAATTTAGCTAAATTCATTCTGAAAGATCTAAATGGAGATTTGTCTACCATCTTAATATTATTAGAGCTATGTGGAGGATTTTTCTTTCGTTTGGGAAAGTATCAAAGTTATACATAGCTTAAAGGGAACAACAAGACATGTTTGTCAATAACTCCAGACAAACTTTATGATGTAGACGAGTTTCATTTATCTTGTTAATGACAAATGTGTTCAACAAAGTGAATTGAATCAAGACTTATTACTAAGTCTTTATAAGTCAAAGGGAAGATAATGCCCTCTGCACTTCGCACACTCGCATTGTTATGTTTGAAAGTCGGCTGAGTAGTTTCGAAAGATGCCACCGAGATCTTGGTCTTATCTCAATGCCAACTACCGAATTATGTGTACGCTAGATTGGTACCAAGCTTGCCTTTGAGTTGCTACCAACCTATTGTGTTAATGTCGAGATTCGACTATTGCTACCAACTGGCTACTGCTGAGTTGGTGCTGAGGCGGCTACCGGGTCTAGCGTCATGTCTCATGACTTGCCTCTAGATTAGAGGAACAAAGGAAAACGAGTTATGTTCCTAAACCGAATGATTAATAAGTTTCATGATTTGTCTAAAATAAGATATGGATATGGACAAGGAATAATGTGTTATTCCTTAAAGCTGTGAAGGATCAGAATGATGCATCTTCTGTTCACATGCTAGAGTACTGTAGTCTAAAGCATGCTAGACTAGTACTTATCAAATATGATGCTCTAAGGAGGTCAATTATGTATAGGTTGAAAGAGGGTATCATTCGGTTCAAGGAGGTTGATATAACCTATGGAAAACTTAACTAACTAGATAATGTTATCTAGTTTACAAAGTCTAATGAGAAGGACTCAGTTTTGAGTTTGTCTGATAGCAAACCTCACTTTGAAATCAAATTGCAAGAAATGTGGGGGAGAGACCATTCTATTTTAGAAAACAATCCTTTAGGGTATGTAGAAATGGTTTTGTGAGAAGTTTTCTCAAACATATTTAGAAAAGGAGAACCTTTCATTACCCCATATGGATGTTATCTAATAACACTTAAATGTGGGGGTGTCTTGCATTTGAAAATAAAATGTTAGCAATATGGATTTTGGCAATCTAAAGATATTGCAAACTCATAATCAAGTGTAGTACACAAGGATAATGAGGAGTCTATGATAGACTCGGATTCTAATTGGATAAATTTAGAATCTTGATAGATGTCTTCTACCAAAGGCATAAAGGAGATGTGTTTGTTTTGAAATAAGAATTGTATTCTTCATATACACTTAAAAGTTTCTAAATCACCATTATTAACTTGCGAGTTAAGAACACATCATGAAAACTTATCTTGATTGAAGTTATATATATCGACTTGACAAAGTGATAGATAATAATTTTGGATCCAACAACCTGCGGGTTGAAACGAGACAAGATAGAGAGTAATTGGACTAAAGCCCGTCGGAAAAGGGAATATGAGGGAAACCTAACCTAGCTGACTAGAGATCCTAAGATCTAGGTTCAATAGGACAACTTAATCATATGACCAACGGAGTCACTATAGGGGAGTACCCTAAAACTAAAAGGGAGTGACGAACTTCCTAGTCCATTCACTCTGGGGGAGTACCCCGAACCAGTTACCAAGGCAAGGTTAAGCATATTCAGGTTAAATGATTGTGGGAATCAATATAACCATAATGCTTTTATTGATACATGGAATCACCTATGTTAGAGAGAAGTAGGGTCGCTTCGAATGGATTTGTGGGGTGGCGCAAATCCTAGAGCTCTCGCAGAACCAGGATAGTGATCCATGACCATAAGGGACACGACAATGAGGGGATGTGCCCAACTAAGGAGAGTCTTGTGTGAATGTATATTGTCGTCTACACAAATGGGGTCTGTTCAAAGACATCGCGTCTACACACCACCAGGAGGCTAAGTATGCTTTATAAAGGAAGGTTCAATGGGAACACCTACCTATCCTGCAAGACTCAACTGTCGAGTTTTCATTGGGAATTTTATGTGTTTTGATCGATCTCTATTCATGTGGGGGATTGTTGGAATTTTGGACACAAAATAATTATATTTATATATTTGTTATATAAATAGTTATTTATTTATTGGTTTAAGTTCTAGTTTTGCAACGAACTATACAGTGTCCAAACTGAAGCTAAGATGAATTAGATATCGATGCTCGAAGTTGAGTGGTCGGAATGAAGAAAGTGAAACTTGGATGATTATTATAGGAAATTGTTGCAATTTCTTGCATAATGCTAATAAAGCCATTTATTGATTAACATGGATGTTTTATGTCTTGACCAAGTCTTTTAATAAATATTATGAATGTTTATTATGGATCATAACTTTTATTAAAATTGATATTAAACATGTCATGAATAAAATAAGAGTTTTAATTTGGTCTCATAAAACATTTCATAAATCAAATGGAAGTTTTGGTTGTGAGTAATAAAACTCACATTAATATAAAGTCTTTAGTATGAGTATATAACTAAACTCATGATGAGAAAAGAAAGAGAAGAGGAAGAAATTTATTTTCTTTAGTATCCAAGTTTTATAGAAATTTAGAGAGAGGCACTCTCTAAATTGTTCTTTCTACACCATCATCTTTAACTTTTTTCATATAACATCATAACACATATTATACCCGGTGATCTCTCGGGTCTGAGGCACTCTCCGACAGTACATACTGCTTTGGCTGTTGTACCCTGGGAGATAGACGCGTTGTCTTGAGTAAAGACGCGAAATCTGTTTTAAGGGACCCGTGTCTAACACGATCCTCAGCCACAACCGTTAATCTCTTGTTTGTTAATTGTTGCTGTCAAGGAGTATAGTTGAAGATTCGAACGTAATGAAGACTTGTGTCAAGAATGTTATATGAAGACTGTTGGAGTATATACTAAAGACGGGTGTTCGAATCAAGTTTGGTATATAAATATTGTTTATATTTATTTTTCTATTCGTTTTGTAAACGGTATTGTACTAGAATATTTCCCATGACTAACCAGAGTATCGTTAAAATTACTATCTTTTAATATAAAAGTGAACCTATTTCCTACAAGATGTGGGGGGCATAATATTATAATTCAAATCCAGAAAGGTGGTAATTTGTAGTGTGGAAATTGGGCTGTCGTGAAATGAGCCGGCAAAGGGAAATGAGTTTTTATCAAATCATGCATGTCATGTGATATATACATGAGATGTGGATAAGTAAAGAAACTTGTATCTTTTATATTTTGAACTATAGTCTATGAAAATACACTGAATACTCCAAGGTGCAAGTTTATTTGGAGCATAATCATGAAGAAGAGGAACACCCAACAACCATGGAACGCCCCGAATATCTGAGCAAGCAACTTAGTAATAATGGATTAAATTGAGAATAATATATATATATATATATATATATATATACATATATATATATATAGGGCTAGGATCATTACAGAACCACTTTTTATTTTCAGAACTAAAGATTCATTGATTTACATAAACGTAAATTAAGTCTAGTGTTATTTGGACTGTTTTACATATGTGTATATCAGACATTAACAATAAACTATGTAAAACAATTAAATATCACCAGCTTTAACTTACATATATGTAAATTAGTGGTTCGTAATTTACATTTATGTAAACCAATGGTTCTTTTGGTTCTGAAAATAAAAAGTGGTTCTGTAATGATCCTGACCCTATATATATATATATATATATATATATATATATATATATATATATATATATATATATATATATATATATATATGTCATAAGGAGAAATATAGAGAAAAGAAAAGAGACCTCCATATGGTATTCATCGACCTAGAAAAGGCCTACGACAGTGTTCCGCGTCAACTCATTTGGGAAAGTCTACGACTTAGAAGGGTACCAGAGAGGTATATCAAAATAATCAATGATATGTATGATGGAGCAAAAACGTGTGTGCGAGCACCAGTCGGAGACACAGACCCCTTTCCCGTAGAAGTAGGACTCCACCAAGGATCGGCACTGAGCCCATTTCTCTTCACAGTAGTGTTGGACGAGATGACCAAGGCTATAAAACAGCCAGTTTCGTGGTGCATGCTATTTGCGGATGATATTGTCTTAATATCAGAATCTAAAAGGGTGCTTAACGACAGGCTAGAACAGTGGAGAGCAGCAATAGAGAGCGGAGGTTTAAGGATAAGTCGCTCTAAGACGGAGTACATGCATTGCAATTTTAGCGGTGACGGTGAAGAGGACACCCAAATCAGTGTCCAGGGTATGGCGGTCCCAAGAACAACTAGGTTTAAGTACATGGGCTCGTACTTACAGGACGACGGAGAGATACACAGTATTGTAGCTCACCGTGTTTAAGCAAGATGGTGCAAGTGGAGAGCAACATCAGGGATTCTATATGATAAGAGGTTTCCAGCCAAACTAAAGTGAAAACTATACAGAGTGGCAGTTCGTCCAGCTATGTTATACGGAACAGACTGCTGGGCAATAAAGAAATTGCACGAGAAACAAATAGAGGTAGCGGAAATGAGAATGCTGAGGTGGATGTGTGGACACACAAGACTGGATCGGATAAGAAACGAAGTGTTTCGACAGAAGTTAGAGGTGGCTTGTATCACAGATAAAATACGAGAGGGAAGATTAAGATGGTGTGGGCATGTGAAGAGGAGACCTATGTCAGCACCCGTTAGAGCAGTAGAGAACATTTTCTTAGAGGGTAAGAGGTGTAGAGGGAGACCTAGGTTAACTTGGGACGAGTTAATTCGGCGAGATATGGGACATTTGCACCTCTCTGAGCGCATGATCGAGGATAGGAGAGAGTGGAGGCGTAGGATTAAAATTAAGGACTTTTAGTAGGATCTGTAGGTAGGAAGGGTAAGGTAGACTTGATGCGGTGCCTAAGGTGTACGCAGTCCACAACTGCCCTCTATAGGTGAAACGCGCCGCTTCTCTGATGTTTGCTATATCTTTTTCTTAATCTGTTGGTGATTTTAAGTGTATGTTGTGTGCTGTATGTTATATTATTTGCTGCCCTGCTTTCGTTATTGTTTTTGTTGATCGAGTCGAGGGTCTCTTTGGAAGCGGTCTCTCTACCTACCCAGATAGAGGAAAGACTTGCCACTACCTACCCCCCAGACCCTGCTCTAAGTGGGATATACTGGGTTTGTTTGTTTGTTTATTTGTTTGTTATATATATATATATATATACACTAGTGGGAAGCCCGCGCGATGCGGCGGGACAAACAATTTACAAGCTTTAGGAGCGGGTGCTTGTTTAGTTATAGACAAAGTGGAATTTACTTGAATCTACTCTATATAAGCACATTAAAAACCATTTACCTTTAAGCTGTAAAATCATTGACCTGCAGAAGCCAAATGAGCAATTCTTTATCAGTACAGTTCTATACTTACCTAATGGGTTCCATTAACCAGTTTTGAAAAATTAAGATGGGGCCATAAATTACCTAATGGGTTCAATTAACCAGTTTTGAAAAATTATGATGGGGCCACAAAATAGGGAATGGAGGTGGCAGAAGCTAACAGCAGCTTATCTTAGGGCAACATCAATAAAAAAAAGATATGCTTTTGGTGCATCTAAGAAAAAGGAGCCAGCTCTTCATGAGTTCAAAGTTATTACTGTTAAAGACAAAGCAATACGAATTTTGCTACAAACACATGACAAATTTCTATTTGTAGTGCTTTTTTATAAAATCAATTGATCATCAAAGTTCAAAAGAAAAGCTATAATATTATAATCACATCAATCTTGGTTTGAAAACAACACCTTTAAAAAATTGGCAATTTTAAACCATTTACTTATAAAAGGGTAGATTCTGGTTAAAATTTATCTATAAGCACAGATAACGGGAAAAAAAAGCTTAACGGAAACAAATAAAATTTATCTATAAGCATTTACGTCTGGTTTTAATTTGTTCCCAGTCCATCTCACGATAAGCAAGATTTAGTTTTGTTTTTTGTTTATCCATACACTAAAAACTGGTTATTCAGACTTCCAGTCTCAAAAAACAAATAATTAGTTCAAAAAGTAAATCCAGACACCCCCTCAATCAACTGAGAAATGCTTAAATGAAAGAGGAAGCAGCTATATATAAAGTGCATGGCAAAAACAACTCGGGGGGGGGGGAGGGATTGGGAAATAGGAGCAATTGAGAACCAACTAAATCATAGAATTAAAGAATAACCTGCCCAGCATGTATTGCAGAAAGGATGGCCATAAGCAGCACTGCTAATCTTATCAAGTGGATATGATTCAAAGCAAATCCCACAAGGCAGCTTCAAGAGATACAAGGACGAAAGCATAAGTACACACCATTGGTAAATTTACTTACACTTAAGACTTAACACAATGAAATTTAACATATTTAACCTTACATACCTCTCTAGCTTTTGGTGGCTTATTATTTGTCTTGTCCAACAAGCCAACTGCTAACATTAGCAAACCATGCTTTATGAACATTGCTAACATTCCTGCAGGGTGTCAAAGTAACTTTATAAACAAAACAAATTTATTGAGCTGGTGAATTATTCACATAAAACCAAAAAACCAAATCCCTTGCCAGTTGTATCGGCGCAAAAGCATGCACGCAAAATCTCTTGAAATTGAAAGAACTGAACATATAGTAGTGATATCATCCTCTTGGCGTTGTTGTATATCATCTTCCTTCAAGATAGTATAATTTTTCTGCAACATATAACAAATTAGACCGAATGTTATAAAAAACAAATGTTAGTGACTTTTAATCACCCAAATATCTGAATCTGATCCATAAAGTCCCAAAAATTAATTTGAAAGCAGCAAACTTATGATCACCAAAATAGATAAACTTTACCAACACTGGTAAACAAATCATCGAAAAAGATAATGACTTACAACCATCCTATCATCAAATCATTTACTAACATAACCATTACACATTAACATTATGAACTCAAAACAATTGAAGAAAATACGATGCAAAATCATTAAGCGCTTTACAAATAAACAGATACACATATCCAGAAATCCAAATTCACCTGTTGCCGACTAACTATCACGTCATCGGAATCATCAGAATCATTATAGTAGATAGAGCAGGCTTTACAAATAAACAGATACACATATCCAGAAATCCAGAATCATTTGTGCAGCTCTCTGCACAGCAACAAAGACCAAACTTAGATTGCGAAAATAGTTAACAAAAGCAACATAGTAGATAGAGCAGGCTGGTAAACCAAGAGTGAAAACATAAAACATTCCCTTCACGACACTACCAGCAAGCATGAGTTAGTATGGGAAAAATGGGCGAGGTAACTTCACAACATGCATTAACTCTTTAACAGCTTCCAAAGCTTGCAGCATACACAAAAGGCATAAAATTTCCCACAGTAAGGATACAATCGATCAGCAGGCAAAGTGTATGAATGTGAGTGACAATAGATTCACCATTACACATGTTTCAGACACTCATTGCAACTAACACTTAAAAACAAGCCCAAAACATACAAGATTTTCAACTTTAAGACGTAGGTGATTAATATATGTAGTAAAAGTGCTTGTAGTAAAAGTGGTTGGACACATGACCATAGATATCCTATCAAACATGACCAAAGAAACCCAATTTGACCCATTCTAATTTTGTAGGCAGCCATGATTTGGGTTCGGCTGTTATAAACAATTTAACATGTCACATTCATCACTTGCAAATCCTATACTAAGCCATTCAATGGGTTAGTAGTTGATTAGGTCTGTAATAATTGAAATTGGTGGTAGGTAATTGTTTTTGTTGGCTTAATTTGGTTTAAATCAACAGAAAGTCATTTCTATTTAGTCAAACATACAAGATTTTCAACTTTAAGAAGTAGGTGATTAATATATGTAGTAAAAGTGTTTGTAGTAAAAGTGGTTGGACACATCACCATATGTCTGCAAAGGATGCTAGATCAACTACCTTACACTTGACATAAAAACATGGATTTATGTTTCTTCAAAATTATTTTAGGACACCACCATAATAGTTTTTTGTTGCCTACTTTTCTTTGCAATAAATTAGGACTGCTTTATAAGGTTTTCTTGTTTGGTTAATTGGATCCACTGCAGTACATAAACCATGAAGATTAGAGGAATGCTATAAAATTAAACGAATCACTTATACTAAGAATACTCTTTAACATTCATTCTTAAATGTTGATAGCACATTTACAAGAAAACACTTAGAGAACAACTCAAACCATGAACAGAAACATCTAAAAATCATAGGAAAAATGAGCACAGAGTCAAAGATGTGGGGAAATTCATCTTGTTTTCTAAGAAATAGTTTCTGCACATTGTGCAATACTCAAATCTAACACACACCCATTGCAACTAACACTTAAAAACAATCCCAAAACATACAAGATTTTCAACTTTAAGAAGTAGTTGGTTAATACATGTAGTAAAACTGCATTAGCAAAATTAGAGATCCTTCAAAGCTGATAAAATAAATCAAAGTAGTCAAACAAGTCCATATACTAACCAGATTTGTTCAATTAGAACTGCACAATCAGCCAGCTTTCATCATGTTCGAAAGCTTTTATACACTTTTTGCAACTCTGTAGCTGCCTCATGTTTAGGGCTCGATTTGGGTTGGTCTAGGTTAAAAGATTCTTGAGCCCTCATTGTTTGAGAGCTCACAGGCTTTGTTACATCTGGTTCAGAATCATGGCTCTTGAAACTGATTGATTTGTTCAAAGTTTCACCTTCTTGAAAGCCAATGGACAACAAATTGCTTTCCAAATCTGTACAGGCAGCCAAGGGGCACGAAATCGATATACCCATGCAAGTTTAACACAGCCTATGAGTCTTGATAATTCTGTTGAAACAATTTATTAGTTTACAATCAGATTAGACGAATCAAAAGACAAATTGTATGTATTTTAGAAATTAGTGACAAACTGACAACTAATACCAACAAACAGCAAACAATATGAATTGTCAATGAGCTGTGATATCAACCAACTAACAGAAAACGTTGAAGCATACATTCATTCACACAAATCATCAGGATATCACATAAGATCCAACAATCAAACAAGTCCAATCAAACCCATTAAACAAATTATCAAGAATTCATCAAACATCAGCACTAATCAAACCAAGAAATCAATAACCCACTGGCGCATTTGATCGAACACCTTATGGGCATGATCAAAAACAGTAAAAACTACAATAAAGACTCAAAACCATGTATCATAATCCAAGAAAGACCACAAAAAATGATTCTTTTTTCATTTAATGGTAAAAAGAACATTATCAATGAATGTTCATGTAAATATACAACTTTTCAAACTTATATCTGTACACTATACAGAACTATATACATGATTTCAACTTTAAACTACAAAAGAATGGGAATGTGAAAAGCCAAGAACAATGGTCCAAAGACTCAAAACACATGATGATTAACATGACCTGGTCCACTAAATATTGTCATTAACCAATATGATTACAGAGGAAAAGCTAAATAATAGTTGAATACCAAAAAAGAGCTCAAGCAACAGCACCAAAATTCAACCCTGCCTAACAATAGCAAAAACAAAGGGGCTCTCATTAATACATTTAAAATACTTCACAATGAACAATAACCTAAAATCATAATAAAATAAACTATGGGCAAAAACATAGAAACCACAAAAGGCAAACCTCAAGCAGAAATTGAGCGACCATACAAACAGCACGCCAAAATTGAGCAAGCACAAAGCAGATTAGATCATGTTCGGAAGCAAAACGCTGAAGTTTGATCGAAGACTCTTGACTGTAGTTAACTTGGAACCTGAAGGTTGGTCACCAAAACACTTAACCAATGATTAGATCATGTCATAAACGTCTTGATCCTTGCTATAAAGCAGCTCTTTGTTAGACAAATCAAATGACTGTAATTTGAAACTTAGGTTTATTTTACTCTATTACCTATTAGTAGAAGGGAATTGAAGATGTAAAGTGGGTGAAAGGAAGTACCTTCGACGAATCTTCAAGATCTAAAGAATGCAGAGAGGAAATTCAAGTAGGATTTTGGAGGGTAAGATGACAGCATCGTCACCGGAGTCTTCTCCAAAGGTATTATTTTGGTCAAATACGGACGTTGGTGTTGTACCACAGGGATGAGAAACCCTAAAAAGATTGCAAGTGATCAGTGATGAACTTTTATAATCTATGATAAGGTTTTTGCCCTTCAATCATATTAGGAACCAGCAGCCACCTCCGTTGTTCTACCTTTACCGGTCGCCATGATAACAGAATCCCCCTATGCATCGTCGCCCTCTCGACCCCTTGCAACAAAACCCTAACCGTCACCCTCTCGACCCCTTGCAACCACCGGTTGCACTCTTCCTCAACAACCCTAGCCACCTGCTGTGAGCGTGAGCGTGAGTTTGATTTTGAAACTGGATTTGAAAGCACCTCACCTTGTTTTGAGGGGGAAAATTTTGTGTGTGGATGTTTTCAAGCTTCAAGGGTTGTAATGTGTGCTAAATGAGTTGTACAACTCTTAATTTCAAGAGATTTTGGTCAAATGATCATTTTACCCTTCTCATTTGCTATATATATATATATATATATATATATATATATATATATATATATATATATATATATATATATATATATATATAACGGGGAAAAGAAAATTATTAATACTATGGATTTAAGCCCAATTAATCCATGGGCTAAGTGTTAGGTGTGTTTAAGGGCCCATAATCAGCCCTTAAACAAACCCTCATTAGCCATTCCCCTCACACTTGCAACCCAAGGAAGAAACCCTGAAGAAAGAGAGTAGAGAGAGAAAGTGAAGATTTGGAGGATTTGGAGCATTGGTTACTTTGAAGATTTAAGATTCGGTGTTAGTGAATGAAAGTAGCAGGAAAGAGCAGAAAATCAAGGTAAGAATCATCCTCTAAACATCCCTTTAGAACAGATTCGGATTTCTAGGGTTTTGGGTTCAAAAAAGTTTCAAAGAATCACATAAAGGTTAAATTTTTATGTATGAAAACATGTAAAAAGGTTAGATATGGTTTCATGGATGGTAAACCAAGGATTTGGACGTAAAAAGTTAAGATTTTGAGTTAGCAAAAGGGCTGGTTCGTCATTTTTTTCGTCCAGCAAAACTGTGAGCCCGATCAGCGAAACTGTGGGCTCATACAGCGAACTAAGAAAGTTTCAGCGAAACTATAGTTTCACTGGTAACTTCGCTAGTGATTAGGTTGACCCGTAGATATTGCGAAACTAGGAAATTCCAACGAAAGTTGGGTGCTACTGGCAGTGAAACTGCAGTGCGAAAATGGCAGAGAAACTGCTGGGCGAAAATAGCAGCGAAACTGCCGGGCGAAACTAAACTAAGCTGACTTTTTTATGCTAATATATCTTACAAAAAAGTTATTCAATAAAGTAAACCTAGAATTCACTCAACGAAGCTGACTTTTTTATGCGTATTAGTTGGCAGATGAGCTTAAAGGTTTAAGGGATGAGAGCATGGATCTAAAGCTTCTTGGAATTTGAAGGCTGGCAAACCTGACTAAGAAGATTGTTAAGAAGATCATTAAATACTATTTGATGTTTTAAAGACCATATTAAAGTTTTAATTTGATTATGTTATAATGGATTGAAATTTACTTTACTTTTCCGCTGCAATATACATCTAAATGAATGTGTTAAATCTATGTTTTGTTGTGAATGACCAACTGTAAGGTTTCCTGGGATCAAGGCCTTACAAGTTGGTATCAGAGACAATGTTTAAGAGATTTGGGAAAACTATTTTATAAACCTAAACTTAAACAGAAAATGGGACCAAGTAAAAAGGATGCTAGTCCAAGAAGCTCTATGACAAGAGGTAACAAAATATGTTATAAATACTACTCTGATAGGGTATGATAACATTTATTGATGTGCCTACTTGAAATTATGTGATCTATACGTGCATAGAATAGGGATAGTAGGTTCAAGTGTTAGTATGGCTCAGGATAGAAGAGTTTGGAATATGAGAAGTTCTATAAGTAGTTAATCATAACTGGCCACTGTTATTAAAAATTTACAAAACTTGTCATGATCTGAACTTGCCTTGACAGACCATATTGACATTCTGAATCTTATAGGAAGTAGAGAGATGGAACTAAAGAAAGCGGTTCTAGCTATGGCCACTCGAAGGAGCACTAGGGGAAGGCCCCCTACTAAGGCAAAGGAAGCAGCAAGCAAAGCTATAAAACCGACAGGAAGGTCAACCAAAAAGCCAGTTGAGAAACCGGTTAAGGAGGAGGTTGAGTTAGAAATAGAAGCCGAAGGACCTACTCCTGACTAAGCAAAGCTGAAAGAAACAGTGAAGGAAGCTATTGCCCAAGAGGTGCACCAAATCTTATCCGGTGTGATGCCCGCCTTGCTTGCGGAGGTGGTGGAACAGGTTAAGGGTGACGATAAGAAGGGTGCGATTCTAAAGAAGGTTGATAAGAAGAAAGTGGCCAAGAGTGAGGAAAAGAGTGATGAGGAAGATCGTCTAGGTAAGGATGACGACTCGGAGGTTGAGGAAGTGACAAAGGGGTGCAACTATGGGGTTTTTCAGAGGTGTAAGCCCCCAACATTTGATGGTACCGGAAATGCTGCTACTGCCCAGCGTTGGATTAGGGAAATGGAAGCCGTGCTAAGGATCAGCGAGTGCCGGGACGACCAAAAAGTGAAGTTTGCTTCCAATTCACTTTTGGATCCAACACTGTGTTGGTGGGATAACATCGTTGACTCTTATGGGTAGAAGGCTATTAAGAGGATGAAGTGGCCTGAAATGAAGAGGTTGGTGGTAGAGGAGTACTATTCGGAGAGAGAGCTTGACAAGATTGAACAAGAGTTTATGAGCTTGGAGTATGGAAACATGACACATCGGGAGTACGCCACAAAATTAAATGAAATGGCACGTCTGGTGCCTGACTTGGTAACTCCTGAATCCAAGAGGATTAAGAGGTACATACAAGGGTTGCCTCTGGACATTCGTAGGGACATGGTCACTGCCCGACCTGGTACTTTTAGGTCAGTAGTGGACCTCAGTGAAAGGTTGTAAGATCATCGCTGGCCAGTGACAGTGAGTGAAACGAGGAAGGTTTGGAACCATAATGGAAAGAGGTGTGGAAATGGTAATTGCTAACCGGGAAACAACAAAGTAAGGGTAGATGCAAAACAAGTGATTGTGAAGGGGGTTGGTGAGGTTAAGGAGTGTGGGAAGTGTAGGAGGAGGCATCCGGGAGAATGTCGGATGGGTAGCTATGGATGTTACCGGTGTGGGAAAACTGGCCACATATCCAGAGAATGCTTGGAAGTGAATAGGTGCTTCAACTGCAATGAGTCGGGACACCACAGCAGGGATTGAAAGAAAGCTAATTCGGGGAGCTCGAGAACAAGCGGAAATAATGACAAAGGGGATGATGGAAAGCCTAAGGCCAGGGCAAGGGCTTTCACCATGAACAAGAAGGAGGCAAGGAAAGACCCTAACGTAGTGTCAGGTATGTTTCTTGTCAATCATGTTTATGCCTCTGTATTATTTGATAGTGGTGCCAATAGGAGTTTTGTATCTCATCTTTCTATGCTACCCTAGATATTCAAACTAGGGAAATAGATGATGCTTTTGAAGTAGAAACGACCGATGTTAAATCCATTAGAATAGTCAGGGTGTTAGAGGATTGCCACAGAAAACTAGGAGGTCATTACTTTCAAGCACAGTTGTTTGCCATGACCTTAGGCGGTTTTGACGTCTTACTGGGAATGGATTGGTTAGTTGCCCATGATGCTAACATAATATGCCAGCAAAAGATAATCCGATTAACGGCTCCCGATGGTAGTCCAGTTACGATCTACGGTGATAACGTTTGCAAGGTGCCAAGGATCATTTCCATGATCAAGGTGATGAAATGTATAAGGCAAGGGTGTGGGTCTTACCTAATGTATGTCAAAGATGTTAAAGATAAAGCGAAAGAGTTGTCAGATGTACTAGTGGTGCGGGACTTTCCTGATGTATTCCCGGAGGATCTTCCAGGGGTACCACCGGATAGGGAGATAGAATTTCAGATTGATTTGCTGTCAGGAGCCTAACCCATTGCTAAAGCACCCTACCGCCTAGCCCCATCCGAGATGAAGGAGCTCATGTCACAACTGCAAGAACTTCTTAATAAAGGATTCATTAGGCCCAGCATTTCTCCATGGGGGTGCTCCAGTGTTGTTTGTAAGGAAGAAGGATGGAAACATAAGGATGTGTATAGATTACAGGGAACTGAATAAGCTGACCATGAAGAATCGATACCCTTTACCCAGAATAGACGATCTGTTTGACCAGTTGCAATGTGCAAGTTGGTTCTCCAAAATAGATCTCAGATCCGGGTATCATCAGCAGAAAGTAAGGGAGCAAGATATCCTAAAGACAGCTTTCCCAACACGCTATGGACACTATGAGTTTCTGGTTATGTCCTTCGAGCTAACCAATGCTCCTGCGACATTTATGGATTTAATGAATCGCGTATGTCGTCCGATGTTGGACAGATCAGTAAAAGTCTTCATCGATGATATCTTAATATACTCAAAGAATGAAGGAGACCACGCCTGTCATATCGAGGAGGTGTTAGTAACATTAGGAACGGAGAAACTATATGCAAAGTTCTTTAAATGTGCATTCTTGCTACGTTAGGTGCATTTTTAGGGCACGTTATAAATTCCGAAAGGGTTATGTTTGATCCAGCAAAAGTTGAAACAGTTACGCAATGGAAATCCCTAAGGACGCCATCCGAAATCCGTAGTTTCTTGGGATTGGATGGCTATTATAGAAGGTTCATCAAGGATTTGTTGGGTTTGTTAGAACACTAAAACATAGTTTAACCTTTTAAACTTTCAGAAAACGCAGCGGATGTTAAGGATTATAACAAGTTTATAATCTGAAAATTTTGTGTTCTAAATGTAGTTTTAAGATGGAAAACAAAACCCAAAACAATAGGATCTTAAATATGTGAATGGACAAGCTATGAATCATACACAAATGTACATAAAATCACAGCTATATAAAGCTGTGATTTGCTACCTTTCTCCAGCAGAAAAGTCGACCAAGATGAAAGCTTTTGGATGTTTGAAATGGCCAAGAACTCAAGTGTAGAGGTCCTCAAGTGTCTATACCCCAAGCTCTTGCAATACACCTTCTTGTTAGGGAGAAATCACACCAAATGCAACTCAAAATTCAGCACAAAACCCTCCTAACTTAATGCTGGAAACCGTAGGTTTAGAGAGAGAGTTGGGAGTGTCTTGTTGTGTTGCATGCATATGAGAAACATGATCATAGAATACAAGAACATTTCTTGTTATTAGAACACTTGATCAACAACATATGAACACTTCAAGAAGCACATAAATCAGCTCATAATTGCTGCTCCATCTTGCTGAAAAACCGTAAGTTTAGAGAGAGAAGGAGAGATTTCTTGTTTTGTTGTGTGTCTTGCATGCATATGTTTTTAATGATCAAGTTAGTGGAGCATGTGTTGGTGTTTACAAGGGAATCAAATTGTACAAACCCATACAAGCATGCAAGCATCACATGCTTGTTATGTCTTCCACTTGAATCCACTTTAAAGTGGACGGTTTTTTTTGGTTTATAAAGAAAAGTTTTCTTTTACTTTTTATAAACAAACATAACACATGCACATCACATGCACATGGATGTTTCTTGTATATAAAAGTAAAACTTTCTTTTATAAATCTCAACCATTAACACACATATAACTAGTCTTTTATAAATAATAAACATACACATATGTATTGTCTAGTATTTTAACTAGTTTATACAATTAACCAATTAATTGTATAAGTAGTATACTCTCATTATTATTTGGTGTTATACAACTAATTTAAATAACACTTCAAATAATATTATTGAACAAGATATCCTAATAAATTGTTCCATCTCATATGCAACTTATTTAGAAAACCCATTTTCTAAATTTGGTGTAAATATTTAATTGCATGATCATATCATCAATTAAATATTTATTGGTGTTTGCTAAGCTTGTTATTGGGTATAACCTGACTTGGATCATAACGTACTAACCACATCAATATTTTATGTGTCTTGGGCACATAGAATCCTACAGGATTTCTCAAAGATAGCTTCCCCATTAACAAGGTTAATGAGGAAGAACGTGGTGTTCGACTGGGGAAAAGATCAGGAAGATGCATTTCAGGAATTGAAGGATAAATTAACTAAAGCGCCTGTGCTAACCCTACCGGAGGGAGATGAAGACCTGACGGTATACTCCGATGCCTCTTTCTATGGGTTAGGCTGTGTGTTGATGCAAAGAGGAAATGTTATAGCTTACGCATCCAGACAGCTAAAGGACACTGAGGTTAATTACCCTGTTCACGATTTGGAACTTGCAGCAGTGGTGTTCGCATTGAAGATATGGAGACATTATTTGTATGGAACTAAGTACACCATATTTACCGATCATAAAAGCCTAAAATATTTCTTTAAGCAGAAAGATATAAATATGAGACAAAGGAGGTGGTTGGAGTTGATAAAGGATTACGATTGTGAAATCCATTATCACCTGGGTAAGGAAAATATGGTAGCTGATGCCCTGAGCTGAAAGGAAGGATATGAACCAATTCGAGTGAAGGCATGCCAGCTAGTAGTGACCCCAGACGTTATGAGGTTGATAAGCGAAGCTCAGGTGGAAGCCTTGAAAGAACACCAAATTAAGAAAGAGCAGATGGTGGGAAGGGCCGATGATGTAGTTGATAACACCTTGGGTGTGAAGGCCATTTATGGTAGGATATGGATTCCAAGGTACGGAGATTTATGAGAGAAAATTTTTGATGAAGCACACAAGACTCTCTACTCTATACACCCAGGAGCAAATAAGATGTACAATGACTTGAAGAAAGATTATTGGTGGCCGGGGATGAAAAGAGATGTGGCTATATATGTAAATAAATGCCTAATGTGTTTACAAGTGAACGTTGAGAACCAAAGACCTTATAGGTATGTTCAACCGTTGGAGGTGCCGAAATTGAAGTGGGAACATATTATGATGGATTTTATTACTAAGTTACCGTGTACAACCACGAGTAATGATGCAATTTGGGTAATAGTAGACAAGTTGACTAAGAGTGCCCATTTCTTACCCATCAAGGAAGCAATCAATTCAGAGAAGCTTGCGGTGTTGTTCATCAGAGAGATAGTGGTGCGGCATGGTATGCCTGTATCGATTGTGTCAGATAGAGACACACGGTTTACATCTAAATTCTAGAGGAGATTTAACGAAGAGATGGGGACAAGGTTGCACATCAATACCGCTTACCACCCGCAGACTGGTGGTCAATCTGAAAGGACGATACAGACCCTGAAAGACATGCTACGAGCATGTGTCATGGACTTCGGTGGTAACTGGGACCACCACCTACCATTAGTAGAATTCTCGTACAACAATAGCTATCATGCTAGTATTAAAATGCCTCCTTATGAGATGTTGTACGGGAGACGATGTAGGATCCCAGTTTGTTAGGGAGATGTCGGACAAAAGGAATTGGGTAGCTTAGAAGTAATGGAAGCCACAATAGAGAAGTTGGAGAAAATCAAGGCGTATATGAAGGCTGCAAAGGATAGACAAAAGTCATATGCCGATAAAAGAAGGCGACCAATAGAATTTAGTGTGGGTGGCAAAGTAATGTTAAAAGTTTCACCATGGAAGTGAATTATCCAATTTAGGAAGAGGTGGAAACTAAGCCCTAGGTTTATTGGACAATTTAAGATACTAGCACGAGTTGGAGATGTAGCTTACAGGCTGGACCTCCCAAAAGGGTTAAGTGGGATTCACCCTACCTTTCATGTGTCGCACCTACGGAAGTGTTTGGCTGACTACAGGATGGTTGTGCCTTTTGATGATATTAAAGTGGATGAAAAGTTGAACTATGTGGAGCAACCCATTGCCATTTTGGACAGAAAGGTGAAGCAGTTAAGAGACAAGGAGATCTGACAAGTTAAGGTACAATAGAGACATCGAAAGGGGTCAGATGCCACCTTGGAATCCAAGGAGGAAATAAGGCAACAATACCCCCATCTGTTCAACGATTTGACAGGTTTCGACGACGAAACCTAAATAAGGGCGGGAGACTTGTAACGCCCCGAATGTCTGAGCAATCAACTTAGTAATAATAGATTAAGTTGAGAATAATATATATATATATATATATATATATATATGTGTGTGTGTGTGTGTGTGTGTAAGAGGGAAAAGAAAAATATTAATATTATGGATTTAAGACCAATTAATCCATGGGCTAAGTGTTAGGTGTGTTTAAGGGCCCATAATCAGCCCTTAAACAAACCATCATCAGCCATCTCTGTCACACTTGCAACCCAAGAAAGAAACCCTAGAGAGAGAGTAGAGAGAGAAAGTGAATATTTGGAGGATTTGGAGCATTGGTTGCTTTGAAAATTTAAGATCTGGTGCTGGTGAATGAAACTAGCAAGGAAAGAGCAGGAAATCAAGGTAAGAATCATCCTTCAAACATACTTTTAGAACAGATTCGGATTTCTAGGGTTTTAGGTTCAAAAAAAGTTTCAAAGAATCACATAAAGGTCAAATTTTTAAGTATGAAAACGCGTAAAAAGTTAGATATGGTTTCATGGATGGTAAACCAGGGATTTGGACGTAAAAAGTTAAGATTTTAAGTTAAAACGGGCTGGTTCGTCATTTTTGTTCGTCCACCGAAACTATGAGCCCGATCAGTGAAACTGTGGGCTCATACAGCGAAACTAAGAAAGTTTCAGTGAAACTATAGTTTCGTTGGTAACTTCGCTAGTGATTAGGTAGACCCGTAGATATTACGAAACTAAGAAATTCCAACGAAAGTTGGGCGCTACTGGCAACGAAACCGTAGTGCGAAAATGGCAGAGAAACTGCTGGGCGAAACTGGCAGCGAAACTGCCGGCGAAACTAGCAAAATTACCAGCGAAATTGCTGGCGAAACTGTGTAGAGAATGACCTATTTTGTGTTAACTATCATGCAGACCGTGTGACCCAAATCATAGGCTAAGTAGCTTAGACGTAGGGTTATTTAACGACAATGTGAGTTCTAGATCCCCTTATTTACAAGTTTTTTCATGTTTTTGGGGCTATTATGCATAGTAAACCTAAGGTTTTCAAGACAAAAATTTCAAGAGGTTTTAACAAGAAAATAAATTTTCCTATAACAAAATATGCTATATAAAGTCCTTAAATAAAAATTTTACGCGCTGACCTAGCAGCCCGGCCCCAGCCTGGGGCGTTGCCCCTTGGACCCCACTTGGGGCTCCCGCCCCTAGAACCCCGCTATCAGGGGCTACCGCCCCCGAACCCCTGCTGTCCCGCGGAGGGTCGGTTATATGGTTTATGTCTCATTGTTGAAGAAATATGAATACATAGACTAAGAGTTTATTTCTTAATCATGTGTAAAGTATATGTAAAACTAAAGATGTAAGTGAAACTTAAAGAAATATTATTGGGCCCATAACGTGTACCTTGATAAAGTAAAGCCTTGTAAGCAATTGATAAAGGAGGCTTGCATTTGTTGTGCCCTCATGACAGTAAAGTAAAGGCTCGAACAGGCAGGTCAGTAAGGACTAGATTGGCATGACAATAATGACTTGTTTTGGTACGACAGTAAGGCCTGGATTGATATGTCGGTAAAGTTCTGTTTTTATCATAGGTACAGATAGTAACTGGGAATTAATAGGTAAAGAAGAGTAATAGTTAAAAATTAATCAAAAGTCTTAATGATAAAGTATTTGATAAAGCGATAATATGTGTATATCAATGTTCTGATAGGTGACGATTATTTTCAAATGTTAAAGCTAATATATCTTACAAAAAAGTTATTCAATAAAGTAAACCTAGAATTCACTCAGTGAAGCTGACTTTTTATGCATATTAGTTGACAGGTGAGCTTAAAGGTTTAAGGGATGAGAGCATGGATCTAAAGCTTCTTGGCATTTGAAGGCTAGTATCCCTGACTAAGAAGATTGTTAAGAAGATCATTAAAGACTATTTGATGTTTTAAAGACCATATTAAAGTTTTAATTTGATTATGTCGTAATGGATTGAAATTTACTTTACTTTTCCGATGCAATATACATCTAAATGAATATGTTAAATCTATGTTTTGCTGTAAATGACCAACTGTGACGTTTCCTAGGATCAGGGCCTTACAAACCAAAAGCACAAAAGGTGGTGTGAAAGGGTGCTATGTTGCATAATATTTCGAAAGGGGTCTTATTTATAAGTACTTGTATGTGTGGCCTATTAATAATATATATGGCGGATGAGAAAGCATCTACCCAAAACTTGGCCAGTAAATGAGCATGAAAGTGCAAAGCCAGCCCAGTTTCGACAATATGTCGATGTTTCCTCGGCACGTTGTTGTAGGGTATACGGACATGAAAATCAATAGAACGTTCCATGATGTTCAAATAATTTCTGCACCCGGTGATTAACAAATTTGGTACCCCCATCCCTTTGGAAATTTTATTTTTCTTGAAAACTGTGTTTGAACAAACGTCGTAAACATAGATAATGCGTCATAAAACTCCGACTTGCCATGCAAAGGGTAAAACCACAAGAAGCATGTGTAATCATCAATAAACACCATATAATATAAGTAATCTTCAACGGATTGAATCAATTCCGGTCCCCATAAATAACAATGTATTAACTCCAACATTTGAGATGCATGCTTAATATTATTATTATCAAAAAGTAGTTTCTTGCTTTTGCCATTTGACATGGGGAACAAAGTCCTGCTTTTAACAAAATAGATGTCATAAATAAATAGCCAAGTTTATAGGAGGTCTTAGGGTAAATTGCTTCATATTAAAAGAAACATATCCTCATTTTGAATGCCAAACCTTATAGGAGGCTTTAGGGCAAATAGAAGAAGTAACTAAGGCTTCATGTTTGGTGTGTAAAATATATATTCATCTTCATGGTAACCCTTTACTAGCACTTGCTTGGTTTGATGGTCTCGAATCGAAAAGTAGGGATATGAAAACATAACATCCACGTTATTATCTTTGGTGAGTTTACTCATATTAAGTTGAATAGCACAAGCCAAATTTTCATCTGATTTTATGGCAATCACAGCATAAGTAGCAAAGTTAGGGCAAACATTTACATAATGTCCTTGATTCCTGCAAAGTTGAGAGTGAGGTGGTCTTCTAGTATGATTGTTTGGGATCCTAATTAAGAGACCATAAGTGCCCTGGTTGCAAGTTAAGGGTCGATAAGATCCACTGCTATTAGCAGATGATATGTGGGGTTTGGAACTCTAGGTTGAGAAGGCAAAATTAGGTGAAGATGGTCCATGTAGGGTCTTGATAAAGAGCTCATGACTTTCTATGCATGCCAATAAATTTGAGAAAGAAGGAATGGGTATGGAAGCACACACTGATTTAGATAACGTTTTAAAAGGTGGACCCAAACCGATTTAAATAACATTTCATCATCCGTTCTGGTACTTCCTCAAGCAAAGCTTCTGTTGTGGGTATTCTACCAACAACGAGGACTTGGAGCTTTGGTGTAATTTTGATTTGTGGGGATGTCGAATGATCATATCAATGCTTGCTACAAGGCTTGTAGTGATTTTTTTCAAATTGGATTCGAACATAACTTTGAGAAAATCATATAACATGATATTGCAAGTCGTTGACAAGCACACAGCTCAAGGTCAAACAACAATCAAAATCAAAGGTGGTACGTGAAACTTCAACATAAATATGGTGCAATAACGAATGACAAAGTTCACAAGAAGGCTTGTCGTTTGATTACTTCGACAACCCTCGGTTGACAAGATTGATTCAAGAAACTCTCTAACCATGTAACATGCATGCAAGTCATATTACCCTTAGGTGTGATTGTTTAAACAAATGAAAACAAGCAAAGAATGAACTAATAATAATATTTGAAAATTTACAACCCATTATGAAGTTAACTACCTATGTTTGGTCGACTCCACGTGATTTCTTAACCGAGTTGTGTACAAGGGATGAAATAACAACTAAAGGTAGAAGAATACAACCAATTGTTGAAAGATTTCATATAATCTAGCATAAACGGATAGAAATTTTAAAAGATATTAGCAATGATGTTATTGTTGTTGAAGAATCTTTTGCCTAATATGAGCAAGCTCATAAAAGGCCATTTGTTAAGTTAGCAATTTGAGTGTTTTTTTAAGTTTTAATTTTTAATTTTAAGCTAATTTTAATTAGGTCATATATTATGTTGTTGTAATCGATTTATATTTTCTTGTTTCTAGAATTTTAAATATTAATAAAAGTTATTTTTGTAATAATTTTATAAAAAATATTTTTTAACCCAACCCGGTCCTAACTCGACCCTAACTAGTTCATATTGGGTAGGGTTTTAGTCACCCCCAACCCGACTTGGCCTCAACTCGAAACTCGATCAAACCCGGTTTCTTAGTCTTTGACCCCAACCCAACATGGATTTAATCCGAACCGATTTAGGCTAGAACCCAAAATAGGCAACTCTAGCTGCTAATGCTTCTATAAAAATTAGTGTCCTAAATAGATAACCACATATTAATAATGAGTCTAATGCACGCCTAATGTGTTGTAGAATAATTGGGTCCACCAATATAAACCTTTGAGAGAAAAAAGATAATTTTCATATAAAGATAATCAAGACGAAGTAAGCGTATGCTAGAAAATGAGTCTCTTGAAGAAACAGTCGACATGATGGTTCCTAGCAAAACTTAGGTAATTGAAAACGAATAGATCTCGACAAACTAGATCATGTTTAGAAGGGTGTAAAACAAAAAAATATTGATGTCGATGAAAAATTTTCATATAATGTAGCACAATAAGTAATAGCAAACAATAAGGATCAGGAACCAATATATGTCGAGAAATGTAAAGATAGAAAATAATTGGTCAAAATAGAAAGACGCAATTGAAGCATAATTGAATTACCTCATAAAACGAGAAGTTTTTGTACCTATAGTTCGTGCACCTGAAGGTGTGAAACCCATGGGATGTAAATGGGTCTTTGTGTGAAAACATGAAAAAAAAATGAGATTATATAGTACAAGACACGATTGGTAGCGTAAGAATTTTCACAAATACCTATAATTGATTCTGATGAGATTATTAAATATATTTTGTCATTAATTATATTAATTTTAGAGTAGATTTTAGCATATATTTTGCATTCCTTGCATGCATTTTTTGTTTATTTTATATAATAGTTGTTTTGGTAGAATGAAATCTACTTTGGTGTATTTTAGTTGGTTTTATAGATTCATGCAATTGGTAGAGAAGAAAAAGGCTTAAAGAAATATTATTAAGAAGAATCTTGAATTTAAAATGATGCAGGAAATACCATATTTTGTAGAAATTTTTGATTGTGGTAATTATCATTAGATTTCCCTGGATAAAAAATTAAAGAAACTAAAATCCTAAAAAGGTGGATCTGAAAATCAAGCTCTATTATAAATAAAATAGAAGAGGGCTGGAAAAGGGGGAAAAGGGGGAGACATCTTGGAGATCTTGAAAATATTATTTTGAAGAATCAAGTTCAAGAAGCAAGAAAGATCAATATCAATTTAGTTTTTTTTGCAATTCTCTTCATTGTCAAGATACTCAATCAGTCGTGTTTTGTTTCGTAAGTTTTTGTTTTTATTTCAGTTTTGATTGATATAGTTTCATGTCCGGCTAGAACAATCTTAGTTTCAACATTAGGTTTTAATTTCTTTGATTTTGGTTTGAACTTATGTGAAATGTTTATGAGATGTTTTATTTTAATGGTTTATTTGTTTGATTCTTAATCTCAAACCCGGATCTAATCCGTATATATTAGTTTATTAATATTATTGGTCACTATATTAATTTCTCTAATAAAGTTCTTCAAGATTTAAAACCCTAATCAAGTTTTGATTTTTAATATAAAGAATAATTGACGGTTTAAGTTTGTCTATGAATTCATTCTCGTTATAGAATCTCACAATCTAGTTAAGCATACCAAACGGCATGTGTGTTTAATTATAATCGATACTTCTATCGTTGCAACCCGCACGCTCAGATCCGAACGGCGTGAGCTTAGAGTAGCGTGCTGGCTCTAATCAACGAACTGCGATTGATTAGACATTAGATAGAGGGGATATCCGAACGGCGTGATATCTAGTATCGATACAAATCATTAATTAAAAATAGTCATTGCACCGTAATCGTTAATAATCGTAAGCCAAATCGAATCAAGAAATTACCATAATATTGGAATTAGTTTTCATATTTGAATTAATTTCATAATTTAATTAACGTCTTCATTAATTTCTTTTTATAATTAAAAAATACAAAAAAATGTCAATTTTTGTTTTTCTAGCAGAACTTTAACACGGCCGCGTGTAATTTCCTTTACAGTTTTGACACGATCGTGTCAGTTTGCTGGAATTTTCTACTTTTTGTAATTTACTTTTAATTTTAGTTTTAATTGAAACCCCCATCTTCCTTAGCCCATAATCAATCCAAGTAACTATGCTAAAACATTTTTGGTATAAAATAACTGACACGTATCCCTGAGGACACGAACCCTACTTACGCTCATGCTATTCTTAGTGTGTGTTCAGTAGGTTCAAAATTTCACTATTTATTTGTTGGATTTGACACCTAACAAATTGTCGTCGTTGCCAGGGATACGGCGATTCTAATCGTTTTATGCCAAGATCTTTTCGTACAGGCACACCACTCGAGATTAACTCGGAGATAGAGAAAACCGCAAGGAGGTTAAGGAAACAAGTGAAGCTCCGAAAGAAGTTAGCAAGTTCCTCAACACCTATTACCTCACCTCCAGTCATTGACATTTGACAAGATATACCTTTGTCAGGTGAATCTGAATCGGAATCTGAAACCGAATCACCATAACCTTCACAAACAACCACCACCCCACCAAAATCAACTACCCATCAAGAACCACTCTCACCCTAACCAACCATGGCAGATCCAGTCAAATAAACCCTTAGACAATGGGCAACCCATGATGTTACCCAACAACCCCTCTACATAAACTAGCCAGCCATGGTAAACTTTGAGCTGAAATCCGGCCTCATCCACTTGTTACCACTCTTTTGAGGCCTTGAGAACGAAGACCCTCACAAGTTTCTCAAGGAATTTCATGTTGTGTGTTCCGGAATAAAGCCACACAACGTTACTAAAGATCAAATCAAGCTTAGGGCATTCCCTTTTGCTATGCAAGATTCGGCTAAAGAATGGTAATATTACCTACTACCGGGGTCGGTAAACACATGGAATGATCTTGCAAAACTGTTCTTAGACAAGTATTTCCCTGAAGTCAAAGCCTTTATTCTACGTAAGGAGATCATTGGGATTAAACAAGCAAAAGAGAAGCTTCGCATACCTACTGGGAAAGATTTAAGAAGTTATGTACTCGATTCCCACAACATGGCATCTCGGAACATCAACTACTTCAGTACTTCTGTGAAGGGTTAGCACCACTAGAGAGACGTTTAATAAATGCCTCTAGTGGGGGAGCTTTACTTGACAAAACACCAACTCAAATCAGAGACTTGATAACTTCCATAGCTGAAGATACCAAACATTCCTCACAAAAGGATGGATGGTATGATGATGTACAACGGGCGGTTAAAGAAGTGAGCACTCATCATATTAAAAGTCAACTTGTTGAATTAACTAAAGTTGTAATGCAACTCATAAAAAGTAAGGAAGTTGAGCAAAAACCTCAAGCGTGTGGCATATGCTTACAATTTGGACACCCCACTGATATGTGTCCCACACTTCAAGAAGATGTTGAAGAGGCATAAGAAATAGGAGGTTATCCGGGATAGAATTCAAGACCTTATGAACAACCAAGAAATAATCAAAATTGGGAACAAGCACCATATGTTGGTTATCCATAAAGACCTCTAGAATTCCACCAAGACCCCCATTTCATATGCAAAACCATTAACAAAACTTTCGACCTCGACAACAACAAATAGGGACCTCGAGAATGTCTTTGGAAGACATGGTAAAGGATTTAGTAACTAGCACGCACACATTCCAACAAGAGACAAGAGATAGCATTAAGAACTTAGAGCAACAAATGGCTCAACTTGCCAATTCATAAGTAAGTTAGAATCTCGAGGTAAACTACCCGCTTAAACAGAGACAAAACCTAAGCATAATGTTTGTGCTATTAACTTGAGAAGTGAGGAGAGTTGTAAAAGATTGGGAAAACATGAAGTAGACAAGAAGGAAGAGAACGTTAATACAAATAAGGAGGATGAAAAGAATAAAGCACCAAAGCCAATTAAAAATGACCAATTTACTCCTCCGCCTCGATTCCCTTCGAGACTAAGAGGCACACAAAAAGAACGAGAAAACAAGAAATCATGGAGACTTTTCAGAAGGTAGAGGTAAACATTCCACTTCTTGATGCCATTAAACAAGTTCACGGTATGCTAAATTTTTGAAGAAACTTTGCACGTCAAAGAAGAAGTTAAGAGGTGATGAAACGGTAAAGGTTATTGAAAATGTTTTTGCTGTTTTACAAAAGAGATTACCCCTAAAGTGCAAGGATCCAAGTATCTTCATCATTCCTTGTAAATTAGGGAATGTTAGTATTCCTAGAGCAATGCTTGACCTTGGAGCCTCTATTAACGTCCTACCATACTCAATTTTTGAAACACTTAATGTAGGAACGTTAAAGAGGACTTGGGTAGTCATTTAAATGGCCGATAAGTGTATAGTACACCCGAAAGGTGTATTAGAGGATTTCTTGGTTCACGTGAATGAACTAGTGTTCCCAACTGATTTTTATGTGTTAGATATTAAGGATGATAACTCTACAAATTCAAGTTCTATCTTGTTGGGAAGACCATTTTTCAAAACTGCTAGAACTAAGATTGATGTTTATAATGGTACACTTTCTATGGAGTTTGATGGGGAGATAATCAATTTCAACATAGATGATGCAATGCGTTACCCAAGCGATATCTCATCCTTAAATTATTTAGATATAATTGAACCACTAAGTATTGAATGCATTAGTTATCTAACAGTGATGTTCCAGCTATAGTGTCAACCAAAATTATTAATAAGGATGCAAAGAGCATATTAAAAATTTTAAGCTTGGGGAGATTTTTTTGGAGCTTGCACCAGACTGAACGAGACTTTAAAGAGTCTATCCAAATACGTTAAAGAGAGGCGCTACGTGGGAGGCAACCCGTATTTCGTTTGTTTTCTATTCATATCTTGTTTTAATTTCTTTAGTTATTTATTTTCATCTTTTTCAAAATATAAACAAAAAAAACAAAACAAAAAAAATAAAAAAGGTGTCAAACAAAAGGTTGAAACGGCCGAGTAACAATTGTTTTATAAGACAGACACGGTCACGTAATCCTTCTGAGTTAAAAAAATTTTAAACCAATCTGTAACCATAATTGCTATTTGGTTTCTTCCTGACTTCGACTTCACCACCACATCTCTCCTTCATTCTTTCCACCACCACTTGCCAATGCTTACCACCGTAGTAGACTCATTCCCACTCTCTACTCCGAGCCTCGAGGACGACGCTTAATTCAAGCTTGGGGAGAGGTAACTTTATTTTTTTTTCTGATTATTCAATTCTATATTGCATTTAGGTTTGCATCATAGTCATGGTAATATTAGGTTTGCATTGGTCTAAAAAAAGGCACACCTTCATATTCTCGGGAAAGATTTTGAGAAAAACTTGAAAAATGATATTACCCTTTATTATGTTAATCATAGGTTGCGTGTCAAAAAAGGTTGATAGTAATAAAAAGACAAATGTATCCCGTTATGCTAGTGTCATTTGTTCTTGGGTTTATGTGACAACCGGTCCCAAGGTCACTATTCTAAACCCTAATTTAATTGCATCATATCCCGTCTTATGAGTACTAATAATGGAAAAAATTCAATTATATCAAGAGTGCTAGAATCACTAATTTTTACTTGATCAATTTTTATGATTCTATGTGATTTAAGTGAATTTAGTCATTTTAGGTCTTGCCTTTTTAGAAAAATTCGTGCCCGGGAATATTAATTAGTCACCCTAGCTAGAATTAAGAATATCAATTGAAACAATTAAAAATATATGTGTACACACACACACTTGAAATTTTCGGAATTAAGTATGCATTACCATGCATAACACTTAGTCAATTTACTAACAACTTATACCACCAAAAATACTACCAATTTATAAAATCTACCCAAACATTAAATAATTAAAATTGAAATTCAAAATTTCACTAGGAGACAAGACAAGGAATCGGCCACCCCTCTTCCCCAATAGAAATTCATGCTTTCCTTACACACCTCCACCTTCTCCTTACACCCATTCCCTCTTCATGCAATGTTCACTTTGCAAGACTCACCATTTCACTCTTCTCTCTCTCACTCACGAAATTCCCTGCAGAAAACACACTCTTTTTTTCCAAAAATCCTCTCATTTCAGCCCTCAAAATCGTGAGAAACAAGCTGCCATAATCGGCCAGCAGCAAAACCGCAACAAGGGTGAACATTGGGTGATGATTTGAAGCCTTGAACGTGCAAGACTTGAGGTTCCAGCCTTTGTTCGAGCTTCCCCAGCCTCCTCCAAGAAGATTCCAGTCATCCACGACCATCCACACCTTCCAAATCGTGAGTTACATCAAGTGTAAGCTCTATGTGTCGGTTTTGGTCATTTCTTAAGCTAGTCTTTATTTTTCACCTAAAAACCCATCTTTTTCTTGTTGTAACAGAAACATCTCATCTTCACTTTGTTCTTGAAGAGTTCCCCACGTTCTTGAAGGTATACCACACGTTATAATGCTCATTCCAAGGGGTAGAATCCGATTTACCCCTTGAAAACCCACTTTTTGGTGTTTTTGCCACCATGCACTTGTGAATCTTGTAACCTCTCAAAACCAAACGTCTAACCTGCATATTAATGGGTTCTAAGACTATAAACAACCTGTTTTTGAAGTCCCCAAGGGTGTACACCACTTACATATGGTGAAAGTAAGCTTTACACCTTGAACAATGCTCCATTCTACTAGTAATGAACTCTTTTAGACATCTCTTGAAAAACCTCTTAGACAAGGGTTGTAATCTGCTCAAAATGACTTTTTAGACACCCTAATAATCTGATTTTTAAGTTAGATAAAGTTTAGTAATGGTTAAACTCAAGATACAAGGATTTACACAAGTGTAATGGTCATTTATGACCCTTTCTACATGTTTTAAAGTCCATGGATGTATAGAACAACTAGGCAACGATTGGGACTGTTATTTAAGTAAGTTTTGGTGTATATTAAGTTTAATGACATGGCATGACCTCTGGAACAAAGGACATAATGTATTTAGGCCTAGTTTGGTCACTTTCGGGACCCGAAAACGTTTTAAAGAGAATTCCAGGTTCTAAATGGATAAATAAAGTGTTCTGGAGTCAATGAAAAGTTTTAGAGGTCAAAAAGGTAATTTAGATGGATTTTAAGTGAAACCGGGTGTAAACCGAAAGACGTTTTTAAGGAAAATCTAAGATAAATGGGTTAAATGTTACAACTTATAAAAATCATGACTTTCCAGTAGGTTAATAGATAAAATAACCTCAAAAGTCAAATGGTTGGTCATGGTTGGTCAAACAAGCCTTTAAAATGGTCAAACCCGACTAAAACGCGTTTTAACGATTTAAAACGTAAAAACGAGCCTTTCTACTTTTAGAAATAAATTTTTATAATCTAAAAGGTTTGAAACTCATAAAAATGATTTTAAGAAATAGCTACTGGACCTAGACTCCAAAAAGGTGAAAATTCATAGATAACCATTTTAAACCGTTCGGTTTTACCGTAACCGGCAACGTTAAACGCGTATTTTAGAAACCGAGTCTATAAACTAAAATTTTGGTAATAAGTCCTTAGAACTAAGTTGAATTAAGGTCTTGAACCTGATTTTTAAGAATAGAGGACATTTAATGCAAGAAACCAAACTTAAGGGTAGAAATTGTCAATTTTGAAACTTCAGGGGCAAAACTGTAAATTTTATAAAATTTCATAACCAACTCCCATAAGTTCATTGTCCCCCTTAAATGGCATAATTACTATATATCCCTGGTCTAGTAAGGTAGAAACCGTTGATTCCATGAAAAACCTTGACTTTCCTTAAAAGGAAACTTTTTACACAAACCTAATCGAATCAAAACCGAAACCGTTTATTTAAGTCTTAGGCACTGTTGTTGCTCCTTAAATAGGCTTAGAGCAGTATCTAATCACTTAATATATTCATATTAGGGTGCTAGACTTGAGCTATTCCCGGCACGCGAAGAATATCTAGTTGCTTAATAACCAAGGTGAGTTCTCGTGTTCCCCCTTTTTACTATTATTTTGGGGATGAAGCATGCTCCTTTTAAACTGAAACTCTTATGTGTGATACTGTTTACCGCTTTGCATGATCTTATGTTTTATGAACTTTGATTGTGCTTACTTGTATGTGGGACTTTTTGGATACCTGCTGATACTTTAGTCATAATCATTAATTCTTTTGTGAACCGTTTGTCTTTACATGAATAGATCTATTTGGGGAATCCCCCACACATAGTGGCTCCCGCCACAGGGAGGTACCCCACTGAGATCCTGAGGGGTCGTTTGTGGCATGTGACAGGTTTTGGGTAAGATACTATGGTGAACCATCCTAGCAGGAGTGGTTCACTATTCTGAGGCTTGGTCCTTTTTCCTACGGGAATATCCGGTTAAACACAAGTTTAGAAGAGGCCAACCGGGGACCAAGTGCAGGGTTGATTGTGATACCCCACAATGACTGATACTAAAATCGATGCTTTTCAAAATCAAATGAGAGTTTTATAAACTATCACACTGGATACTAAAACCTTTACTGTGGTCTTCTATAGTTCCTTTTATTTGTTTTGAAACTTTAAGCACTTGAATTCACCAACTTTTTAGTTGACACTCTTTTTCATTTTGAGCATGTTTCAGGTAACCTATGAAGACTCTTAGCTTATGGACGACTTAGACTCAACCCCGAGACCATGGTATTGTTTATGTGACTAGAAATTATGACTTTGACAATTTGATATCATGACAATTTAAATTTATGTTGAATATGTAAACATTTGGGGCTGGATGTGTTTCCAGCCCGGTGTCTTTTAAAACCTGTTAATGCCATGTGATGTTCTCTCCCTTTGAGCTCTTAAAATGGTTTGTTTCCACTGCCATATATGTTGTTGCTAATCTGTGACGTCCCATCCTACCTGGGCCCGGGGGTGTGAAGATTGGTATCAGAGCCAAAGGTTGTAGAGAAGTCGGGAATACCATAGTAGACCCTAGGCTACAACCCTGATACCCTAGGACTGTCCTTGTGGGAAAGTGTGGAATGATCGGGTTGGGTAAATTGATGATTACGCCTGATCAACGTAATCATGAATTTACCGGGCGCGTAATTTCCATCATGGACCTCTAAGTTAGGTTTGGACCTTTCTGTTTGATGCTGATTAACCTTGAATTTTATTTTTGACTGGGAATTTGAAATTAACTTCTTTTAGATGAACTGTATTGCATGACACTATTATGAGAAACAATTGATTCTAACCTCACTGATAAGGGATACATAGAGATCCATGATACTAATGCCATCACTATTACTATGAGTATATTATTATTATTAAGACTATCATGAGCTATGAGAAACCAAATTACTCATGATGTCTTTTTACAGGAAACTACTATGGCTGAAAGAGGTAAGGCACCCGCACATCCAGTTGATAAGACTGCCCCTGTTGGGACACTGAGGAGGAAGCCCCAAACGGAGTACGAGGCGTACCTGCAGAGGTGTGGACACCCGGGTTAGATCTCCGCCACGTCAGAGGACACTGGAGCTTCTGAGGATTCTTCTTCGTCAATGCCACCCAGGAGCCGGACACGCTCCCGCTCGCCACATGTTGCCGCTCCATCCCACTCACCGATACCTCCCATTGGGAATTGGGGAGCACGCACCGTCACTTGGCCACGAAAGGCTGTTAGACCTGGGACTTCGGTCTCATTTAGGTTGCCTCCTCCTCCTCCACCACCGGTCAGGGCTCCCATACCCGCACCACCGTCGTACGAGCCACACCGACGCCACCCACAAGAGGAGCCTTGGATGCCTCCAAGGCACAGCATGCATGTTGGACCCAGCGTGTTCTTTAGAGACCAACACTCTCAGTCTAGCCGACGGGCTAGTGACTTTGGTCCGTCTGACCCTACCCTGAGTGAGATACTAAGGACTATCGAGCGCCACGAGCTGACTCTTCAGCACGCCACGCGGACCTCACAGTCCGCTCAATTCCAAGCTATGCTGGCATCGGAGGGTGTGCAGAGATTGGAGCAGGAGCAGAGGAAGAAGAGCTCCGGATGGATGGGATGGCTGAAAAAGAAGTGGATGTGAGGGCGACCATGTGGAAGAGGAAGAAACTATCTGTCTTTGAATATTTGAAGGAAACAAACTTATTATTATCCGACATTATTATTATTGTTATTATTATTCATGGGGGTGATGGCACTTTCCACTTTGTAAGAGCTAGACTCTGAAACTATGAACCTTGTCTTAATTTGAGCTAATCCCTATGATACAATGCTGCTGAAACATTTACGATTATCCGTCATGTGTTGTTTATTCATGGTGTTGGGCCATGTTATTCCTTATGACTGCTTAAACTGTTTAAATTGGTAATCTGTGGAACTTGTCAAGTTGTGTGCAATTATACACCGTATTCTCTCTTCGTATAGAGGGAGCCTTGTAGGGAATTGATGCATAGATTATTCGAAACAAATTTATGAGATGCTAAAACGACTTTATCTGTAGTACTATCAGAATGCCTACCAGAAGAGGAACTCGCATCGGAAGGCATGCAGCAAACCGAGGTCGTCACGAAGGAGCAAGGCGAACCAGAAACCAACCACCTACTCCTCCAAGGACTCCCATCGGGGAGAATGCTAACTCTGCAAATGACGAGAGGATGGCAAATCTTGTGGCACAGCAGATTGCAAATGCTATACCAACCATCATTGCTCAAATCAATACTGACCGGGATGACGCCGGAGGTGATACTGGGGCTGCCAACAACGAAGAATCTAAAGCTATCAGGAAAGGGTGCTCCTACAAAACATTCATGGCTTGCAAGCCAAAGGACTTCCATGGCACCGAGGGTACAATTGAAACATATAGGTGGCTGGATGAAATCGAAGTTGTGTTAGACATCAGTGAGTGCAAGTTGGAACACATGGTGAGGTTTGCTTCTCAATCTCTCAAGGGACCAGCACTTGAGTGGTGGAAAACCATCATCCAGCCTCGAGACCGGGATGCCGTGGGAAGGATGAACTGGTCTGAGTTCAAGGAGCTAATCACCAACAAGTACTGCCCGATCAACCAACTAGAGAAACTGGAGGCAAGATTCCTGAATTTGGAGATGAGGGGTCCGAACTACACCGAATACATCAACCAGTTCCTTGCATTGTCCCGACTGGTACCACACTTGGTGATGCCAGAATCCAAGGGCGTGGCCCGCTTCATCTGGGGGTTACACCCAAGGGTAAGGGGCATGGTTCGGTCATCCAGGCCTACAACCATACAGACGGCGGTCGACCTTACCAGTAGTCTGACCGACGACCTAGTTAGAGCGGGGTGGATTGAACATGGGAAAATTGAGGACAAGAAGAAGGTTGTGGAAGAAAAGAGGAAGTGGGTTGATACTAGGAAGATGGTCGGCAACAGCAGCGGTTCAAACAAGAAGCCTAGAGAAGAAGCGAGACGAAATGACCATGGTGGAAAGGCAAGGAGGTTGTATCTGGGCACAAGCCCCTTCTGCGATAAATGCAAGCTTCATCACCAAGGGGAGTGCAATCCCATGCCTTGTTATCGATGCAAGAAACCTGGTCACCTGATAAAAGACTGTACCTATGAGCCTGGAAAACAATGCTATGAGTGCGGGGACCCCGGGCATATGAGGAACAAATGCCCCAAGTTAGGAAGAAACAAGGACAACCGACCCAATAAGCCCAAGGGAAGAGCTTTTATGATGGACCCAGTTGGAGCTCGAAAGGAACCCGATGTGGTTAACGGTACGTTTCTTGTAAACGATCATCCTGCTACCGTTTTGTTTGATACTGGAGCGACTGCTAGTTTTATCTCTAGTGCTTTTAGATCCTTGAATGACTTAGCTACGTGTACCTTAGCCGATACGTTTACCGTCGAATTAGCTGATGGTAATATTTTAGAAACTAACGAAATCATCAAGGATTGCTCACTGAATCTAAATGGACATACATTTAAGATAGATCTTATGCCCATTAAGTTAGGAGGATTTGATGTGGTTGTTGGCATGGACTGGTTAGCTAAGAACAGAGTCGAAATTGTTTGTGATGAACGCCTACTCAAGATACCATTGAATAACAAGGAAGAGTTAGTGGTGCAAGGAGAAAGGAGTAACACCTTATGCCCCATGATATCTCATTTGAAAGCTACCAAGAGCTTAAGGAAGGGATGCTCGGCTTTCATCATCTACGTGATGAAGACCAAAGAGGAGAAGAAGATTTCGGACATCCCAGTAGTTTCCGAATACCCTGAGGTGTTTCCGGAAGACCTACCGGGACTTCCCCCGAATCGACAAGTCGAGTTCCAAATAGATTTGCTGCCTGGCGCTGCACCGGTAGCCAAAGCGCCGTATCGACTCGCCCCTCCCGAGATGAAGGAATTGATGATGCAAGTTCAAGAACTATTAGACAAAGGATTCATACGTTCGAGTGTCTCTCCATGAGGTGCACCGGTGTTATTTGTGAAGAAGAAGGACGACACCTTACGCATGTGCATTGACTACCGGGAGTTAAATAAGCTGACCATAAAGAACCGTTACCCACTCCCGAGGATAGATGACCTATTCGATCAACTTCAAGGAGCAAGCTACTTTTCCAAGATAGACTTAAGATCCGGTTACCACCAGCTGAAGATAAGAGAAGAAGACATACCCAAGACGGCTTTCTGAACTAGGTATGGGCACTATGAGTACTTAGTCATGCCCTTTGGACTGACTAATGCACCAGCAGCATTCATGGATCTCATGAACCGTGTGTGCCGCCCATATCTTGACAAGTTTGTGATTGTGTTCATCGACGACATTCTGATCTACTCCGGTAGTAAGGAAGAACACGAGAGGCATCTCAGACTAATTCTCGAATTACTCAAGAATGAGCAACTATATGCCAAATTTTCAAAATGTGAATTTTGGATGCGAGAGATCCAATTTTTAGGGCATGTAGTGAATGAGAATGGAATTCAAGTTGACCCTTCCAAGATTGAAGCTATAAAGAATTGGAAGATTCCTGAGACTCCCACTGAGATTAGGCAATTCCTAGGATTGGCCGGATACTACCGACGATTCATAAAGGACTTCTCACGAATTGTGCAACCATTGACCTCACGGACTAAGAAGGACAAAGCCTTTGTATGGGAATCCGAGCAAGATGAAACATTCGAGACGCTTAAGGAAAAACTATGCAGTGCACCTATTTTGGCCCTTCCAGAAGGAGTCGAAGACTTCGTAGTTTATTGTGACGCCTCGCGTCAAGGGTTAGGTTGCGTGCTAATGCAACGCAACAAGGTTATTGCGTATGCATCTAGATTGCTAAATGATCACGAGAAGAACTATACTACGCACGATCTGGAATTAGGTGCCGTGGTGTTTGCTCTCAAAATGTGGAGGCACTACCTCTATGGCACGAAGTGTATCATTTACACTGACCATCGAAGTTTGCAACACATTCTCGACCAGAAAATGCTAAACATGCGTCAAAGGAGATGGGTTGAGCTGTTAAACGACTATGAGTGTGAAATCCGTTATCATCCCGGAAAGGCCAATGTGGTGGCAGATGCTTTGAGCAGAAAGGAGAGAGAAAAACCTCTTCGTGTACGAGCTTTAAGGATAAATGTGTACACAGACCTAGTCGCAAGGTTGAAAGAAGCTCAAGGCGAAGCGTTAAAGGAGGAAAATCTAGCAGGAGAAGGATTAACGGGAATGGAAAAGCGATTTGAAATGGGAACTGATGGTACATATAAGTGCGATGGGAGAACTTGGGTGCCAAAACATGGGGGAATTCGAGAGGTGATTCTCGATGAAGCTCACAAGTCTAGGTATTCAGTTCACCCTGGGAGTGATAAAATGTACCGGGATTTGAAGGCACTTTTCTGGTGGCCTGGAATCAAGAAGTCAATCGCTATGTATGTCAGTAAGTGTCTAACCTGTGCCATGGTAAAAGCTGAGAATCAAAAACCATCAGGGACGTTACAGCAGCCAGAAATCCCAGAATGGAAATGGGATAATGTCACGATGGATTTTGTTACCAAATTACCCAGAACATCTAGGGGTCATGATGCTATCTGCGTAGTAGTGGATAGACTAACCAAATCAACTCACTTCTTACCAATTCGGGAAGACTACGACATGTCAAGATTGGCTCAACTGTATATCAATGAAATAGTGGCTAGGCATGGTGTGCAACTATCAATAATCTCCGATCGTAATAGTCGTTTTACTTCACGTTTCTGGAAATCACTTCAACGAGCCTTAGGAACCCGTCTGGACTTAAGTACGGCGTACCACCCGCAAACTGACTGTCAAAGCGAGAGGACTATTCAAACCTTAGAGGATATGCTGAGGGCATGCGTAATTGATTTTGGTGGGAACTGGGATAATCACCTTCCATTGGTGGAGTTCTCCTACTACAACAGTTACCATGCAAGTATCAATGCTGCTCCGTATGAGGTTCTCTATGGTAGAAAATGTCGGTCACCCTTGAGTTGGAATGAAATTGGTGATAGTCAAGTATTGGGACCCGACATCGTATTGGAGACCACTGATAAGATTTTCAAGATCAAGGAACGTCTACGGGCGGCAAGGGATCGTTAAAAGAAGTACGCTGATAGAAGACGGAAACCATTAGAGTTTCAGATTGGTGATAGGGTAATGCTGAAGGTAGCACCGTGGAAAGGAACCGTGAGGTTCGGAAAAAGAGGCAAGTTAAGCCCACGATACATTGGACCATTCGAAATACTAGCAAGAATTGGTCCTGTGGCTTACAAATTGAAACTACCTCAGAAATTGAGTTATATACATGACACCTTCCACGTGTCAAACTTGAAGAAATGCCTGGTAGACAAAACCTTGGAACTAGCGTTGAAGGAGACAAGAATCAATGATAAGCTGAACTTCGTGGAAGAGCCTATAGAGATCACGGACCGCTTAGTCAAGCAACTCAGACGAAGCCGCATACCCAAGGTTAAGGTTAGATGGAACTCGAGACGAGGGCCGGAATTCACTTGGGAACGTGAAGACGAGATGAGGAAGAACTTCCCGCAACTCTTTAAACCCACCCGTACCAATACTAAGCGAAGTTAAAATTTCGGGACGAAATTTCCTAAACGGTGGGAGAATGTGACAACCGGTCCCAAGGTCACTATTCTAAACCCTAATTTAATTGCATCATATCCCGTCTTATGAGTACTAATAATGGAAACAATTCAATTATATCAAGAGTGCTAGAATCACTAATTTTTACTTGATCAATTTTTATGATTCTATGTGATTTAAGTGAATTTAGTCATTTTAGGTCTTGCCTTTTTAGAAAAATTCGTGCCCGGGAATATTAATTAGTCACCCTAGCTAGAATTAAGAATATCAATTGAAACAATTAAAAATATATGTTTACACACACACTTGAAATTTTCGGAATTAAGTATGCATTACCATGCATAACCCTTAGTCAATTTACTAACAACTTATACCACCAAAAATACTACCAATTTATAAAATCTACCCAAACATTAAATAATTAAAATTGAAATTCAAAATTTTACTAGGAGACAAGCCAAGGAATCGGCCACCCCTCTTCCCCAATAGAAATTCATGCTTTCCTTACACACCTCCACCTTCTCCTTACACCCATTCCCTCTTCATGCAATGTTCACTTTGCAAGACTCACCATTTCACTCTTCTCTCTCTCACTCACGAAATTCCCTGCAGAAAACACACTCCTTCTCTTCCAAAAATCCTCTCATTTCAGCCCTCAAAATCGTGAGAAACAAGCGGCCATAATCGGCCAGCAGCAAAACCGCAACAAGGGTGAACTTTGGGTGATGATTTGAATCCTTGAACGTGCAAGACTTGAGGTTCCAGCCTTTGTTAGAGCTTCCCCAGCCTCCTCCAAGAAGATTCCAGTCATCCACGACCATCCACACCTTCCAAATCGTGAGTTACATCAAGTGTAAGCTCTATGTGTCGGTTTTGGTCATTTCTTAAGCTAGTCTTTATTTTTCACCTAAAAACCCATCTTTTTCTTGTTGTAACAGAAAAATCTCATCTTCACTTTGTTCTTGAAGATTTCCCCACGTTCTTGAAGGTATACCACACGTTATAATGCTCATTCCAAGGGGTAGAATCCGATTTACCCCTTGAAAACCCACTTTTTGGTGTTTTTGCCACCATGCACTTGTGAATCTTGTAACCTCTCAAAACCAAACGTCTAACCTGCATATTAATGGGTTCTAAGACTATAAACAACCTGTTTTTGAAGTCCCCAAGGGTGTACACCACTTACATGTGGTGAAAGTAAGCTTTACACCTTGAACAATGCTCCATTCTACTAGTAATGAACTCTTTTAGACATCTCTTGAAAAACCTCTTAGACAAGGGTTGTAATCTGCTCAAAATGACTTTTTAGACACCCTAATAATATGATTTTTAAGTTAGATAAAGTTTAGTAATGGTTAAACTCAAGATACAAGGATTTACACAAGTGTAATGGTCATTTATGACCCTTTCTACATGTTTTAAAGTCCATGGATGTATAGAACAACTAGGCAACGATTGGGACTGTTATTTAAGTAAGTTTTGGTGTATATTAAGTTTAATGACATGGCATGACCTCTGGAACAAAGGACATAATGTGTTTAGGCCTAGTTTGGTCACTTTCGGGACCCGAAAACGGGTTAAAACGACTTAAAATGGGAAACATGGACCATAAACGTTTTAAAGAGAATTCCAGGTTCTAAATGGATAAATAAAGTGTTCTGGAGTCAATGAAAAGTTTTAGAGGTCAAAAAGGTAATTTAGATGGATTTTAAGTGAAACCGGGTGTAAACCGAAAGACGTTTTTAAGGAAAATCTAAGATAAATGGGTTAGATGTTACAACTTATAAAAATCATGACTTTCCAGTAGGTTAATAGATAAAATAACCTCAAAAGTCAAATGGTTGGTCAAACAAGCCTTTAAAATGGTCAAACCCGACTAAAACGCGTTTTAACGATTTAAAACGTAAAAACGAGCCTTTCTACTTTTAGAAATAAATTTTTATAATCTAAAAGTTTTGAAACTCATAAAAACGATTTTAAGAAATAGCTACTGGACCTAGACTCCAAAAAGGTGAAAATTCATAGATAACCATTTTAAACCGTTCGGTTTTACCGTAACCGGCAACGTTAAACGCGTATTTTAGAAACCGAGTCTATAAACTAAAATTTTGGTAATAAGTCCTTAGAACTAAGTTGAATTAAGGTCTTGAACCTGATTTTTAAGAATAGAGGACATTTAATGCAAGAAACCAAACTTAAGGGTAGAAATTGTCAATTTTGAAACTTCAGGGGCAAAACTGTAAATTTTATAAAATTTCATAACCAACTCCCATAAGTTCATTGTCCCCCTTAAATGGCATAATTACTATATATCCCTGGTCTAGTAAGGTAGAAACCGTTGATTCCATGAAAAACCTTGACTTTCCTTAAAAGGAAACTTTTTACACAAACCTAATCGAATCAAAACCGAAACCGTTTATTTAAGTCTTAAGCACTGTTGTTGCTCCTTAAATAGGCTTAGAGCAGTAGCTAATCACTTAAAATATTCATATTAGGGTGCTAGACTTGAGCTATTCCCGGCACGCGAAGAATATCTAGTTGCTTAATAACTAAGGTGAGTTCTTGTGTTCCCCCTTTTTACTATTATTTTGGGGATGAAGCATGCTCCTTTTAAACTGAAACTCTTATGTGTGATACTGTTTACCGCTTTGCATGATCTTATGTTTTATGAACTTTGATTGTGCTTACTTGTATGTGGGACTTTTTGGATACCTGTTGATACTTTAGTCATAATCATTAATTCTTTTGTGAACCGCTTGTCAATAGATCTATTTGGGGAATCCCCCACGCACAGTGGCTCCCGCCACAGGGAGGTACCCCACTGAGATCCTGAGGGGTCGTTTGTGGTATGTAACAGGTTTTGGGTAAGATACTATGGTGAACCATCCTAGCAGAAGTGGTTCACTATTCTGAGGCTTGGTCCTTTTTCCTACGGGAATATCCGGTTAAACACAAGTTTAGAAGAGGCCAACTGGGGACCAAGTGCAGGGTTGATTGTGATACCCCACAATGACTGATACTAAAAACGATGCTTTTCAAAATCGAATGAGATTTTTATAAACTATCACACTGGATACTAAAACCTTTACTGTGGACTTCTATAGTTCCTTTTATTTGTTTTGAAACTTTAAGCACTTGAATTCACCAACTTTTTAGTTGACACTCTTTTTCATTTTGAGCATGTTTCAGGTAACCTATAAAGACTCTTAGCTTATGGACGACTTAGACTCAACCCCGAGACCATGGCATTGTTTGTGTGACCAGAAATTATGACTTTGACAATTTGATATCATGACAATTTAAATTTATATTGAACATGTAAACATTTGGGGCTGGATGTGTTTCCAGCCCGGTATCTTTTAAAACTGTTAATGCCATGTGATGTTCTCTCCCTTTGAGCTCTTAAAATGGTTTGTTTCCGCTGCCATATATGTTGTTGCTAATCTGTGACGTCCCACCCTACCTGGGCCCGGGGGTGTGACAGTTTACAATGATAAAAATGCCTAATGCCCATGTGTGCCTAATGCTAATCTGATCACATAAGTAGACCAAGACTAGCAAAAATAGGTTGAGAGCCGAGTCCATCTGATATAAAAAATAAAAAAAATAAAAAATAAAAAAGGAAAGGAAAAAAAAGAAAAAAAGAAAAAAAATATAGTTATGTGATAAACAAGCCATAATAATGGAAAATCATTTGTGAATCTCGCGTTGTGAAAAATTGACCACTTGTTCTCTATAGTTCTTAAGGTTAGGAAGGTTTTCACCGTATGAAGAAAGGTGTTGGCATACTTAAATGACTAATTTAACATAGATTTATTGATATGAAACGATAAATCCGGAACTTAAGGGTTACAGGATCATAACTAGCAAATTGGGTACATTTGTTAATAAAAATCTTGAAAGCCCCATTTGTGCTCGACAACTGAAAATTAGTATAATAAGATTATTTATGCTCAAACTTCTTACATGGGGCTAAGGTAGGTGTTGCCAATATCTTAATCATATTACTATTTGTTTTGTTATTATTTGTTTTTAATTCCCGGTTTATTCATATTCTTGACTTCCTTGAGGACAAGGAAAGGTTTAAGCTTGAGAAGATTTGTTAAATATATTTTTAGTCATTAATTATATTAATTTTAGAGTAGATTTTGGCATATATTTTGCATTCCTTGCATGCTTTTTTTGTTTATTTTATATAATAGTTGTTTTGGTGAAATGAAATCTACTTTGATGTATTTTAGTTGGTTTTGTAGGTTCATACAATTGGTAGAGAAGAAAAAGGCTTAAAGAAATATTATTAAGAAGAATCTTGAATTTAAAATGATGCAGGAAATTTCATATTTTGTAGGAATTTTTGTTTGTGATAATTATCATTAGATTTTCTGGATAAAAAGTTTAAAGAAACTAAAATCCTAAAAAGGTGGATCTGGAAATCAAGCTCTATTATAAATAAAATAGAAGAGGGCTGGAAAAGGGGGAGACGTCTTGGAGATCTTGAAAACATTATTTTGAAGAATCAAGTTCAAGAAGCAAGAATTAGCAATATCAATTTAGTTTTTTTTATCAATTCTCTTCATTATCAAGATACTCAATCATTCATGTTTTGTTTTGTAAGTTTTTTATTTTTATTTCAGTTTTGATTGATATAGTCTCATGTCCGGCTAGAACAATCTTACTTTCAACATTAGGTTTAAATTTCTTTGATTTTGGTTTGAACTTATGTGAAACGTTTATGAGATGTTTTTATTTTAATGGTTTATTTGTTTGATTCTTGATCTCAAACCCGGATCTAATCCATATATATTAGTTTGTTAATATTATTGGTCACTTTATTAATTTCTTTAATAAAGTTCTTCAAGATTTAAAACTCTAATCAAGTTTTGATTTTTGATATAAAGAACAATTGACGGTTTAAGTTTGTCTATGAATTCATTCTCGTTATAGAATCGCACAATCTAGTTAAGCATACCAAACGGCGTGTGTGTTTAATTATAATCGATACTTCTATCGTTGCAACCCGCACGCTTAGATCCGAACGGCGTGAGCTTAGAGTAGCGTGTTGGCTCTAATCAACGAACTGCGATTGATTAGACATTAGATAGAGGGGATATCCGAACGGCGTGATATCTAATATCGATACAAATCATTAATTAAAAATAGTCATTGCACCGTAATCGTTTTATGATCGTAAGCCGTATCGAATCAAGAAATTACCTTAATATTGGAATTAGTTTTCATATTTGAATTAATTTCACAATTTAATTAACGTCTTCATTAATTCCTTTTTCATAATTAAAAAATACAAAAAAATGTCAATTTTTTTTTTCTAGCAGAACCTTAATACGGCCGCGTGAAATTTCCTTTATAGTTTTGACACGGTCGTGTCAGCTTGCTGGAATTTTTCTACTTTTTTACAATTTAATTTTAGTTTTAGTTTTTAATTGAAACCCCACATCTTCCTTAGCCCATAATCAATTCAAGTAATTGTGCTAAAATATTTTTGGTATAAAATAATTGACACGTATACCTAAGGACACGAACTCTACTTACGCTCATACTATTCTTAGTGTGTGTTCGGTAGGTTTATAATTTCACTATTTATTTGCTGAATTCGACACCCAACAGAGACATGTCTCCAGAGGTGAATGCAATGACTCTTCGTTATCTTAATGCCTAATAACGATGCATTGAAATTGGATAAAACAAATATTATTATGTTTTCAAGTTCGTCAAGATATGAATTTATATTTTACTAACAGGTCAAAACCAAGTTTGGTTGCTTTTGCAGATAAAGAGTATATATTTAAGTTTGGTTGGTTTTGCAGATACAAAGTAATATTTTATCATCATTCTAGTCAATCTCACGGTATTTATTCACACATGGAGCCACTACAATTTTATGACATTCTATGAAGTAGAAAATCACAACCACTTCATCTAATCATGTAGAAATATTGGTACTACATGAAGCAGGGGCGGACCTATGTGGTGGGTAGGGGTAGCCTCCGCTACCCCTCAATTTTTAACGCGTAGTGTAAAAAAAAAAATTATACAGAATTTTTTTTTATGGTTTTACGTTACCCCTGAGAAAATTTTACGTTACCCCTAAAAAAATTTATACTAAAAACTTTATAGGAAATTTTAAATTTTATAAAAATTAATGTAATATTTTAATAAAAATATTACCTTTTATAAAAATATTAAAAAACCCAATTCAATTTATTAATTTAACCCACTTAAAAAACCCAACCCAATTAAAAAACCAACCCAATTAAAAAACCAAAAACACTTAAAACCCAAAACCCAACCCAATTAAAAAACCAAAAACACTTAAAACCCAAAACCCAACCCATTTAACCCATTAACCCAACCCTGATGCTCCTCACTGCTCTCGTTCACTGCTCTCACTGCTCTCGGCCTCTCCCTCTCGTTCGCTGCTGGCTCGCTGCTGCTCACTGCTCTCGTTCGCTGCTGCTCCCTCTCGGCCTCTCCCTCTCGTTCGCTGCTGCTCCCTCTCGGCCTCTTCCTCTCGTTCGCTGCTGCTCCAGTGCTCCCTCTCGGCCTCTCCCTCGGTTTCGATTCCGAACAGGTAACTTGAGTCTTGAAATTGGTTTGAGTTTTATGATTGTGGAGTTATTGTGGTAACTTGAAATTGGTTTGAAATTGCTCGGTTCCTGCTGCTGATTCAGTGATTCCTGCTGCCCTCGAACTTGAAATTTTTAACTTGAAATTGGTTTGAGTTAGTAATTTATGATTGTGGAGTTATTGTGGTAATTTAGGTTTATGATCTTGAAATTAGGGATTTGAAATTGGGGATTTGAAATGGGGGATTTGAAATTAGGTTTATGAACTTGAAATTGGGGATTTGAAATTGGGGATTTGAAATTAGGTTTATGAAATTGAATTTTGTTATTTGAATTGTGTTAATTTGTTATATGAATTGTTTAATCTTAGTTTGTTGTTTGAAATTGAACTAGGGATTTGGGAAATGAAGAAACAAGTTCCACCCCCCAAATCCCTACTTGTTTGCTGCTGCTTCTTAATGCTTGTTTGTTTGCGATTTGCTTCTGCTTGCTGCTTATGTTGTCTGCCCTGCTGCTGTTTGTTGGTTGTTTGCTACTGCAGTGTTGCTCAAACCACTGCCCCTACCCCCCAAATCAAAGAGTTGAATCCTTGAATCCTTAAAGGTATTCTTTCTACTTTCTAGGTTTAAGTGTTATTTGCAAGATTTCTAGAGTAGAAGATTGATTAATTGTTATTTGATTTAATGTTTAGGTTTTATTGACAATTAGGGATTTGTATTGAAATTACTAAATAACATTATAATTTAAACAAATTATAATAAGCTTAAAAATTAAATAACTAAACAACTAACAAACCCAAAATATCAAATAATATTTTATAAAAACATTAATAAGTTAATAACTAACAAACCCAAAATACTAAATAACATGACCAAAATTATAATAAACCCAAAATTTAAATAACTTAAAAACCTAACACGTTTACAAGCTCAAATACCCATTACCCAAACTAAACAAATTTTAAAAAAATAACTAGTTATACCAATAACCCTCACCGACTCACCCTGTCGTCGATCACCCAACAACATTTGTCTCTGTCGCTAATGATAATGATATGCAACCTGCTGATTCTGATATCAAGTCAACAACTTCTTCAAGTTCAATTTATTCGAGTTCAATTCCTTCGGATTTGTGTTGAATGATCTTCATTCGGACCCCTTTATTATCGTATTTTTTTCTTTTATTTATATAAATATACGGTAAAAAAAATTTTACGTTACCCCTGAACTTTTCTTCTAGATCCGCCACTGCCTGTCGCTAATGATAATGATATGCAACCTGCTGATTCTGATATCAAGTCAACAACTTCTTCAAGTTCAATTTATTCGAGTTCAATTCCTTCGGATTTGTGTTGAATGATCTTCATTCGGACCCCTTTATTATCGTATTTTTTTCTTTTATTTATATAAATATACGGTAAAAAAAATTTTACGTTACCCCTGAACTTTTCTTCTAGATCCGCCACTGACATGAAGGTGGCCGAGAATGTGTTTGGTTGAGAATTGTAATACAACACATGTGTAGCTTGTGTGATACTTCTTCCGAGGATGAGGGACCAACACTCTTACATGACGATAAAGCAACATGCATTGTACAACTTAAGGAATGATACATCAAAGGAGACCGAACCATACATATTTGCCAAAGTTTATTTCAAACATTATTTACAAAAAGTGGTGATATTATCGTCCAACGAATTCATTTCAATAAAAGTTTGACAAAACTTTGTTTATCAATCACTTCTAACCTTAACAGTTAAGAAATTGGTTCACGAGGACGGGATGCGACGACCTTAAGGAACTTAAGTACTAATCATCCGGTGGAGAAAATACACAATGCATTTTTTTTCCCTTTAACTATAATTTTTTAAAGTGTGTTCCTAACAAGATTTTTTAGCAAGGCAACATCACAAGCGTATTGACTGATAATATATTATTTTAATAATCAAGGGATAGTGTTGTGAATATTATTGATTGTGTTTATCAAAACTCCTACAGATTTTTTTCACTATTAACTTTACATTTATTGTAATTATTACCAAAGGTCTACCTTATTTTTCTCTACTGGTAATGGGTTGTTTTCACAACACTAATGATATTTAAAAATATTTTTTAATGTTATACTTATTGTGCTTAAATGATCATTTTATTAGAAAGAACTTGATTCGTTTTGTATTAAAAATACAACTAGGTATTTTACCCTTCGCGTGTTACGGCAGTGGCATACGCGACGTGATAAAATACATACTACAATCGACCCGACTCGTTTCCGAACTAAACTTAGATAAAAATATAGAGTAATTTGAACTTATACTATCGATAAAAACATATTATATTTGACACGGCTCAAAAGGAAACTTATGTCACACGTAAACCAACTCAAAACATACATAAAAAAATCACATGCGGCGGCAGTGTATGTGACATGATAAAGTATATAATTTTTTCAATTGCCTAGACTCGTTTCCAAAATAAATTTACGTTCAAACATATAGTAACTCGAATATATATGGTCGAATAAAAATGCATTATATTTTAGCTGACTCGTTTTCAAAAGAAGTTTAATAAGTTGAATAGATTAAAAAGGTTTTTTTTAAATAAGATGAATGGTTAGAAAATACATCAAAACTAGTACTAAGCCCCTGCGTTACAGCGGGGGCGTAAAACCATGTCAAGTACCATCAATAGCACACAACAAGTGATCATCAACACTGTAAGCCAAAACGAAGAGAATAAAATCAAACGAAAAGTAAGTGTAAAAAAGTTGAACCATGTAAGCCGAAACATATAAAACAATAAGTCAATCTAGAACCAGCGCATTGCGACAGGATCATTAAACTGGAAAAAAATAAGAATAAAAACGTTGAATCACACACACGTGTTGCGGTGTGTTGCTCGCAAAATTTAGATGGAAATGTAAAACAAAAAATAATTATATAATATGAAAAGTATGGGGGATCAAAGATGAAAATTAAAAAAAATATATAAGGATTAAATTTTAAAAGATGTAAAAGTAGTAGGTTAAAATATAAAAAACTTAGAGTTTAAGAAAAAGACAAAGTTAGGTACAACCCACTAAACACATAATATCACCCATTAAGTTGGTAATTAGTATTATATAAATAACCTAACGGTTTAAAAAGCATGTTTAAAAACCAAGTGTCTGAATAAAGGACATTTAATAAAACAAACGATTTCAAAATACATTTAAAAAACCTATGAAAAATAAAAATAAAAACATTTCTTTAATATATATAAGAGTAAATCTCGTTTTTGATCCCTTAAATTTTTTATGTCATTTTAGTCTAAGGGTATTTTGATTATTTTATTATAAACTAACAGAAATATTTTAACTATGTTAATGCATTAGATTGAAGGGTTATAGAATACAAAACAACATGGCTTGATTTGTTAAAAATATTCATTTTGAACTTAAATAGTTAAAATGTCTAAATCACATGAATCAAAATAGTAATTTACTGATCTTTCTTTTAACTTAAAAATCTTAAGGGTTGTCGTTTCGAAATTTTGTTGTAACTAAAGAATATGCAATAAGGGGAAGGATCATAAGAAAACTACATTGTTATGTGAAAACTAAAGAAATCCAATGAAACCGATCACATAATTTATATATTTTTTGATCGCTGCCCTATGTGTGTGTGTGTGTGCGCGCGCGTATAGACAGGGGTATGGGTCAAATAAAAACCGTAAGATAGTTTTACATATACGTGACACATAGGTTACGTATACGTAACCATTTTTCATTCGACATAGTATTACGTATACATAACTCTTCATTCTCGTATTTATATTCAACATATATATATAAAAATACTCGTAACCTTTTAACAATTGAAAGAACAAAAAACTTATAAATTATGTTATTAGTTTTCATGGTTTTCTTTGATTTCCGAATAACTATTAATTTTCTCAGTAACCTATGCATGATATCTTTAGACAATCATGACTCATGAGTAGATGATACTTGATAGTGGTTCCGGAAAGGAAAAAAACAATTAAATATTATAAATTATTATCAAGCATTTAACAATTTTTTTCCCATGTAACCTTACTAGCAAACTTCCGATTGTTTTCTCTAACAATGTAATCAACAATTGACTAACTATTATAGTTATGGTTTTGTGCTAACTAAACTTGATGGAACAAATGATTTCTGGGGTACTAATTGACTACATTTCAGTAAGTCAATCAGATTCATAATTGAGTGTGAGAAGATTATGAGATGCATAGAACGCAGAGGGTAAAAAGATGAGTTTCGTTTATGGAAAGTTAGATGGATTCATCAAAAGAAACTTTACTAAAATCAAGAAATATTGTTTCTTTCATTGCTTATAAACATATAGGGCAGGGTAATTTATGTACTTTAACCATAAAATTGATTGCGGAAAGTTAGATAGATTCATCAAAAGAAAATGCTTGTAATGTATGCAAATTATTTAGTGTGGTCGTTCATTTCCAAAGAAACCGCCATAAAATAAATGGAAAGAAATAACACTAAAAAACCAGGACTGAAACTGCAGAAAAATGGCTTTAAATTCTGGTTTGATTAACAATGCACAACTCATTTGATCATACAAATTAAGGCTCAAAAAAGCACAGAAATGGCTATTGTTTCTCAGGATTCTAAAACATATGAACACAATTGATGCCGAATGAAACAATTGTGGCGGGTCCTGCGGGTCGAAAGTGTTATCCTGCATATCGGGAGCTCAATGCAGGCATTAAACGCATTATATACACCAGTAGTCGCAACATATTTACCATAGTTGGACATCAAGATTCAAGAGGAACAGCAGTATCAAGCCTCACTCTGTTTAGCCTGACTGTTCCAAGAATGTATTCAGGTAGTTCGCTCTCCTCCCTTCCCTGCAGTTTATCAAGATGATAAGTTATCAACTAACATAACCTCAAAAATTTAATTTTAATGCAAATAAGTGTGATGATAATGAAATGAGGAGAAAAGAAGCATAAAAGACCTCGATTAAGATTGCAAGATCAACAACAAGGCTTGTTACATATCCAAGAACAAGACCAATGATGCTCCTTGCAACGGATGAAGATCCGATATCTACATCAATCTGCACAAGAAAAAAATATAAAAAAAAAGTTGTAAAAAGTTCTCGAATCTAAAACTAACTGCAACTTTTGACTACACACATAATGTGATGTAATGAAAAAGTTTAACCAATTGTTCCAAAATCTAAAGTGCTCCTCAATAAAGCAAAATAGAATAACCTTTTGAACCGACATGAATGTCATTATTATCTTGGAATCACTAAAGTCGTGTTTATTTTGGCAATTACAACCAACTTATGGATCAGCGAGTTACTTTGGGTTACATCGTTCTTGGGTCAGAAAAAAAAACACTATGAAAAAAGTTCAAATGGGCGAAAGCTATCTGAAATGTATTCAAATTTAATAAAACCTCAAAAAATGTTCTATTAAAAGAGTGAGATGATTATTGTGATAATATAGTTTTCCTAATGATATTAAACAAAATAAATATATATAGCAAAAAGAAGAAGAGAAAATATTTCGCATTTCGACATGTACTAAAAAGTTAGAGTAAATTGCAATTTTCATACCTGTGTTTTGGGGGTGTTAACAGGATCAGCCTCAAGTTAACAGTTTGCATACCTGAGTTTACGAATGCTAACACTTTACGTACCTCCGTCCAATTTTCATTAAAAAATCGTTAAATCTCCCCCACGTGCTCCTCACGTGAGGGGCAAAACTGTCAATTCACCAAATTTATTAATCTTTTAAGAGTGCATTGCAATTTTCATACATGTGTTTTAGGGGTGTTAACATGAGGAATTTATTAATCTTTTAAGAGTGCACTGCAATTTGGTGAATTGACAGTTTTGCCCCTCACGTGAGGAGCACGTGGGGGAGATTTAACGATTTTTTAACGGAAATTGGATGGAGGTATGTAAAGTGTTAGCATTCGTAAACTCAGGTATGCAAACTGTTAAGTTGGGGCTGATCCTGTTAACACCCTCAAAACACAGGTATGAAAATTACAATTTACTCAAAAAGTTACCTAACCTACTTTAATCTCAACACAATGACCAACCCATTTTGCCACCATTACTTAAAGAGTGAAATATGAACTCCTTGTGATAGATGTAGAAAGTGAACTTGTGGTATTGTATACCTCCAAAAAATTATCTTGCCGTAAATAGTGGCAAGTTACAGCTTTCCCCAATAGGCAAGCCTTTGTACCGACTGCACGCTTCACCATCCAATATCCCTGCTCACCACTTTGTTGCTCAATATTATAATATGAACCCAAAACAGGAATAGAAGAAAAAAAGCATCACATCAATATATGACGAATAAAATACCTGGACAATACTCGGAATCAGTTTAAATCTTGCATCACGAAATGCGTCACTTCCATCAATAAATTTTCCCAGCAAAGACTTTTTATTTACGGGCCTGTCCGCGGCATAGTACATAACTAGGCTGTAGTTTGGTTTAGCCGGAACCTTTGATAAGGGCAACATGACATAATTACACCACATGTAGCATTAATTCAAGATTAAAGCACCCAATAAATAAGTAGAATAAGAACTATTTATCTTAACCAAAACATTAATGGAGCTGGAAAAATGGGCAATTTGGGCTAGAATACAAAAAGGTCAATTTAATAGTACGGGCTGTGTTGTCTAGTTGACCCACAAAACACTTTTAGTCAAATTTTTATTAATAATACTAGAAAACTATATATTACAATATCAACATCATTCTTTGAATAAAGTGAATTAGGAGGCTGAGACTTGAAAGGACTAATAATACACTTTGGGGCTATACATTCGGTCCATTTCCTTTTTAGCTTTAATGTTTGAATTCACACAGATGACACGTTAGAGATAAAACATTACTAAAATCGACCAATCCATAAGATAATTGGTTTGAAAATGCTCCCACCTCTAATGATCAATTCTAGATTTTAAATAAACAGAAAAGATAAGCTTTAGTTTCAACCGTGTTTTTCTGCAACTCAGGATTGTCATTTTCTGACACAATACAAACCTAACACAAAATTCTTGAGTTTGGGTTTAGTCTAAATTAGTTTGATCATTTTCAGGTCGAACCAGTGGACACATTTCGCTAAGTGGATTGTGTTCAGGTTGAATTGGCGGGTTTACGGGTCCATTTAAGTTTGTTACTTATTTTTTTTATATGTTTTGTATCATAACTTAACATGACTAGGCATGTTATGTCAAGATTTAAGCAACAAAAAGGAAATACTCATCAAGTTTATAGTTTTAGAGTGATTATTTTATACAATTTGTATTCTTGGTTGTAATATGTAAATTTAGAGTATATATATGAAAAATATATATACATACACACACATATATATAAATAAATTTTAGGTTAAACGAGTCATGTTAGTGTCAACTGTAAAAACTTGTGTCGTTTTGGGTTCATATGTCTGACACAAATTTTGGTTCATGTCATTTTCAGTTAAGTGTCATATTTCCATATTTGTGGTGGGTTCAACCCACGAACACGACCCATTTAACACCCCTAAATTCTACAACTTAAAAGGGTCAACTCCATACAATGTTACGTGCTAGACCTTAGGTACCCAGGTTTGTTGCCTTGGGGCAGTTTTGACTTGTACCTAACACCCAACTCCAGCATATTCAACTTGTATGTAAACCATTTAGGCCAAGGGGTTCATGTTGAGATAACTTTAATGACACCAAAAGTAAAGGATTCAAAAACTGAATTCCTTTTCTGTAAATTCAATCTATTCTAAAGATGTTATGCAAGTATGAAGGAAATATATGTTACAAGCATCACCAGAGTAGTCTATAAAGTTATAATTCGTTAAAGTTAATGCATACCTGAAGGTTCACAACAAGGATAAATGGAAGTTTTTTCCCAGCTTTAGACTGTAGAAGGAAAATAGACTTAAAAGTCATCACAGGAATTATAGAATAATATAACACAACAGTTTTTAAAAATTGCAAAATAAGATGTGATAATTAAAGCTGTAAGAAACAACTAATGAGAATAAAAAAAACAACGTTCAAGTGATTAGTGCAAGGATAACTTGTTCAAAAATCAGAAATCAATATAAGAAGCTATAACTATTCTCAATTTGATCCATGAATGAGTAATGGATTCGCATTAACACAATGTGCACACCACATACCATGAACAAAAGTTTTGAGTACCTGAACAAGGCATTTGGGATGCAAAGCCACTTTACTTCTGGAACTTTCTAGTTTAAACCAGTCAACTGCTATAAGTTTTAGTAGGGGATCCCCTCCGGCTACCTGAAATTAATAAAAATCTTTTTAAAATTACAGCCAAACCAACATATGCGCTAACATGATTGTTCTAAGAACTGAGTATTTACTTTAACTTGAATGAATTACAATGATACAAAACTCCTCTACATATAGAGGGGGAACCCTAAACTATGGCCCATGGGCCTTAACAGTTATAACAAAATGGGCTAATACTAAATACATAATTAACACTCCTCCTCAAGTTGGAGCATAGATGTTTATCATGCCCAACTTGTTACATATAAAGTCAATTTGAGTTTTCCTAAGAGGTTTTGTCAAGATGTCTGCTAGTTGAAATTCAGTCTTGACATGAATTGGTTGAATGGATGGAGGATCAACTTGAGTGCCTGTCACACGATCTCTGATAAGGTGGCAATCAACTTCAATATGTTTAGTCCTCTCATGAAATACCTGATTCTTGGCTATGTGTATAGCCGATTGACTATCACAATATAACCTCATCAAGTCATTAGAAACAACCCCAAGTTCTCTGAGTATACGACGAACCCAAATCATCTCTGATGTAACATCTGCCATCGCTCTATACTCTGATTCAGCACTTGACCTAGATACAGTGTGTTGCTTCTTACTCTTCCACGATACCAGGTTTCCTCCAACAAATACACAATATCCAGTTGTAGATCGTCGTGAAATAGGGCAGAGCATCTGAGAATCCGGATATTCGTCCATCTCCTTCTTCAGTAAACGCACCCACCCGGCAGTGACCCTGATCAGAATACAAGATCCCTAATCCTGGTGCGTTCTTAAGATATCGAAGAACACGAAGAGCTGCATCCCAGTGTCCGGTATATGGGGAGGCCATAAACTGACTTAAGACACTAACAGCAAAGGAGATATCTGGACGAGTAACTGTCAAATAGTTAAGTTTTCCTACTAACCGTCTGTATTGTTCTGGATCCTTCATCGGACTTCCATCTTCTGGAAGAAGCTTTCCTGTAGGAAGCATCGGACTGTCTGTTGGTTTACACCCCAGTAATCCACTTTCAGACAGCATTTCAAGAACATACTTCCGTTGAGATAGAAGGATTCCTTGTGGTGAACGTGATACGTCAATGCCAAGAAAGTATCTGAGACGACCAAGATCTTTAATCTGGAACTGAGACTGAAGAAACTGTTTAAGATTGGTGATTCCAACCTCGTCATCTCCTGTAATGATTATGTCATCCACATAAACCACCAGAATGATCCTCCGACCCTGATGATGTCTAAAAAATACAGAATGGTCATATGCACTACGAGTCATCCCAAATTCATCCATAACATTAGAAAACTGGCCAAACCATGCTCTGGGAGACTGCTTAAGACCATACAATGAACGACGTAATCTGCATACTTTCGAGGCCTCCTCCTTGACAATATACCCAGGTGGCTGCTCCATATATACCTCCTCCTCAAGAACACCATGAAGAAAGGCGTTCTTGATATCAAGTTGATGGAGGGGCCAATGATTAATGGCAGCAAGAGCAATGGAAATGCGAACGGATGGCATTTTGGCAACCGGAGAGAAAGTCTCATCATAATCAATGCCATATGCCTGAGAATAACCCTTAGCAACTAAACGTGCCTTCAATCGGGGTGCCAGTCCATCAGGGTTTGGTTTAACTGTAAATAACCACCGACAACCAACAAGACGCTTCCCAGGTGGAAGCGGCTGAAGATCCCACGTATGATTGGCACAAAGGGCCTCAATCTCCTCTTCCATAGCCTTTCTCCATCCTGGATGAGCTAGAGCTGTCATCACATTCTTGGGAATTGGGTAAGAATCAATGGTGGTGGTGTAGGCATGACACTCAGGTGAGAGATGTGTATAGGAAACATAATTCTGAATAGGGTAGCGGGTGGGATGTCTCGGTTCTTTGCGGAAGGCGATGGGGATATCAGGATATGGGGCACCAGGTGGGTCATAAGTAGGTGGATCATGTGTAGAAGGGGTAGTATCAGTGGTATTATTAGGATGTGGATCATGTGTAGAAGGGGTAGTATCAGTGATACAATCAGGTAAGATTGTATCAGTGGTATTGTTAGGATGTGGAACTGAAGACGTACCAGAGTCATGGACCGGTTGTGAATCAAGAGTTGTCGTCATGTGTTTATGTCGCCTGGCGTATGTGAACTGCAATGGTTGATTCTCTGTCGCTAGGCCAGATGAAGCAGGAATTGAATCTGAGACCGGGGGCTCCAATGGACTAGTGGAGACAGGGACAGGAATAACAGGAACAGTAACGGACTCGGGTGTAACAGGGTCAGGATTAGAATCAGGAAACAAATAATCAAGAGAATCAGAGGACTCAAGGAAGTAAGGACATGACTCGTGAAAAGTGACATCAGCACTGGTGAAGTAACGACGAAGGGTGGGGCAGTAACAACGATACCCTTTCTGAACGCGAGAGTATCCAAGAAAAACACAACGAATGGCCCGGGGGTCAAGTTTGGTTGTCCCCGGGCGATGATCATGAACGTAGGCTACACACCCAAAAATTTTAGGTGCGAGAGGAAAGGGAGTGCCTGTGGGGAAGAGGATAGAAAACGGGGTTTTACCATGAAGGACCGATGAAGGCATGCGGTTAATCAAGTAAGCTGCAGTGAGAACTGCATCTCCCCAAAAACGATTAGGAACGTGAGAGTCAATCATGATTGTGCGAGTAAGATCCAACAAATGGCGGTTCTTGCGTTCAGCAACACCATTTTGCTGGGATGTATACGCGCACGAGGTCTCGTGGATTATACCATGAGTTTTAAGATATGTGGATAACTCAGAAGACATGTATTCTTTTGCATTATCAGTGCGGATGGTTTTGATTGATTTGTTAAATTGATTTTGAACATAACAATGGAATTCTTGAAATATTGAATTTAATTCACTACGAGATTTTAATAAATAAACCCAAGTGGTACGTGAATAATCATCAATAAATGTAACAAAATACTCAAAACCCAGTGGAGTCTTAACGGGGGAAGGTCCCCAAATATCAGAATGTAAAAGTTCAAACGGGTTACAGACTCGACTAGACACTTTTGGGGGATAAGAACGCCTGGTGTGCTTACCAAGTTAACATGACTCACAATGAAATTCAAAAGAAACAGATAAATCCGGTCTCATTTGCCTCAGAACCGCTGTAGAGGGATGGCCTAGCCGGCAGTGAGCCTCCCTGATGCTGGAATCACATATGTTAGCAGTAGGTTGTGACATTAAAGACAGACGGTAGAGGCCTCCTGATTCAATACCGGTGCCAATCAGTCGGTTCGTCCCTAGTTCCTGAAAAACACAGTGAGTGGGATAAAATTTTGCACAACAGTTATTTTGTTTGGTGAGTTGGCTTACAGAACAAAGGTTATCAGGAAATTTGGGTACTAACAATACAGATGAAAGTGTAAGGTCTTTCGAGTTGCTAATGGACCCGATACCACGAACTGGGCATGAGGATCCATTAGCAATTCGAACAGGAGGGTGAGAGGTATTTTGTAGGTTAGACAATATACCTTGATTCCCAGTCATGTGATGAGTAGCCCCAGTATCAACAATCCAAGATGAGTTAAGACTAGTGAATGTACCTGAACGAGCCGAATTGGCATGTGGACTGGTAGTGTGTGACTGAAGGCTCAGCAACTGTCGAAACTGGTTATACTCCTCCTGGCTTAGTGAGTATGTTGGTGTCGTAGAACCAACCGGATCAGAAGAATCATCAGCAGTAGCTAGTCGTGCCTTGGGTCGGGGAGGTGGTAGAGATCCAGGAGGGCGATTTGGGCAATTATACTTCGTGTGACCTTCGTGGTGACAATAGCGACATGTGATTCCATTGCCGCGACCATTGCTTTTTCGTTGGGCTGAATTAGAACCACGACCAATGCCTTTACTAACAGATGCACTGGTATGCAAAGCAGAAGTGTCAGTGTCCCGAGTAGTGGCATCCGGACCATACATTTCCCGTAGTAAGTGATATGTGGATGCCACAGATGAGGTAGCACTAGAGTTACTCAACAGTAATGGTCGAGCACTAGAGTACTTGGGTGATAGACCTGCAATGAACACCATAATATCCATTTTCTTGTTGCGCTCTTCCTGAACTTTCAGATCAGTGGTCGGTGGGTACAAAGTACGTAATTCATCCCTAAGTTTTGAGAACCGGGTAAAGTAATCAGTGAAGGTGGAGTCACCTTGCTTAATTCTGCTGTATGCTTTGACCACCGAAAAAGCATGCGACAGGGATTCTTTGGCAGAAAAGGACAATGACAGATGTTCCCACATTTCTTTGACAGTATTGAAGTTTTGAGCAATAGCAAGAGTCGGTGGCTCCATGGCATTCCACAACGCCATTTGAATACCACTATCATCAAGGCGCCATTCCTTTGTTATCGGATCCGGAGGCGGTTTGGTCAAATGATCTTCTTTACCAACACTTATAAGTCCTCTTTCAACAAAGAGACTCCACGAACTCCAACATTTAGAGTCAAGTTTAACAGGAATACGTAACACAGCAGAGTAATTAATGATACCTGGAGCAATCTGAGTTGGGGTGGCTGAATCAGTCTTCTTTTCATCACCCATGTTACCAATGTTAACAGATCTGAAAAACGGGAGGCTGGATCTAAGAGCAGAACAGAGAAACGCGTGGAAGCAGGAAACAGATCACAAGAATCGATCGGGACAGAGATTCTGAAGCTTTTGGAGCAGCTACGGCGGCCGGAGGTGGCTTCACGCGCCGGTACGCGGCGGCGCGTGGGGAACAGCCGCGACTTTTAGGCGGCGCGTGGGGGCGCGTGCAGTGGCGGACGGCGGTGATTTTTTCAGGGTTCCTTAATCGGGGGTCTCTGCAGCTGATGGTGGTGGCGGTGAGATATAATTGTTTCTCGATAACGGGATTGAGAGCCGGGCAGATCTGGAAATCAGGTGGTGGCTAGGGTTTGTACCAGGAGCTTTGTAGCTCTGATACCATGTTCTAAGAACTGAGTATTTACTTTAACTTGAATGAATTACAATGATACAAAACTCCTCTACATATAGAGGGGGAACCCTAAACTATGGCCCATGGGCCTTAACAGTTATAACAAAATGGGCTAATACTAAATACAAAATGGGCTAATACTAAATACATAATTAACAATGATAATTATTAGCATCATACAAGATTTAAGACAAAGTCAGGTAAAAATAAGCTTATTGACACTTGGTGGCCTCCATTTTGATAAATATTTTCATATCATCGTGACAATCTAATTAGGCTTACAAAGCTCAAATGTCCGTACAGAAAAATATATCACCTTAGGAATTTGGAAAAAAGTAATTTCCTAGACTAAATCATAAAGAAAGCATCATTTACAATAAGAATCTAAAACTTTGAATAAGAATGATTAAAGAAGTTGTATGCATTAATAATAGAATAGGGAGACTTTCAGCATATTTAATCATTTTCCATTTTAGCTAACATTAGGTAAACACAACCCAAATCAACTAGTTCACTAGTAAATTGGTCATATTGTCATCTACTCATCTCTAATAAAAAAAAAGAAAAATTATTACACCCTATAAGAAAACCAAAGAGTCACCTTGGTACTATCTTTCAAGTATGTCTTTCCTCGGATTTTAAATCCAGTGCCACTTGGAGATGTCCAACAATTGCTATCGGCCCCACCCTTCCCCTTGTGCAATGAACCACAAAAGTCACTAGAATCAATAGTCGTTGGATCTACATGTGCATCTAACTCATTGGTGCAATCCATAGCTGATTATATAGTAGAAAGTATATTATCATATATATGCACACACACGTTAAGATCGATGAAGCAAACTGTACTAATTCAAAAACGTAAAAATTTAGAAAAAATTAAAAAATGTCTTGAAGGCTACCTTTTTTGGCTTTTAAAGCCAAACTGGCAATAGCCCAAGAAACGTTCTTGAGCTTCACTCTCTGGCCCTAATAAAGTTCAAAAGGAATACAATTACAATCCATATTCATTTTAATTATTTTAACAATCAGCACATAAAATTGCTAAAACTTGAAGAAAACAGTAAACCTTGCTGTCAAGTTCAGCATCACCGTCTTCATCATCATCTGAAGATGATGATGAGTCGGCAGCAATTGCATCATAAAACTCCTCAGCAACTTCTGCATCCTCAAACTCACTGATCAGACCAGAAACATCAGTGGTTTTTGTGTCCACAAGTGTTGTGGATGATTCACATGTAAGTGCAGGGTTTGCTGAGATGTATGCCTTTAGACCTGAAACAATTTGTAAGGGATGAAACATGTCCTTTATCCAGTACAAACATGTAAAGTCCATTCCTGCAACAAATCCTCTAAATGGTGAAAGATGATGATAACTACAATTGCATCTACATGCACTGATTTGGGCTTTTTTGGAGGTAGTAATTTTGACAAATCACAGACTATGTCTTATTTATATTGGGCGATAGGTAAAACACACAATAGCTAAAAAGAATGTGGTCGAACGGATCCAAGTCAACAAAAGTGTAATTTAATGCATACAACTTCTCAATGATCATCAGAAATTTAGGATTATTATTTAAATATGACAAGAAGCTTTTTTAGAGGTAGTAATTTTGACAAATCTCAGACTATGTCTTATTTATATTGGGCAATAGGTAAAACACACAATAGCTAAAAAGAATGTGGTCGAACGGATCCAAGTCAACAAAAGTGTAATTTTAATGCATACAACTTCTCAATGATCATCAGAAATTTAGGATTATTATTTAAATATGACAACAAAAATTCAACAACCATATTTGACACACTAAATATATATATAAAAAGAATTGGAAGTGTTTCTAGTCAACCCAACTGGTTTCACATGTTCCAAAAAGGACCAGTTTTAGCCCAAACTCAATTTGGCTCATTAACCAATCACTCCGACCCCCCAATCTGTCATCTCTGGCCTTTTTATTGTTTCAGGCAATTAGAACGCACTTGAATGATTTATTGGTGTTAAGGTGTAATAATTAAGATGTTAAGAATCACTAACCTGACACTTGGTTCAACAAGGAATAAGCAATTGACTTTTCAAACTTTGAGCAGTGATCAAGCTTCCATTTAAACCAACCACCTGAATCTATCTCTAACATATGTGTTACAAGACATCTATCACCATTTGATCCTGCCAAACCTCTTAATTTCCTGATCTCCCAAGAAGACGCTGTTATTCAAAACAAATAAGCATTAGTAGATACAGGAAGAAGTATCAAATTTCAAGAAAAATATAAAAATATGTTACTCACGATTAATTTTTATTCGCCTATATCCTGATTTAGAAGGCCTTTTCTTGTGTATTGCAGGAAACTGCAATATTGCTGCAACATGGTTCAAATTAGGCCGTTTACCTTTAGTATAAAACACAGATATATAACTACACATGCTTAGGTTGCTCTCAAAGTGTAGAGTTTGAAAGTAAATACACTTACTGTATGTTCCATCTTGTCCACGAAACCACTGCCTAGAAAATATGAAATCACGCTTAGACTGCCACCTATAAGAAAAGCACATCAGATTTTGACCTATGAGATGCAACAAAAGACATGGGTTAAAGAATAAAATTAGATGAGGATAAAAGTGTCATCCTGATGCTCCAATTTGAATACATATGATATCATTCAATATTTATATTTACTTATCACGTACATGATACATCAAGAAAAGTGATAATCAATGCAACAGTTTAAAGGCTAGGAACTAAAGATGTTTGATTTGAGAGTGACACACCTACTTAAGTATCTGGGATTATAAGATCCATAAACAACATCAGAATGTCCACTTATAGAATCAACCAGTTCCAAGTCACCAGTCAATGCATCCCACCTGAAAGTTTTAATGTTAGTTGAAAACTAGATTGTATAAACCATAAAATTCACATAAATTGATCATCATACTCATATCTCCGAAGTCGATCAAGGTTCAGAACCACCTCAAACACAGCATCTGGACTTGCATCCACAACACCAACCGCCTTCACAAGCACTGTTTTGCTGTGTGGCTAACATTTTAAAGAGAAAAGTCAATACTTAATACTGTTAAGATTTCTTTCGAAGTATTAGTCTATATAGATATGTGTGTGTGACTGTGTGTGTAGTATGCAAGTACCTTATGGTCAGACACATCCTCAAAGAGTCTGACACCTGAATATGGTCAAAGACAAAAAATCACATATGAATGTATACATATCGAAGAAAAAGAACTAAAGGAAATAAGAAATGAAAATGGAAGTGTTTGTATGCTAGATTTTGATGTTTCAAACCAGCAAAACAAAATCTTCAAACACTCACATGTTAATGTTCATTTATTTTCTTGAAAACATTATAGCATTAAAGCATGTATTAGTTTGTTATTGATCAGAAAGCAGAATACCATTTAGACTAGAAAAAGATGTAAAGGAAAAATGGTACAACATAAGTTAGTACCATTGACTGTGCGCACACATCTCCACTCATGTGCTTCGACTACATCTGCGGCATCACCTTCCATGAGCTCACTTGGTCTTTGATGTCTACCCAAGTTTGATGATCTTCTAACAAGACTCTCCGGACCTACAAATAACAACAAAGTCAAAGTGAATTCACAAGATAGTCAAATTTTTTTTGTCAAAATGGCATCCGTCACAAGCTGTTAACAGTTTTTAGGAATATATCTTTACTCATATAAATTCATAAATATATGATCACTATTAGTTATTGGTCTGATAATGCTTCTTATGACATATCTAAGCATGAGAAAAGTAAAGCATAAATTTTTTAGGATGCAAAAGCATAACAACATTTATTTGAAAGATCTTGTATATGTATACATGTATCCAAGGTATGTATGTGGATATAGTATCCGTACCACCTTACCATGTCCTATTCTTATCAGCTTCTTTAGACCATGTGCATATCGCCTTACCCTAGGTCGACGCCCTTCCAGATCAATCCTTTGAAAGAGAAATGGTACAATGAGACCGCAAGTTTAAAGTATATGCAATATGTTCAAAGATACAACACAAATTAACTAAACGATGATCTGTTTAGGAACAAAAAAAAAGAAACAAATGTAAAATATTGTAGATTAAAAACTTCATGAAACGGTATAATGTAATATCTTTAAAATATTCAAATACGAATAGAGCAACAACATACTCATCCTCCATGTTCAATCTGTATCTAGTAGAACCTTTAGAAAGCTCATACTCGGCCTGATTATGATCAATGAGACATGAATAAGAAATTTAATGAAAAGAAAAATGTGTGCACAAATATGTATTCATATGTCGAAATTTCATTGGCTAATAGATTTTGCAGTTATTTGTACCTGCTGTTTTGCTTGATCAAATGCTTCCATCCATTTTCGGGTTTCACCGGCTGTAGCACAAGCAATCTTGCAACAACAAAATGATCAGAATAAGGACGCATCAAACAGTTGAATCATATGATCACTAACTAGTAGTATTCCATATACAGTAAAAAAAAAAGAAAGAAAGAAAGAAATAAATAATATAAGACATCCTTACTTCTCCTTTCTTCTCCTCATCCAACCGGTTATAGAACCTTAGAACATATAGATCCTAAAAGACATGCAACGATTCAGGAAAACAAAGTCAACTTCCATTTCTCCTCTGTTAAGGACTTTAGAAACAACATAACTACTATTCAAGTTATCAGAATTTACAGAAACTATAACCAATGTCTAAAAAATACAAAATAATGTAAGCGATCTTACACCATCATTGACCTTTCGTCGTCCTAGCTCCTCCACCATAAGTGTATTCCCAACAACACCCCTCCTCAATGGTTTCTGCATTAAGCACCCTCAGATAAATAATCAAACTAAAAAAAAATCAAGAAACAAACATCCTTTGATGTTCTTGTTACTCGAACACAACTTAATTGTTAAACAGATACTTAGCACTAAAATACAATGGTGTACTATTCATTTGCCACCCAAAACAACAAACACAGAACATTACTTTAAGTCGCTATAACGGGGTTACAATTATGCAATCCAATCTGCAATGCCCTAATTAGATTACACCTAACTTACTATGATCATGCAATCGTAAGATTATTATTATTTTACACACATTGATATGATGATGCAAGCATATGAACAAAATCAGGGATGAATAACCTACAATGTCAGGGTTTTCATGAGGATCACGCTTAAACATCATCACATATTTTCCTCGAATATACAGAAACCGAAGATGACAAAACTCTCGCCCGATTGAATTGGTGCCCAGATGATAAACCCACCCGAAATATTCGAACCTCGTGCGACCACACCCTTTATCCTCCGCCCCACTCTCCGATCCTCCACTTTCCGACGAACCCCCTTTATTCATCACCGGCGGAGATTCCATCAAACCGAAATTCACGTGGGTTTTTCAAATTTCAGAATTCAGATCGTGTGATTCAACAACAAGAGGGATAGATCATAGATCAAGGAGTGTGACCCTCTTTTGTTTTGTGATGAATTGATGATGCATTCAAGATAATTGAGTGTGATGATATTATGGGTTGATTGTATTGGGATTTTGGGTAGATTGAAGAAGAAGAAGAAGAAGAGATCGTTGATGACAAGTGGAAGATGGTGTTACGTTGGGATTTAATTCGATCGTTTTTGAGAAATTGGGGATTTCGCGAGGATTTGATTTGGAATTTGGTAAAAGATATTGCGAAATCTTTTCACTTTGAGAATCAAGATTAAGGTTTGATTAGAGAATCAAATCTTCGACATCCGTCGATGGTGCGAATTGCAAAGGTGATAACAATATTCTGCTTTTTGGCAGTGGTGGCGTTCATATTAATTTAAGGGGGGATCATAAGGGGTGGTTATGGTAATGTAAAATAGTTGAAGGTTAAAAGTATAAACTTTTAAATTTATATATTGTAGTTTGTATGTATCTCAGGATGTGTAGTTATTCAAAAGTTGATTAGATTGTAAATTTGTAATAAGTTTTAATTGCTATATTGGCTTTCTGCTTTCATGAATGAAACCACGATAAAATATTAATCGAGTATTTGAGTTTGAATTGACAAAATTTACGAGTGATAAATGGTGCCCAGTGAAAAAACACAAACCATAAACGTATAAAATATTATGAGTGAACTTTCTTTTTTCATATCAAGTCGAAATTGTCACTTAGTCCTATTTGGAAAGTTTTATTCTTACATGTCATCATTGTTTTAACATTTTGTTCGCTTTCAATTCATAGAATTCTCTATAAATAAAAGTAGTAATTGAAAGTTCTTTAAAAATTCTGAAATTCTTTTTTGTTGGTCATTAAATGAAATTGAAATTAAATAATTTTTCTTTAGACAACCATATGAATTCGGATTCCTTCTCACTATAGATGGAAATTTTAACATTCTAATGTAATGTATGAAGATTACAAAAAAAAACCTCGTAGGTTTCAAAACAAAAATATAACTGGACTTTATCAAAATCCACATGTATGAAATCTGGGTGTATAAACCGAAACACATAGAATCAAATTCTAGGTTTGGAAGCAAAACAAAATTGTTTTTATTAAAATCAACATATATGAAAACTAGGTTTAGAAACCTAAACTCACAAAGAACCATAATCATCAAACTCCAGTAAGCAATCATACAAAATCATATCCTTTTCTTTGATGTTAGCCTAGAATTCATCTCATTCATTTTATGCAAAACGTCTCGTTTTCTTCATCGAAATCTAGTAAGCAATCAAACTCAGATCACAGGATTTCAAGTTCTAAATATGGGTTTCAAGTTTCAAATCAGACTACAATCAAACATAAGCTTTCAATGATGGGAAAATCATTTGGATGAAGGATTTTGGTGAAGAAGTCATATTCTAGTAAGTAATCCAATGGAGATGAGGAAATTGAAATTTTGGTGATGAATAAATTGAAGTGTTGATGATAAAGGTTTTTTTGGATGATGAAGACGTAAATATGGGGAGAAGGTTTTGAGGTGTAATTAGGTAATTTAATTTTTAATCACTTCAATATCTTTATCAAATTAACCAACGAAACACCGCACTACTTTTCAAGAGATTCCAATTTCAACATAGAAAATATTAATTTCTTAAATGCTCTTATCTAACGCGAATGATGTAAGTGGTGGAGTGGTTAAAGGGTTGACCTGATGTGATAAGTGACCCAGATTCAAATCTCACCTTTTCATTTAACTTCTGTGGCATCCAGGTGAGGGTTTGACTTTGGGTTTCATCCCGTGTTCGATCCTGATGGGGGGCGAGTGTTTACGGATTCAATCTGGTTCCCGCGCATCTGGGGGGTATGACTTACGACTGACGGCTAGGTTCAGGGTAACCAGTCCCGATAGATTGTCAGGTTCGGAGTCCTCTGCAGTTAAAAAAATGTTCTCATCTAACCTAATAATCATTTACATGTGATGTCACATGTCATTTCTATAAGCAATCTTACCTTAGTTTTTCTGCTCATACTATTTATTTCATTTTAAAAAGTCAAATACCTATTTCTGAATTTTCTCTTTCTCTTTTTTATTATAAACTAGACTAAAGACCCGTGTAATAAACGGGTGGTTCAATCATTAAAAATGGATTTTAATTAAAAAGGTTCGTAAGTTATAATATTATTGTTAATACTTTGTATATCGATTTTTATATTTAAATTTTTAAAATCATCTATATCTAATATTAGTAGTTTTTCTTTATCAATGCTTATAATTTTAAATAGTGTATAATATGAAATGAAATAAACTTATAAATAAAAACTTTAGGTAATATACAAATTATATTGAACATAAGAACATCCATAAACATCCGAAAACATCTGTATATAAAATTTGATGTTCTGTTTGTAATTTTACCATAATTGTCTAATATTACTAATTTTAATTCATGTATACTTGTAACTTGATATAATGCAACATAAAGCTTGAATTGGTAGCAGCGACCAAACATGCAATGATTAAACAAAAGTTTGGAATATTTTTGTAATTTTTAAAGTTTGGGGACCAAACATGTAATTTGATTAAACCATAGGAACCATTTATGCAATTTTATCTTTTTGTTAACCAAAAACATAAATCAGTTTTATGCTTACAACAATTAAAACTAAATCAAAGTTTCATTCTTTCATAAGTTAAATTGATGTAAAAAAACAAAATACTAAAATTTTATCTTAAAATCAAAATCAAAATCCTTATATCATTAAGACCACTACTAATGTTGCAATCGAGACTTTTATATATGAGCATTAAATTGTGACTTTACAGAAGAGTTGTTGTGATTTAAAACTTCGGGTGTGAATGATATTAAATTAATCAATGAAGTCATAAAAGGATCGATGAGTTGAACTTGAAACATAACGTGATTTGAGGTAAATCAAAATCATGATATGCTTGTAAATTGAAAAGGGTATGAAATGGTTTATATTTACATTTGAAAATCGACATATCATGATTTGGGGAAATCAAACCCTGAATTGATTATTTGAGACCCTTGATTTGATAAAATATCTAAAATCATTTCAGAACGCGTATCGGATTTCTTCTCAATTGCATAGGATGAGTGAAATAGAAAACCTTTAGTTGCTTATTTGAATAAGCAAGAATTAAACACGTTTCAATTTATAATTTTGGTGTAATACAACCTGTAAAAAATCATTATATTATCTATTTGGTAGTGTTAAAGTAAACTTGTTATTGAGTGAAACAAACAGTCAACTATAACTTACAATCTACTTTAGTTTTTTATTTTGAAACCATCACAAATGCCCTGTAACCATTCGTATTTTCGTTAATTAAAAGTTAACGTCATACATTCTTGTAAGGACCATTGTTGTCAACTATGAAACTTATGGGTTATTTATGCTTATTTCATAGTTTGTCTTTTTAATTTGAGAGTAATAATTTAACTATTGAATTGGTAATAATAATAATAATAATAATAATAATAATAATAATAATAATAATAATAATAATAATAATAATAAAGGTTAACAAGTTAGATTAATGCTAAACTTAAAGTTAAGAGGGCCTTTATGTCAATTTCAAAACTTGAGTTAAAAGATTTTAACATGAAATAGTAAGGGTTCAAAACTTCAGGGACCAAATGTGTAATTTTGTTTTAAAACAACCCAAACCGGCCCCCCTCCCCGTCGCACTTTCTGTCTCCGGCAGCCTCCGGCAACCGTAAAACCAATCAGAATAGCTGAAATTAATTCCAAATAACTACTCCATATCAAACGTACATCAGTTTTGAACTTAAATTCAGTTTTAATTGAACTAATTCGGTTGTTAAGGCTGTGCACTAGAAACCAAAACCTGCAATCAAAGCGTGAACTCGTTCGACTCGAAACGGATCAAATCATGCCCTTATGATTGAGGGCAAATCATAAAAACAACACTCTTAAACCATTTGAACTCCCAATTACATCTAAAACACACGCAGACCTCGAGTTCATTGATCTCGTATCCGTCGACCTGCAACCCTACTATTATCGATCTTCTGAGCGTCCTTAAACACAATTGAAAGAGGGATTTGAATCTTAATCACCTACAGAAGCTTCATACAAACTTAATTTGATTATAATCAACGTTTGCATCTTGAACCATACTCACAACAGACGCGACTCGTTAACCATGTGTTCATCCTCCATTTCGAATCAATAAAGGTAATTAAACACATCTTTATACTTGATTTCACTTGCGGATTAAAAGCCCTAATGTTGATTTCATTATCATGTACGAATTGGTGTTCAATCAGATCGATTAGAATTCTAGGGTTTATGAGATTTGGGGATTTGTTCAAACAGAATGTTTTGATAATTTAAAACCAAACAAAGCACAGATCATGGGTTCTGGCCCGGCGGTAAACACACATGATGTCACACCCTCGCTTAGAGCGGAAACACGAGGATGCGACGGACGGGATCGTCATAACACTTGGTATAATTACAGAGACATATTATATGCAAAATCCTCGTGTCATGATGTCGCCCGACACAATGGTGACTTGTGTCGTGGTTAGTCAGTTCCACGACTATCATAGTCTTATTAATTCCAATTCTAAATTACACACAGTTCACAAATGAAACAAATGATATACATGACTAATGCAAAGCTTATTGAATCCTGAGGGTCTCGGCTAAGGCATCAACTCTAGCTATCCTCTTTGATTATGTTCACCTGAAAAGATATGCTCAAAAATGTCAACACATAATGTTGGTGAGTTCCGCAGGTTTAAGTTTAAAACATTTGATGCTGTATAGAATTTGATATGGAATCATACTGTAAGCACAAACCACATAACATGTGTTTAAGACAACCAAACCTAATGACGTTATGCATATAAATCTGTTGGAATATATTCACCCTTGGCCTGATTGCTGGCAGCTGTGTTGGTAACTCACAAGTTAACCAATCGTCGAAGGGTGGGGGTGTCAACCCAGTAGTACTACCAATACCTATCCGTTGGTTCCCAAACCCGGGAATTAATGGTTGTAAGAATCATAGAATAACACCATGTATGTATTAGAATATAAGAATAGTATCACATTGATTCCAAGTATGAAAATTGTATGTAAGATTGTACAGCATCGAAAACGGGTGAGCATACTTTTTCCCCAAGTTTGAAAAACATTGAAACAATTATAAAAGCATAAAAAGGGGCCACGGAACTCACCTTGGATTGATGTAATGTATATGAATAAGAACTTCAAAGAATTAGGCAAAGCACGATCAAACACGTTCAATACCTATTATTGATTGTAATTTAGTCTTTAATACGAATGAATATATTTGGTAAGGTTTGAGTTGATTTGGTTTAACACGTGTCACACACGCAATATGTTACAATGTTTTTATAGATTTCTATTTGTATTAATAAATAATTATCAATAAGTATTAAACTTATTAAACAATTATTTATATATTTCGATTCCATTAAAAGGGTTTTCATATTTGTATTTAAATATTTTTAGAATTAATTATAATAATGACGTGGTTTAACTATATAATTTATAATTATCCAATAATATTTACAAATAAGGATAATCATATTTATAATATTTTGATTAATAATAAGGTATTAATTTATACCTTTGGTTTAAATATATTTTACAAGAAATAACCCACAATTTCATAAATAATTTGTGAGTTTATAAAATATATTAATTTGTATTTAAAGATAATAAAGTGTCCATTTTTATAGAAATAATTATTTATAATATTTATAAATAATATTTATATAATTTTTATGATTTTCGTGATTATTTCATAATTAAACTCGTTTTAGAATTTATTTTATAAAAATAAGTATTTTTAATATTTTTAAATAATATTTTATAGAGATCTATTATAGTTTTTAAATAAAATAAATTTACAGAAAATTATTTTGTATTATAAAATAAGGAGAATATTTAGAATTTATTTTTATAATTTTTAGAAAATTTTCCATATTTTTAAAGTATTTGTAAAAAAAAAATAAAACAATAAAAAGGGGTTGCCCCGGGTCGAACCCGGGACCCCAAGCACAGCACACATAGCCCAAACCAGCGAGCCAAGGCTCTGAACCGCGATTAAACATAGTTTTAATTGAATTTAAACACTGTTTTCCAGAACCCCCAAATTCGCGAAGAACCCTAGTTCGGTTTACCCCAAATTGAACACAAATTCGATACTGTTAATGGCCAAATTCATGGGGCTTTTGTTCCCCATGATCAAACGAGTAGATTGATATGTTTGATTACCTGTTTGCTTTCGAAATTGTAGATGAATACTTCGATGAACAGCCGCGGCTATTTCGTATTCGAAAAGGGAATCAAACACTGATGATAATCGAATTAACTACACAGGAAGCTTCTGTTGGTGTTAAAGATGGATAGCCCTCTATCAATTTCGGATTATACTGACCAGAAGGGTGTGTTCGACCAACTTGCAGGTCGCGGGTGAAATGGGGATTGAATGTGGTGTTTTGTGTGTTTGTAGATGGAATTGAAAGTTGCACACGATTAGGATCAGTTATATAGTCGCTCAGGTTCAATTAATTAAACGAATTATTGGCGTTAGTGGTGATCGTGGTGGTTTCTTTCGGCCGAGTGTGTTAGGTAGATAATCGCACTCAATTCGATCGTATTATTCAAATTAATGTGGGGTACGAGTTCGAATCGTGCATGTGAAGGTGTCGGGAGGGTTGAATTGGGTTAAAATCGATTATCTTTGGTTGTTTTGGCTTGCCGGAGCGTTGCCGGAGGCTCGCCGGACTTCCGACCGAAATACGCGGGTGGGCGGGGGTCGATTATGTAATTTTAATAATTACACATTTGGTCCCTGTGGTTTTAAACTTTATTATTTTATGTTTTAAACTTCATTTAAAGTTTCAAAAATTGCAAAAATGCCCCTGAACTTTATTAATATCATTATTATTATTATTATCATTATTATTATCATTATTATTATTATTATTATTATTATTATTATTATTATTACTATTATTATTATTATGATTATTATTATTATTATTATTATTATTATTATTTAACATCAACATATTAAACTTGATTATTTATAAAATTTAACTTTTAACTAAAAAAAATACGGGATGTTACACATGATATGCAGTCAACCAACCCGGGTTCGACCCCGGTCCACTGCAAATCTTTTTAAACAAATATTTTAATCATTTTTAAATTTTAGAAATTATTAAAATATTATTAGACTAAAATAAAAAATTATTTTAATACTAATTCAAGATTGAATTATTAGTTTCTGAAATATTTCAGAAATTATAGTTTGATCCTTACTTTATTTTTTGTAAAGATGTCAAATGTTATAAAATATATAATTTATTTACAAGTTTTAATAGTTATAAAAATTATTTTTTTAAATCTTTATTTAATTTCTAAAAATTCTAAATCATATTAATTTCCTAGTTCTTTATTTTTGTAAAGTTTTAATGTTATGAAACCTTTAAAAGAATTACTCAAACGTTTAAAAATATTACAAATCAAACCTAAATACTTTTAAGCTATCTTGCAAGTCATTTAAATAATTAATTATCCAATTAATTATGTTGATCAAGTTTTAAATTATTAATTTTTAGATTAATTATTTCTTTTCATATTTTATATTAAACCATTACCTAATAATTTATTATTAATATTTAAGTAATACTTATTGTTTAATTTCACTAATGATTATTATTATTTCAATCTTATTTATTTAATAAATTTATTCATCTTTATGGAAATAAAATATAATTGGCTATATTATTTTATATACCCTAATTATCAAAATCCCAAATTCCAAATGAAACCCTAATTCATACTTACTCTTGAATCTTATCTATATCCTAATTCTGAGACATCAAGCATTAGGTTGACTCGTGAAGAAATCGTTGGAACCATCTTATCTTCTTATTGTTATCTTAAGTGCAACTTATAGCATGTGAGTATTTCTATACCCCTTTTTATATTTCATACTTTGGGGTGAAACATGTTACCTTATAATCGTTGCACTTGTAAAACGTTTGATTCTTGTAAACTTATGGCATTTCACCTGTATGTTGTGGTTAGTTGACCTTTGTAGCTACCATGTAATGTCAAATATATGTACAATCATTAACTATTGCTAGCCTGGCGACGTCATAGATCTATGGGCCTGACAAGCCTGCTTGGTTGATCCAAGTACACTTAGCTAATCGTATATACTTGTAAACGTTTGAGACTTGTAAAACTTTGTCAAGGTTTGATTATGCATTCTGTCTTACATCCCTAGTTACTTTGTTCTCTAATTTACAACATGAATTGTCATCTTTTATATACTTAAGTATTGAAAACTATGAAAATCTCACCAACATTATTGTTAACCTTTTATTTTTAACATGTTTCAGGAAATATTCAAGTATGATTACTACTTTGAAGCTTATCACATCTAGGATTGGACCTAGAGAAATAAAAAATGAACTTGTCACATTTAACTTGTATATCATGATGTTATCTTTGTTTGAGACTTATGTTTGTTATGTTACCTTTAAAACTTATGAATAATATATTTGAATTTAATAATAGCGTTATGTGGCTGTGAACGATCTTAACTCTCACATCTCGACGTTTCCGCCATCAAGGTTGGGGTGTGACGTGCCCTTTGTAATGAGTTTTTTTTTCAAAGTTGGGTTTGTAGAATAATATTTAACAAAATAAGTGTTTTTAAAAATATTTATCAAAATGGTTATTTAGTAGAAAGTTATTTTCTTATTCATAATATGATTGGATATGTTTTTAATAATGTTATTGAAGTAAAATTAAAATGATAAAATTTCAATAATAAAAATCAATTTAGCATTTGTCATGACTTAAAAAAATATTTTATAATTCTTTTTATGAAGGTTTTCTTAAAACCTTTTCAATAATGTTTTCTCATACAAAAATATTAATACTCTTTCATCAATAATTGTAAGGCCCCGTTCCCGGGCACCTCACAGCTGGTCATTCATCGCACATAAACATTTTAAATCGTTCATCTATTTTGCAGCGGAATTTAAAACTTTCATTTATAACTAAAACATGTCATTTCATAACATTACAATATTCGATTTCATCTCAAAATACATTGACATGTCAAAATATGGATGCCAGCCTCAACGAAACTGAGTAGTCACCCCGTGCCATCCTCAGCAACATACCTGCCAAGTGCCAACTGGAAACACATCAAAGTCAGCGTTGCTGAGTGAGTTCTAGTTTTATATTAAAAACATACTTTTCTTTCGTTAAAACCGTTCTTTACTTCTTTTAAAAACATACTATACTTTCGTATATGAACACACATCATACGTACATACACATAGATAATATCATTATTATCTTTTTTTCTCATTCATTCTTTATCTTTAACTTTCATTCATTCTCTGTCTGTCATTCGTTCATTATCTATCTTTAACTTTCATGCATTCTCTATCTTTCACTTCTATCTAGATCCGGTCACACTTTACCCTCTTCATGGCACACACCCATGATTACTGAGGTCGAGTGACAAGGATCCCGTTTCATACGTCATCATTATGTTTCTTTCGTTCATTACTTTCATTCGTTCGTTCTTTAGCTTTCATTACGTTCATTATCTTTCGTTCGTTTCATACTTTCTTTCTTTCATAATTATCTCTCTTATTCATCAACTCACGCGATACTCCCGACTCATGTCCGAAGATTGATACTGTGCCAGGGCCTGTACACAAACCCCCGACTCATGTCCGAAGACTGACACAGTACCGGAGCACGCGATCTGTTCCTCATTCGTCTCATCTCGCTCTCACGCACTACTCCCGACTCATGTCCGAAGACTGATACTGTGCCGGGGCCTGTACACAAACCCCCGACACATGTCCGAAGACTGACACAGTACCGGAGCACGCGATCCTTTACTCATCCTCTTAGATCCTGTCTCATGCAATATCCTCGACTCATGCTCGAAAGTTGATGCTCTGCCGGGGCCTGCTCACAAACCCCCGACTCATGTCCGGAGACTGACACAGCATCGGGATACGCGGCAAAGATCTCGTTTGAGTCAATCACCTGGATTGAACTCTATCCGAGTCTGTTGCAACACAAAGTTGCTCACCTCACTATCTCATCTCATGCAATACCCCAGACTCATGTCCGAAGACTGATACTATGCCGGGGCCTGATTAACAAACCCCCGACTCAAGTCCGAAGACTGACACAGTACCGGAGTACGCAATAAGGACCTCTTTCGAGTTTGTTGCGACACAGAGTCGCTCACCTCATACATACGCTCACTAGCTTAACGTTCGTTCATTCATACGTTAGTGCATGCATTCATTCATCATGTTCCTCTTTCATTATCTTCCACTTTACGTTATTTAATACTTTGTTCCTTTGTTATTATAATACGCAAAGTTTTGGAAAGATAAGCATACAACATCATAGGAACATACACATATCATCCATGCATCGTCATACAAGGCATCATACATACACATCATACACCAAGCATGACCAACAAGCACACAACATCATACCATCTATAACCTCAAAAGTCAACTTACATAACCCCCGGGAATCTCCCTGGTCAAAGCCTAACTTACTCATTTAAATTCCCAGAAGTCAGAATTCTACCAAGTGTTTACCCGCATTTCCCTCCTTAGTTCATCCGCATTTTCTTGGCCATCCGTATTGGTCAATGCGGATGAGGAAATGCCTTGGCCGCATTTCCATACTGTCCGCATTAGACCATGCGGCTGAGTAAAAGCCCTAACCGTATTTCATGTTCTTACCCGTATTAGTTAGTGCGGATGAAGAGTGCCTTGGCTATTCTTCCTGTCTTGTCCGCATTAGGTCAATGCGGCTGAGTAAATGCCTCGGCCGTATTTACTTAGTTCATCCGCATTTGCTAATGCGGTTGAATTCTGCCTTAGCCATTTTGTTTGGCTGTCCGCATTAGTCCATGCGGCTAAGTAAGGTGACCTGCAACTTAACCTGCGCCATTTCTACAACTCATTCATCATCTTAACATACCCTTAGCACAGATTCATCATATTATTCCCTTAGAACAAATCATACCTCATACACATCATAGGAAAGACTCCTAAAACATACATCAACAGTACGCACACGAACAACATGCTGTAATTCGTAAATCTGCCCTAGAAATCTTATACACGGTAAGCATAGCAACCATGAGCAGACCATACACACACATACTCGTACATACATACAAGGATCAAGCACTCAAAGCTCGAAAACAGTTTCCTGATGTGTTCCAACCCCAAAAATCATTCAAAAACGGTTAAAATTAAGGGTCTTAGAACTCACCTTATGTTGCTACGGGTATGGCTTCTTCAAAATCGGTTGCTGTGAGATCTTGCTCCTCGAATCAGTCTTCTTCTTCTTCTCGTTCTTCCTTCAAATCCCGTATTCTGCTCTTTCTCTCTCTAGAGTGTTCGATGATTTTAGGGTTGTGAGAAAAGAGTGGGCAGCCATCCCCATAAATATCAAATATTTATCCCCTCTTTGAACTTTTGACACAAAGCCCCCTCTACTTTTATTCCTTTCTCATTTCCTTTCAAGATACTTTCTTTTCTTTTTCTTATTATTATTTTTCTTCGTCTAATAAAGTTTCGGGTGTTACAAGTCCACCCCCCTTACAAAGGTTTCGTTCTCGAAACCTGTCATTCCTTGAACTATTGCGGGCAATACTGTCTCATCTCTTTTCCAGTCATTCACCTGAAACTCGATCGCTCTACCTCGTTCCTCCACATACGACCTCTTGTCTACCCGTGGTTACCTTCTTCTGGCTTGATTCTTTCGAGCTTCTCAGTCGTAGTCTCGATCACCTCAGTACTTCCCATACGTCATTTGGTGCTCGGCCTTCACTTGTAAACAAGTAAGGCATTTACTCACACACTCCGTCATATCACTCTTCATACCTGGCCATCCATAATCCTTACTCGGGTCTCCGTACATTTGACGATTGGGATATTAGTGTATCCACATATCTTACATCGGCCAAGTAGGCAATACGTCCACATCTCAGGGATTACTAGCCCATTCCTCTCATGGTGTACACCAGTCCACCCAAGTCTGTCCCGAACGATCTAGCGGGAACAAACGCTTTCTCAACTCTAGCTCGCAATCCTCTAGGGCATCTAGGTAATCTAGTGGATTCATTAATAGCAATCTCTACATCGACGGGCTCATCGATGTTCCTTCTCCCAACATGCAACTTACAACAGAAAGTAGTAGAAATGAAACTACTACTAGCATCGCATACAAAGCATATATGCACAAATTTAAATTACCAGTAACGTACCTGACGTCAAGTCGAAATCCGCTCTAGCCTCCTCTTGGTCATGGCAAAAGCTTTAGCCCTCACCCTCTGTTCTCCTTCCTCGCACCGGAGCTTCCCGCCTTTGACTTCTTACAGTCCCTGCTCATATGCCCAGTCTCGCCGCAATTGTAGCACTTAGCCACACGGCAATCCCTTGCCCTATGGCCTTCCTTCCCACATATACCTTTTGATTATACCTTTTGATTTTCCGCGGATATCCGCCGGCAAGCCCTGAATATACCTTTTGATTTTCCGCGAAAGAGGTGTCACTTGATCCGGCACCAACCGTGCCATCTCGTTGAATTTGGTGGTGTACTGCTGATGTGTCATCATCCCTGCTTCCCAACTGCAGGAACTCCCTTTCCACCTTATCCATCTCACGGTAAGGACAATACTCCTCAATCACCAGCCTTTTCAACCCTGACCATCTCATCCTTTCGATAGCCCGGCTACCCTCAACTTGGACTATGTTGTCCCACCAGCACAAAGCTGAGTCCACGAAAGAGTGGGCGGCAAACTTCACTTTCTGATCCTCCCGGCACTCGCTGATATTCAGCACGGCTTCCATTTCCCTGAGCAGCAGCAGCAGTGCCATTACCATCAAAAGTTGGGGGCTTGCATCGTTGAAATGCCCTGTAGTTACAGCCGCGTGTCGTCTCCGGCGCAGGCTCTTCCTCCTCTTCTTCCTCTTCGTCATCGAAGAAAACCGTTTTAGTCTCAGTCCGTCTCCTTCCGCCCGAAGGTCTACCCCTTTCCTGTCTCTCCTCATCCCTAACAGCCTTTATCACTTCAGTCACCACCGACGGTAAGAGCGTCTGCATGGCCTGGTGCACTTCTTCCACAACCGCCTCTCTCATCGAGGCTCTCAGGTTAGCACTCTCATCACCGCCCTCCGGATGAGGGGTTTTGGGTTCTTCGTGAACCACTTTTTCAACTCTAGGCCTTCCTCTGGTGACCCGTGGTTCAGCGCCACGTCCGTCACCACCTCCACCACGTGAAGCCTTAGAAGGTCTACCACCAGCCATCCTCTATAATACACTGAAAGATTCAAACACCAACATGGTCATTCAAGGGAATAGCTCAGTTCATGTCAAGTATAGTAAGTCACTAATTACAGTGATCAGTTGTGATTAGCCACTTACTTTACTCTTCGTACCCCGAGCATTACCTGTCCTGACTATATTAGTATCTAAATCTACCAGCAACATCAAAACACATAACATGCGCACATAATACCGGTTAACTTTAAGAAAATACCTTATGGCACGCAGCTACTCAGATTGGCATCCCTTCCCTTTCCGTCCCATTTTCAGTTTAAGTTAAGGTTTATTTTAAAAATTTACCCATTTCACTTAAACTTTGGTTCTGATACCAACTTGTAAGGCCCCATTCCCGGGCACCTCACAGCTGGTCATTCATCGCACATAAACATTTTAAATCGTTCATCTATTTTGCAGCGAAATTTAAAACTTTCATTTATAACTAAAAACATGTTATTTCATAACATTACAATATTCGTTTTCATCTCAAAATACATTGACATGTCAAAATATGGATGCCAGCCTCAACGAAACTGAGTAGTCGCCCGTGCCATCCTCAGCAACGTACCTGCCAACTGGAAACACATCAAAGTCAGCGTTGCCGAGTGAGTTCTAGTTTTATATTAAAAACATACTTTTCTTTCGTTAAAACCGTTCTTTACTTCTTTCAAAAACATACTATACTTTCGTATATGAACACACATCATACGTACATACACATAGATAATATCATTATTATCTTCTTTTCTCATTCATTCTTTATCTTTAACTTTCATTCATTCTCTGTCTGTCATTCGTTCATTATCTATCTTTAACTTTCATGCATTCTCTATCTTTCACTTCTATCTAGATCCGGTCACACTTTACCCTCTTCATGGCACACAACCATGATTACTGAGGTCGAGTGACAAGGATCCCGTTTCATAAGTCATCATTATGTTCCTTCCGTTCATTACTTTCATTCGTTCGTTCTTTAGCTTTCATTACATTCATTATCTTTCTTTCGTTTCATACTTTCTCTCTTTCACAATTATCTCTCTCATTCATCAACTCACGCGATACTCCCGACTCATGTCCGAAGACTGATACTGTGCCGGGGCCTGTACACAAACCCCTGACTCATGTCCGAAGACTGACACAGTATCGGAGCACGCGATCTGTTCCTCATTCGTCTCATCTCGCTCTCACGCACTACTCCTGACTCATGTCCGAAGACTGATACTGTGCCGGGGCCTGTACACAAACCCCCGACTCATGTCCGAAGACTGACACAGTATCGGAGCACGTGATCCTCTACTCATCCTCTTAGATCCTGTCTCATGCAATATCCCCGACTCATGCTCAAAAGCTGATGCTATGCCGGGGCCTGCTCACAAACCCCCGACTCATGTCCGGAGACTAACACAGCACCGGGATACGCGGCAAAGATCACGTTTGAGTCAATCACCTGGATTGAACTCTATCCGAGTCTGTTGCAACACAAAGTTGCTCACCTCACTATCTCAACTCATGCAATACCCCTGACTCATGTCCGAAGACTGATACTGTGCCGGGGCCTGATTAACAAACCCCCGACTCATGTCCGAATACTGACACAGTACCGGAGTAGGCAATAAGGACCTCTTTCGAGTTTGTTGTGACACAGAGTCGCTCACCTCATACATACGCTCACTAGCTTAACGTTCGTTCATTCATACGTTAGTGCATGCATTCATTCATCATGTTCCTCTTTCATTATCTTCCACTTTACGTTATTTAATACTTTGTTCCTTCGTTATTATAATACGTAAAGTTTTGGAAAGATAAGCATACAACATCATAGGAACATACACATATCATCCATGCATCGTCATACAAGGCATCATACATACACATCATACACCAAGCATGACCAACAAGCACACAACATCGTACCATCTATGACCTCAAAAGTCAACTTACATAACCCCCAGGAATCTCCCTGGTCAAAGCCTAACTTACTCATTTAAATTCCCAGAAGTCAGAATTCTGCCAAGTGTTTACCCGCATTTCCCTCCTTAGTTCATCCGTATTTTCTTGGCCATCCGCATTGGTCAATGCGGATGAGGAAATGCCTTGGCCGCATTTCCATACTGTCCGCATTAGACCATGCGGCTGAGTAAAAGCCCTAACCGCATTTCATGTTCTTACCCGCATTAGTTAATGCGGATGAAGAGTGCCTTGGCTATTCTTCCTGTCTTGTCCGTATTAGGTCAATGCGGCTGAGTAAATGCCTTGGCCGCATTTACTTAGTTCATCCGCATTTGTTAATGCGGTTGAATTCTGCCTTAGCCATTTTGTTTGGTTGTCCGCATTAGTCCTTGCGGCTGAGTAAGGTGACCTGCAACTTAACCTGCGCCATTTCTACAACTCATTCATCATCTTAACATACCCTTAGCACAGATTCATCATATTATCCCCTTAGAACAAATCATACCTCATACACATCATAGGAAAGACTCCTAAAACATACATCAACAGTACGCACACGAACAACATGCTGTAATTCGTAAATCTGCCCTAGAAATCTTATCACGGTAAGCATAGCAACCATGAGCAGACCATACACACACATACTCGTACATACATACAAGGATCAAGCACTCAAAGCTCGAAAACAGTTTCCCGATGTGTTCCAGCCCCAAAAATCATTCAAAAACGGTTAAAATTAGGGGTCTTAGAACTCACCTTGTGTTGCTACGGGTATGGCTTCTTCAAAATCGGTTGCTGTGAGATCTTGCTCCTCGAATCAGTCTTCTTCTTCTTCTCGTTCTTCCTTCAAATCCCGTATTCTGCTCTTTCTCTCTCTAGAGTGTTCGATGATTTTGGGGTTGTGAGAAAAGAGTGGGCAGCCATCCCCATAAATATCAGATATTTATCCCCTCTTTGAACTTTTGACACAAAACCCCCTCTACTTTTATTCCTTTCTCATTTCCTTTCAAGATACTTTCTTTTCTTTTTCTTATTATTATTTTTCTTCGTCTAATAAAGTTTCGGGTGTTACAATAATTTTTTAACGTCTCATTATAAAAAAAACATGTTCTTATATAGAAAATATTTTTTATAAAATTAAATGGCTTTTGATTATTTGAAATAACGATATATATTATATAATTGTTTTAAACATAAATTTATGTATAATAATAATCATTTATATAAAGTATATGCATAAAATATAAAATAAACATCATATACATACAATGCTAGTTTCGTCTTGCATGCCGGCTCAATCTCAACATATAAAGCTCGAGCTCAAAACAATTTGTTAAATGAGTTGTAAAATGAGTTCTAGCTTGTTTAATCATAGTTTAGTTAGAGTTTTTAGCGAGTCAATCCCGAGTGGCTCACAAGACACCGTGACTCGTTTCTACTCTAATCGTTGCTGAAAGTCTATAAGAAACATACATGCCCTCGGTAACTGAAGATTACATTTATAGTTCGTAAAAAAATAACCATTAACTTTTTTTTGTTCGTCATGATATTTATATAAAATAATTTTAAAGAATACATTTTTTGCTAAAATACTTTTTCTTATTACATTTGTTAAGCTACTTAAAAACATTTTCAAAAAATATATATTTTTAAAAAGAATAAAAAAATGTGCCTGCTGTTGTGTTAAATTGAAGCAAAATTATAGTGAAAAAATCAACTTTTCTATATGAAAATACGATTTTAAATTAAGTCTGAGTGAATTAAAAAATAAAAATAAGTTTTAGAAAAACTTTTTGTTTTTAATTATGACATATGAACCAATTGGTTTTATGATTTTATTAGCCTTTGTACTCGACTCTTTTTAAATAATATTACTTTAAAAGTGAAATAAATTTAATAAATAGTATTATAATAAGAAAAGAAAACACTTCCTTAAATACTTATTTTGGTAAAAAAAATTTCTACATACACTATTTAAGAAAAAAAAAACCTTTTTGTAATTACAGCAATAGTTGATTTTATTAAAATGAAGTATGACTAAAAATAAGTATAGATATATTTTTAGGCGGAAAATCAAAAGAATAGAGGCTTAAGAAAATGACACGTGACACTAAAGATTTTGTTTTATTAATAAGTATAAATCCAAGTCCTTTTTTATTCGTTAATTTTTAAAAACATTTGTTCATTAGATAAAAACAAAGTATTTTGATTAAAAATATATACTTTTTCAAAATCAAAACTGTCTAAAACTATGAATTTTTTTAAAATAACAAAACTTTTTAAGTTATGAAATATTTTATTTTTTTAAAATAAAAGTTTTATATAAAAATATTGTTACAAAACAAAAGTGGAGGTTTTAAACAATGAGATGTTGATTAAAAAGCGGGTTGTTCTCAAAGCAATAGTTTTTTGAAATGAAAGTTCTTAAAATAGTAAAATATTTTATTAAGTAATCAAAGTTTTATAGTTCCTAACTCTTTATTAATAAATATTTAGTATTTTTCTTATTTAACTCATGTAATAAATAGAGTTAATACACAGGGTTATAGACCAATGTTGTTTATATAAAAGAAATTATAATAACATGTAACAGAGATCAAACTATAGTATGCAACAAGAGTAATTAAACAAAAGAATATGGATTATATTTTGCTGAGTGTTCATAATAAACTGAAAGATCATATAACTCCCATGATTCATCTTACAATGTTGGCAAGATCTTTTAAAATTCCTCGTTAAGTACATGGCGAGATTTAAGTTTTTTTTTCAAAGTGAATTAGAAATTTCTTGCATATGACAGGATTTAATTTTTTTTCCCTTTAAAGTTAAAAATAATAAATGAGATTTTCTCACTAACATGATGAGGGTAAGTAGATTTAAAAGCCATTTAATGTGTAAAGGTTATTGTATAGTTGTGTGTGTTTAAGTGTATAATATTAGACTAATTTGAATATTTGTATTTACTGTTCAAAACATCAGTTAGTTGGACATGTATTTTATTTAATTGAAAACCTATAGTTCGCCTTTTTGTTTATGTGTGTTAAACTATTTTTATCCTCTACACACTATAAAATTATAATTGCTATTATAAAATCTTGTGTAATACACGAAAATATAAACTAGTATTAAATAAAAAATAATTAAAGTTAAAATTTAACCCTAACCACCCCACCCCATTTCCCACACCCCCCTAATTTGTTTCCTCCATCCAATCGTCATCGCTTCTTCTTCATACCTTCATGTTTCTTCTTCGATGTTAACCATTTGTTATTGCATTAACTTGCGTTACATTAACTTGCGTTAACCCGTCAAGATTCATCAAAATTATTATTATTTTTATTAGAGTAACATTATTACACATACAGAACATTGTCTTCTTTTATGTATGTGTCTAATTTCGCAAGTGTAAGTTTTACTTACATCTACATACATATATTTACAGATACAAGTATAACTTACATATTTCCTAACTATTTTATATTTGTGAATCTACACATATTCATAAAAGACAATAAATTTGTATATGTATAATAATATTATTTGAATAAAGAAAAAATCATTTTGATTGGTTTTGACGGGTTAACGTAAGTTATCGCAATAATAGAGGGTCAGCGCAATTCCTACAAAAGGTTTTGCAACCACGAGTCATTAGCATTTACACTAATTATCGATGGAAAATCTAGAACCTTTTTTGCACAAAACTTGGTCGCCGACTACATTTCACAAAAAAAAATTAGCAACTATCAACGTCGAGAAAACAACGATTGATGGGGTTCAAAAAAACATAAAGGTGGTTCTAAGCAAATTAGTTCATGTTACTTATATCTTTTATCCAACATACAATGGATGGGTAGGTGCGTTTAAAAAAACCAAAAAAGAAAAAAAAATATATATAATTCAATTCGAACCGTAGCCGAAACCGATCATTTTATCCATATTCTTTACCCATGAACCAATCTTTTAAAACATCAGTGAACGTAAAAGATGCAGTACAAAAATACGTGCTCCACATGGAATGAAATTAAACATAATCACTATTTGCTTAATTTATGCAGAAATATAAGAAAATGGGTAAGCACGACTTGGTTTAATCAAAGAACCATTGTGGCTTTTGTTAATGTTTGTCTGGGTTAGGTTCTTGGTTTTTATTAATTACGTATCAAAGTACCTAAAAAAGGCTCTGAAGTTGAACTGGTTAGCGTAACCAACACCTTCGTCCTCGTCAACGAGAAGAACCCATAAAAAGATTGTAAACGGCGATGTGATGAAAATATATTATCTTGCTCCTTTAACGAGAACAGGCTCATGAGTGGTGATTGGTCGGAGAGGTCGTGTGTTGGGAACTTCATGTACTTCATGATTAGTTCATAATTTGTCTAATCACAATTTGTTGAAGTTGATTGTTTGTCAAATCCTTCTAGGTTGTTTCATTTCTCAAATCATCATTGTCTTCGACCACCATTATTGTTATCATTGTTTTAGATGCCATTGGTCTGATTATTATTTTTAGAGTAAATCTCGGTTTTGGTCCCTGTGTTTTTCAAATTGACTCCACTTGAGTACCAACGTTTATTTTGTCTCCATTTGAGTACCAAACTTTAAAAAAGTTGTCTGTTTCAGTCCTTTTGACTAACGGTGTTAACTTTTTCTGTTAGATTTTTTAAAAAGACCAAAATACCCCTAAGGGTTATAAAAATATCACCATCTCCACCACACACCACATACCACCACCACCACACCACAACCGCCGTCCGTCATGAATCCACCAACTGACCACCAACCACCGCCACCTCCACCGCCGGTGCTGCCGTCGCTGCAGCCACCACGCTCCTCGAAACGAATAGAGAAGACGAAGAAGAAGGACACGAGGAGGATCCCATTCACAGAGACGAAGTCGTAGAAGAAGAAGAAATTAGGGTTATGGAAGAACCAAACGCGACAATTGTGCACGAATTAGTGAACAATATTGTGAATGAAGCGGCTGATATTGAAGAGAACGTTGAGGTGGTTTCAGATGAGTTGAAGCCGATGAAGGATCACATAGATCTCGATTCACAGTCGAAGAAGCCCTCACGGTCAAATTTTTGGTCAGCGGCGTCTGTTTTGAGCAAAAAATGGCATAAATGGAGGAGCAAGCAGAAGAAGAGCGTCGCCGGAAGTAATGGCGTTATTCTGTCGTCTACGTTGCCGGTGGAGAAGCCTCTGACACGTCAATACCGTGAAACTCAGTCGGAAATCGCCGATTACGGCTTCGGCCGGCAACAATGGCGTCGTTCTCGAAAAAGGGAACTTTAGATTTTCAAGTGTTAGGGTTTTGGTATTTGTATACTGTACCTCCCTTCTTTTTCCCTTGATTTGGGGTTTTGAGTTTTGGGGGTTTTGAGTTTTAGGGGTTTTGAGTTTGACCAGCGAACAGGGTTTGGTGAGATACTAGATTCATCACCGGTAAGCTTCTTCTTCTCCGGTTGATCTCACCGGATCTGAATTTTCTGTGTGGTGGCGGTGGTGTGTGGTGGCAGTGGTGTGTGGTGGCGGTGGTGTGTGGTGGCGGTGGTGTGTGGTGGCGGTGGTGTGTGGTGGCGGTGGTGTGTGGTGGCGGTGGTGTGTGGTGGCGGTGGTGTGTGGTGGTGGTGGTGGTATGTGGTGTGTAGGAGATGGTGATATTTTTATAGCCCTTAGGGGTATTTTCGTCTTTTTTAAAAAAATTTAACAGAAAATGTTAACACCGTTAGTCAAAAGGACTGAAACAGACAACTTTTTTAAAATTTAGTACTCAAACAGACAACTTTTTTAAAGTTTGGTACTCAAATGGAGACAAAATAAACGTTGGTACTCAAGTGGAGTCAATTTGCAAAACACAGGGACCAAAACCAAGATTTACTCTTATTTTTATTATTATTGTTGTTGCTGACCTTGTTGTCATCATTACTGTTGTTATTGTGGTTGTCGTCGTCGTTGTTGTCGTCTTTGATGTTGTTTTCGTTTTCGAGTAAACATCATAATGTCCTCCCTAGCTTTTACTATGTTATGAAACTTAGAAGTTAGAACCCCTACCTACTTAGTTGGGGTAAAATATGCAAATGGGAATTTTTTAGGCCTGGAACATCGTAAATTATTTATCCAACATCTAAAACTATAAAAAAATTAGAACATCCTAATAAGGGGTGTTTAAAAACGTGCCTATATCATGAGTCCAACCTCTTTATCACATGACACTTCTCAGTTCTCAACCCTCACTAGCTAGCCTCCATCTAGGCATTGTATATGTATTATTATCTGAATGAAAGTTGATCATTTGATATTTATTATTTATATACTTTTCAGATTATGAAATAAATTTTTTGATAATTTAAAAACATGCTTCTTTTTATTATAATAATTATTTTTTTAAGAACAAAGTTTTATGAAATATGAAGTTTTTATTGTAAAGAAATTTTTAAAAAATGACATTTAATAAAATTGGAGTGTTTAAAAAATGGTTTTTTTAAATAACGTTTTTTAAAGATGAAAGTTTGGAAAAAGATTATTATTTTCTTATTACCTAAATAATTATAATATGTAATTTCAATAATATTTAATCTCAAAACAATTATTTTTTATTTTTAAATATTAATAAATAATTATTAGTCTAATATTTTTATTCAACTTATGTATTACACAGGTTTCTAAACTTATTGTTATCTAATACACCAATAAGGTGGTTATAATCATAAATTTATAAAATAAACTACTTTTTAAATCTTAATATGTGTAACAAAATTCAAACAATATTCTAAATGATTTATAGTTAGAGATAAATGGATTACAAATTATTATCATCATATACTCAACCATCATATTAAGTTGATTTTTGAGATTTTATATTCGCAAGACCTATAAAAGTATAAAACTTGAAGATGATGAGAAAGAAAGAAAAACAGTTTATAATACCTCTCTCAGGAGGTGCGTGGTTTTGCGACCTAAGCAGCCACCACTACTGTAACACCCCAATCCGACAAGGCCGACATGTCACTATCACGGTAATCAAAATCCAAACACAATTTCATAATTGATAATGATTGAAAGTGTAAATTCCAGAAAATAAAACATTAGTCTAAAACTCAATAGAAAAGTTGATTACATCAACTTAAATAATTTATTCTTTATGCAGATCTCCACTCTTCACTTCCCTCCTTGATGACCCTGCTGACCTGACGTGGATAAAAACAAAAGCACGCCTGATCAAAACGCTCAGTGAACGGAATTACAGATAACAAAAATAACAGACATGATGATGATAGAGAATAAAATAACATAAGATATATCAAATAGAACTTAACCGAGCTAATAATCATATAATAACCGAACATAGGGAACACGGGTAGCGAGCCCGTGAACCAAGTGACATGGAGTATGGGCAGACATACAAAGCATTCACCACAATCCTAAATAGAGTGGTGTGCAACCATCCATCAGGAAATACAGGACTAACCTAGGATCGATCCATATGTCTCTTAGGATAATAGTAATATAATATAACAATACGACCAACATAATTCCAGAGTGCTCTTTAGAGACGTCGTGATCTCAGCTCACCGTCACGGTTGGTGCCACATTATTGATGTCGCAATAACGCGTCTTGGTCACCCCTAAGATAGGGAGAGCTCGGGTAACAAATTCAGAAATATAAAGTAGTCTAGCTACTTATAACAGAATAAAAAACAACTAGCCACGTATGACAGGAGTCAAAACTAGAGATAAACGGGAATCAAATATGAGACAAGAATCAGGAATCCGTACCTTCGCCCAAAGCAAAAGCAAATAAAGTCGAGTTGTTCTCAAGTTGTACCGACACCTATGTCTTAACTTCATCATATATGTTACTACACAATTTTGGTTATATTGTTTGTTAATAATTTATGATGGAACCAAAGTTTTTGGTTTACTTAATCATTATTTATTTATAATAATAATAATTCACACATCTAGTGGTCAAATTGGTTAATACTAACATAAATTTCTTAACCTGTTAGTTCCATCTCTACTAGTTCCAGGATTTACTAACTTATTTTACTCATCATAATGACGTCTCCTACACATTAATAAATGTTTAAGTAACCTCTAAAAATAAGGTTTGGTTTTGTGAATTTAATTAGCACAAGATATCTATTTCTTTATTAATATACATGTATGTGTGTGGATTACATCCAGAAAGTAATATTCCACTCCTCCCACTGTGTTTTGCTTCAAATACCTTCAACAATCTTGCTATCTAATTACACATATCTAATTATTTCCACTTGAACTCTATGATTTGATTACCCCTGCTAGTGATATAAATCAATCACGTCTTAGATGGTTTTGCATATTCATGGCCAAATCTCAAACAATTTCAACCTACTCTTATTATTAAAGTTCAGAGAAGTATAAAACAGATTTCATTGTACACATTTTATAATTGGATTAAAACTTTTCATTCCTTTGTGTATTTAACAGTAGAGACTTGGTGTTATATTGTATTTTAAATCTAAGTATCCTCATGCCTTCACCTAAACTCGCGGTTAATACATTATTAGTTCAATTAATGGGTTTCTTGTTAATAAAATTTAGTCGCTAGAGCATAATTTAAGAACAACAAAGGACACCACGAACCCGTAAAGCTACCAAGGAACCAGCGGCGGACCTAGGATTTTTTTTCCATGAGTGTCGCAATTTTTGGTGTTTGTACGGATGTGTATCATTCTATTTCGTATTTTGATCCGGGTCGGGTCGAGTCACGTAAAAAGATAATACCAAAGAGTTATACTAAATCTGAATTTAAAAACCAAACGACGTTATAAGTAAATTGATTATTACAATGTGTGTATGTATATAAATATAATGTAAAACAAAATATGAAACTATCTATGCTTTGTGTGGATTTACATTTTCATGTAAAATATAGTTACTCAAATAAATAAAATACATAGTACAAATTATCATAATTAGTAATTAGTAATTTTCTTTTTGAAAGGCAGTATTTAGTAATTGATAATTGTTAGGTCTAGATTGTATAGGGCTAGATCATTTTTGTATAGGCTTAGTACTTGAAAATTAAGTCTTGTAATTAATATTTGTAACAGTCAAAAATTATATATATATATGTGCTTTGAATCTATAGGATAACCCCATATATATGTGTGTTGATTTGTGACTTGACAGGGAAAAACAATATACTTGGACGGATTCCTGGAATTGACCAAGTGTAAGAAACATCTACGGATGAACAATTTTGTTAATCCGTAGATATGTTTCTTACAAGACAAAATGACCAAGTACATGTTCCTGCGGATGATCAAGTACCGTGAAGTGAAGACTCCTACGGAAGAAGGATTTCCTACGGAAGAACAACTCTGCTACGGAAGACCAATCATCTACGGAAGAACAAAAGTTCTGCGGACGACAAGACACCTGCGGAAGAACATTATACTTGTGCGATTGTAAATACCAAGAAGTCAAACAAGTCAACACAATCAATAACAAATCCCGAGAGATCCGGTGTTTCCTAAGCCGACTCAAATCACCTATAAATATGAGTCCTAGGTTTCACATCTCGGGGAACACAATCAATCATTATTACGGCTGTCAAGAGTTCATTGTGCAACCCTAGCTGCCATCACATCAACATCAAAACATTATTCGATTCACAGAATTCGTTGTTCATAGTTATCAGTTATTATTCTTTTGTAATCATTACCTTATAGTTAATGAAATACATTTGAATTATTATTGATTTTGCATTTATTGTGTTTCTGTGGTTGTGTTCATCATTAATCATTAAAACAATTAAACGTCAATTAGTGATAATTCCGCGATCATTAAATTGATTTATTTTAATACTGATAATTCCTGAATCGCGATCCTTGGATTCACAGGTGGTATCAGAGCATTGGTGCTCATTGATTTAGATCAATTGATCTATCAGTATTAAAATTGTTTAATTGATTTTCAAACAATTAAATCAACGACTTGTCGTTCAGCAAGCACTGTCTCATTGCTTGTTTGATTTAGATCTACATTCAAATCAATTGAATACTAGATCTGTGTCTTTGATAGATTTATCAATTTTAGCATTTAAGTTTTGATTAATTCTTTTGCATTAAACATGAGTACTTTTGGTGGAGGATCTTATCAACCGCCAAAGTTGGAAACCAAAGCTGATTTTAAATCCTGGAAGATCAAGTTCAGGAATCATATGAACTACACAGATTCTGACTTGTGGGAGTCCATCACTCAAGGTCCTTATATTCCACCCACTCTTGGGCCGGATTATAATGACAAGAACCAGCCAATCAGCACTAAAGACCTGCCACCTGATGATGTCAAGAAGGTCAAAGTCGATATTAAAGCATACAGCTTGCTTAGTATGGCTTTACTAGAAGAAATCTTGATCAGGTGTGAAAACTACAAGATAGCAAATTCCCTGTGGAAGATACTCCACACTCTCTGTGATGGGAGTGATGAGATCCGAAGCATAAGGAAAGACACCCTTAGATCACAATATGAAACTTTTCATCATATTGAGGGTGAATCAATTCCTCAGCAACTCCATAGATTTATGCAACTTGTTACTGAGATGAACATCTTGGAGTTAAAATATACCACTGAGGAATTAAACAAGAAGATGCTCCACACTTTGCCTGAAAGTTGGAAGCAAACAGTCTCCATGTTCAAGAATACCATAGATCTCAAGACAACAGGTCTGGATACATTGGTTGCTAAGGTAGAAGCTCTTGAACTGGATGAACAATCAAGAAACAAGAGTGTGAGAACTCATGTCTCACCATATCACTTCAAGGAAACCAAAAATGCTGGAAGTGCATTTGTCTCAAACAATGAAAGTGATAACTCTTGTACTTTGAGTGATGATGAAGAGGAAGTTAGTTTTTATGCATCCAAACCCACTAAGAAATCATCTCAAAGTAAAAATCAAAAGGAAAAGGAAGATCTGAAGAGAAAAGGGAAACATCAGCAACTGCAAACTCTTCTCAACATAACAAACAATCAGAACCAATAACTGTCATATTGGATTCTGAAGAACAAAAAGCAGCCTTTGCAGCTTTTAGTTCTAGCTTTCAAGCATATCTTGGAAGTTCACTCACATCAGCAAACATCTGTCAGCAAGATTTGGAGGAACTCCCTCCTGATGTAGTAGAAGAGATGGATCTACAATGGCAGATGGCAATGATTGCTTACAGAGCTAAGCAATATCTGCGGAGAAATAAAAATCTGGCAGCAGCAAGCAAAACATCAAAGATTGGTGTTGATAAATCAAAAGTCAGATGCTTCAAGTGCAATCTCTATGGTCACTTCTCTAGAGAATGCAACCAACAATCATCTCCGCAGTATCAGCATCAGCAGCAACAAAATCAGCAGCAACAACAATATCAGAATCAGCAATCAACCTCTCAAAGATCTCTGCATAGACAACCTCAGCTAACATCCCCACCAGCCACAATTACATCAGCAGGACCAAGCAATCCTAAGGAGTCAGGGCTGATCATCCTTTAAGATGGAACATGTGACTGGAGTTTGTATGAGAAGGAAGTGATAGAGGAGAATCAAGCATTAATGGCACATATGGAAAACAAAGTTCCTCCTATGGCCAGAGAGGTAAAAGACAAGTTATGTTTATCATCATGTGTTGAGGAAGTTGAACGATATAGAGTCCATGCTCAACAATTGACTGATAAAGTAAAGGAAGCTATGATTTTAAATGAATCACACTTAAGAGAACAAAAATTATATAAAATCAAAATAAGTTCTTTACAAAAAGATTTAGAAAAATATATTTCTGAAAATTACAGCCTAAAAGCCCAAGTTGAGCATCTGACCACTTCCTTAACAAAATCCATGGCTGATCATGCATCAACTGAAGTGAAACTTCAGAAGTTTCAATTATCATCTCAACAATATGAGAAGTTGTTAAACTCTCATATTGAATCAAAGAACAGGTCCGGGTTGGGTTATAATGCTGTTGCACCACCTATTAATGATAACTACACACCTTTACCTGAAACAATGACTAACAATTTGTCAAAACATTTGTGCAAAGCACCAAAATTGACATAAACAACAGTCATGAAGCTGAGATAAGTGAAACTGAATCTACGGAATCTGAATCACTTAAACATAATGAATAAGATTTTGATAAGTATGATGACTTGGATGATTCTGATGAACATGATACTGATCAACTGAACATTGGTAAGAATGTTCAAGTTGAAACTGGTCTTCCGTGGGTACTTGAAGAATCAAAGCTGCAGTATCCTCCAAAGCAACGGAACATGCTGAAGACTATCTGCAAGCGGATTGCTGAATTGAATGAAGGACTTCAAGAACTGAACCTTCACAAAGTTGATAGCTGCTGATCAAGTGCTGAGATACCTTTGTCTTCTGAGAAAGGTAAGAAACAACAAACTTCAACAAAGCAAAAGAAAAATTCAAGTGTTGAAGATCAGCGGAAAAAGAAATCTGAAGAATCCGTAGAACATCTGCGGAAAGCAAAAGTTACCAAGTCCGTAGATCTTCTGCGGAAGGCAAAAATTACTGAATCCACAGAAAAGCAACAGAAGAGAGAAACTGATTCTGCGGACGAGGTAAAAAGAGAGACCAACAAACATGCACAGAAAAAGGTGAATACCAAGCAACAAATGGCAGCCAAGGCAAACAAGCAACAGCTGATGATGCTCCAAACAAAAACAAGAAGAAATCAACTGATGCTTCAGCAAGTGAGAAAAAGAACAGTAAAAAGAAGGATGAATCTGAAGAAAGTTTAGAAAAATATTGTAAATGGTGTGATATGAAGAATCACAATACTGATGAATGCTATTTCAGCAGCTATTGTTCCATTTGCAATATAAACAATCACATGACTGCTGATTGTTACTTCAACAAACACTGTGCCATATGTGATAAAAATAATCATTCAACTCAGGAATGTTATTTTAATAAGAAGAACAAGAAAAAGAGCAAAAAGAAGTCACAAGATACATCCTCCGAATCAGATTCTCAATCATCCGTAAGTAACAAAGAGACAAAGATTCAAAAAGATCAACAAAAGTCAAAGAAATGATCATCTGTTGAAAACAAGACTTCAAAGAAGAAAACACCAACACAGTCTAAGACACCTCACAAAAAGGTGGATTTGTCTGATAAACAGACTGAGGTAGTTGATGGTTTCTTTGACAACTTTGCAAAAGGAACTCCTGTGTCTCAATCAAAGCTGAAAGATGAAGAAACTTTCAAAACTACAGGATCCTCTCCAAAGTTAAAATACCAACCAAAACAAGTCACTTTGAAGAAAGACTCAGACAAGCATGAAGGCATCCAGAAACCTGACTCATCTTCAACAGAATCATCCTCACCACCATCAAATCAAAAAGAAACAACTAATACTGAAACTTCAAGATTAATTCATGAAGGAATAACTATAGTTGACACATCTAGCAAATCCAAGACAATTAAGCCTTGGATTGTCAATTCTAACTAATTTCTTTTATGTGCAGGAACAATCATGGAGAGCTGACAACAAGTGGTATGTTGACAGTGGTTGTTCCAGACATATGACAGGAAACTGTGCACTTCTCCATGACTTCAAACATAAACATGCCTCTTATGTGGCATTTGGTGGGGATAAGAAGGGAGGTAAAATTGTTGGTGAAGGAATGGTAACTAATGGTGTGTTAACATTTGAAAAAGTAAATTACTGTGAAAATTTGCAGTATAATTTACTTAGTGTTTCCCAAATTTGTGATCAAATTACTTAACACTATTTGATAACACTAACTGTTACATTCTTAAGCCAGGTTTTACAGTTCCAGCAGACTGGATCCTTCTCAAAGCATCAAGAAAAGGCAACACATATATCTTGGATATGAACAACACAACACTCACTAATCATGAGACATGCCTGCTGTCTAAATCTTCAGAAGATGAATCTCAACTGTGGCATAGAAGGCTTGTCCATTCCAACATGAAGAACATGAATAAATTGGTGAAAAATGACTTAGTCATTGGATTACCAAAGAAAGAATTTCACTGTTCTAATCATTGTTCTTCATGTTATAAAGGAAAACAACACCGAGTGTCTCATAAATCCAAAACAATTAACACTAACACTACACCACTCAAATTGCTTCACATGGACCTCTTTGGTCCAACCAATGTGCTGAGCATTGGAAAAGGCAATATTGTTTAGTGATAGTAGATGATTTCACTAGATTCACATGGGTCTTCTTTTTAAAACATAAGAGTGAAACATCTGAAACGTTAATGGACTTTGTGATCAAGATTGAGAATCAGCTTGATTTAAAGTTAAAATTTTTAGGAGTGATAATGGAACTGAGTTTGTTAATGCTGATCTGGATTCTTTTTGCAGGAATAAAGGAATAGCAAGACAATTCAGTGCACCAAGAACTCCATAACAAAATGGAGTGGCTGAAAGGAGAAATAGAACACTCATAGAAGCAGCCAGAACAATGCTAGCTGATTCTCAGTTGCCCATTACTTTCTGGGCAGAAGCTGTGAATACAACTTGCAATGTTCAAAATAGAACTTTGATAGTCAAAGAACATAATAAAACACCTTATGAACTCTTATTTAAAAGGAAACCTTTTATAGGATATCTTAGAGCTTTTGGGTGTCATGTGTCTGTTTTGAATACTAAAGAACAATTGGGAAAATTTTCTGAAAAAGCCTATGATGGTTTCTTTGTTGGATATTCATCCACTTCTAAATCATATAGGGTCTATATTCCAGAACATAACATAGTTGAAGAGACTCCCAATGTTTCCTTTGATGAATCCATGTTTACTACTAATGTAAAAGGATATCTTGGTTATTTGATATAGATGCATTAACGGAATCATTTAACACTGGTTATCTGATCAATGCAGGTGCTGCGGATACATGCTATCCATTTGTGCCTCCAAGTTTGAATGAAGTGCCCCTGATAGCTGACCCACCACGGGTACAACTTTCAAATGCACCTCAGCAAGAATCACGTCAGCAGCATGAAGTTATATCAGTAAATACATCCGCAGATGCATCAGTATCCGCAGATGTAAGTCCTGCCTCAGCTGCTGAACTAAGGGATAAAGAGGTGTTAAATCAACAAACCATGCCTGCAACACAACAATGTTCATCCGTGGATGGTGATGCATCTTCTACGGAAGTACAAAATGCGTCCGTAGATGCTGCAGTTACTCCTGCGGAAGAACAAAATGCTGCTTTCGTAGAACTTCCTGCGGACGAACAAAATGCTGCTTCTGTAGAACTTCCTACGAAAGAAGACAAAGCAGCAACTCACACACAAGTTGATCCAAATGACCATGAGCCTTTTGATTATTTCATAGACTCAACTTCTCAGCTGACACCATCTGCTTCAATGGGTTTCTCAAACTTAGACTCCACAGTTCCAGTTGATGCTGTCTCAACAAGCAGAATCCACAAGGCTCATCCAACAGACAATATCATTGGAGATTTGAATACAAGAACTACAAGGAACAAAGGAGGTGTGGCAAACATTTGTCTGTTCACCTGCTTTTTGTCCCAAACAGTTCCTGCAAACATTACAGCTGCACTAAAAGACAACAGCTGGATTGAGGCTATGCAAGAAGAGCTATAACAATTCAGAAAACAAAAAGTGTGGACTCTTGTAGACTTGCCTACGGGTCAACATCCAATTGGAACAAGGTGGCTATTCAAAAACAAGCTGGATGACAGAGGTATCATAGTGAGAAACAAGGCTAGGCTTATTGCTCAAGGATATACTCAGGAAGAGGGAATAGACTATGATGAAGTCTTTGCACCAGTTGCCAGGATTGAAGCTATAAGGGTTTTCCTAGCCTATGCCTCCTTCAAGAAGTTCACAGTCTATCAAATGGATGTGAAGTGTGCTTTTCTCTATGTAAAATTGATGAAGAAGTCTATGTTGCTCAACCCCCTGGATTTGAAGACCCTGATTATCCACATAGAGTATACAAGCTTGATAAAGCTTTGTATGGTCTTCATCAAGCACCCAGAAAGTGGTATGACATACTATCATCATTCCTGCTGAAGAATGGCTACAAGAGAGGAACAATTGATCAGACACTCTTCCTCAAACATGAACATCAAGATCTTTTGGTGGTTCAAATATATGTTGATGACATAATATTTGGATCAACCAACAAGAAGAGGTGCCAAAGCTTTGAAGACTTAATGAAATCTGAATTTCAGATGAGCTAATGGGAGAATTGACATTCTTCCTTGGCTTACAAGTTTATCAGAAACCAGATGGCATTTTCATCAATCAAGAAAAGTACATTCATCAAATTTTGAAGAAGTACAATCTTGCTGATTCCACTTCATGCAAGACACCAGCATCAACAATAGACAAGATTGTGCCTGACCCTGCTGGAAAATCCGTAGATCAAAGATTGTATAGATCAATGATGGTTCTTAATGTACTTAACTGCCAGTAGACCTGACATCATGTTTGTTGTTTGTGTTTGTGCCTGGTATCAATCTGACCCAAAGAGTCCCATCTGAATGCTGTAAAGAGGATTTTCAGATACCTGAAAGGCAAACCTGCATTGGGACTTTGGTATCCCAAAGATGGAGATTTTAGCCTCTACTCCTACTCAGATAGTGACTATGGAGGGTGCAACAACACAGAAAATCCACAACTGGTGGATGTCAGTTTTTAGGACCAAGACTTGTTTCATGGCAGTGCAAGAAGCAAACAATGTATCTGTATCCACAGCTGAAGCAGAGTACATAGCTGCTTCAGCAGGTTGCTCTCAAGTACTTTGGTTGCAGAACCAATTACTTGATTATGGTTACAATTTCCTTCATACACCAATTCATATTGATAATTCAGCTGCTATGTTTATAACTGCTAACCCAGTTCAACATAGTAAAACAAAACATATTGAAATCAGATACCATTTTCTGAGAGATTGCTCTGAAAAGGGTCTCATCAAGTTAGTCAAAGTAGACACAACCAATCAGCTTGCTGATTTGTTCACTAAAGCATTTGATTCTGTTAGATTTAATTTTCTGATAGAATCTTTGGGATGATTAACTTAGAATAAATCAACAAAAGCATATGATTGACTTTGTGCAGAGTAATCGTTAAGGAAACTTAAATGTCTGATCAACATCTATACATGCATTATATAAGGGAAATGATAGTAGACTATACTTGGATATTAAACAAAAACTCAATCTAACTTATATCATACTGATATGTGAGTAGGTTCATCTTGAGTGGAAACAAAGCTAAGAGCATGCCAAACTAAAAGCATCAGGTAACTGTCTGTGAGGATTCCATTTGAGAATCAGGAAGGTATGTTCTCTCCTGATGTGATCAAATCACTTACACAAGCACACTATGTAAAATACTTTATAATCTTCTATCTTTGCAAAGTCATATTCCCTCTGTTTTGTGTAAACAAAGACCTGGGAATGTGATTAACAAGTGTGATCTTCATTCTCCCTCTGTTTTGTGTAAACAAAGACCTGGGTTAAAGTTCACCTCTTTTTACGAAAGTAAAGACCTGGTGACTATGAAGATCATATTTCAGCTCTAAAAAGGAATCACTTGTGATCCATTGTACATCAAGTCAAAGAGCTTCAACATCAAAGCATTCATGAGACTGTAATATGTCTCAAGATAGAACTTATAACTTAATGTACATAGTCATTAAGTGTGGAATGTAGTGATTTGCCTCACCTAAGGAAGACATACTCTAATGATAATTGAATGTGGGACTCATGATTGCTACTGATTAACAAACTTCACAACATGATAAATAGCATGCCTAGTTGATACAATACTCATGTTGAATTTAAGTGGATCTATATACTTGCAATCAGGTATGTGTTGAATCAACTAATCAACATCAGCAGAAGCCAAGTTATAGTATGATCCCTCTATATATATATGCATGCATGTAACTATTTAAGTCAGATGTTTAATTGTTATCTCAACTGACTTTCTCTCATTTAGACTGTCATATACCTGTCATGCCTGTTTACAACTTAAATTTATGATAAATGTAACAGTCTCACATTAATCACAAATTTAGGGGGAGTAGTTCATGCATGAAAAACAATAAAAGCTGATAATTGATTTGAATTACTTTGAAGGAATTGGAACTTGAGCACTAACTTGAATGTAGGATACAGGAAACTTGCTTTCCTGTACTTAATTGCCATGCAAATAAAGTCAACAATGTCCAACATCAACATTTGATTCTACTCAGTAGATATCATACATTTATGTTCCACAGAAGTTTCAGTAATACCTCTCATCCGTAGAAGTACTATGTGATTTCTGATTCAGCAGCAAAACAAATGCATTGAACTTTTACTTCCAGATGTTAGACATCCGCAGATGTAAGGTTCCGCAGATGTTGACATCCGCAGATGTAAGGTTCCGCAGATGTTGACATCCGTAGATGTCAGGTTCCGCAGATGTTCTGCGGAAGAAGTAATGCATTCTAAACAAACTTGGTATGCGGATAGGAATGAATGGGAGTGGGCCCACATAATTAATAAAAGAAATTAATGTGTTCGCCTATAAATAAGGATCCTGATATTTTTACAGAGCACTTTTTCACTTTTAACCTAGAAAATCGCCCATTTTCCCTCTTTTTCAAATTTCAAAATATCCGTTCCAAGACACATTATCCACATTATCCAGTAATCAATTACCGTTACTGCGAAGGTAAATCATGTCTTAAACATCGTACGAAACTGATTAATCGGTTATTGCCATTAAAACGATTCAACTGCATGTTTTCTAAGTTGATTTTCTTTACAGATGGATAATAGATTCGCTAAAGAACATAATGTGTGCGTGTTCTTAAACGCTGATGATCCTGCGGCGGAAGGATGTTGAGATATCATAAGATATCTCCGACGATCAAGGCTCTTCTACGCCTTGACGGCTGAGCCTGTGATCCATCAGGCGCACATAATCGATTTCTGGAACTCAGCACGAGTTGAAGAACAAGGTGATGAGGAAGTGATTGTGGCTGAGATTCGGTACAAGCATCTACGAATCACTGAAAGCATCATACGAAGATGCTTGGAACTGGGTGATAGAGAGATAGGTCACCCTGATGTATTAGAGAATGAATACATTGAGAAAATATTCAATCTGATGGGGTATGATGGTGATTACGAGAAAGGGGAAATCAAAAGGGTAGGCTGTGCAAACCGTACAGATTCTTGTGCCATACCTACCTAAAGTGCATGTCAAACAGGAAGTCGGGGCTCGACAGATTCTCTCGGCACATATCATCTGGAATCATTGGGATATTCGAGGGGAGAATTTATAATTACGCCAAATACATCTTTAACTGTCTGAGTGAACAAGTGAAACTGCAGAAGAATGACAAGATGTACATGTTCCCGAGATTCCTGCAACTGGTGATCAACTCAGAACTACCAGGGTTGGACAGAGTTGGCGATGTGTTTGTTCAAGCACACTTGAGCAAATATGTGCTAAACAAGCTTATTGGAAAGTATCAGGGTCAAGATATGCCAATGTTTGCGCATGTAGTAGATCCTCAAGCAGACTTCCACAAGAGTTGGCTTGGGCAGATGAAGCAGAATCATCTGCTGATTCTGCACAAGCATCTCACTCACCACTCCAAACACCACCACACCAACACCACTCACCAACCCAAACTCCACCACTCAAACATCAAACACCTAGCCAAACACCCCTCAACAATCACAATCACCAACAAGCTTGAACACCCAACCAACCTCCCCAATTCATCAACATCAATCACCTCTACTAATATCCTCATCATCCACCAAAAGCACTGAGCCACATCTCCAGCCAAACAACAATCATCATCACCTTCTCAGTTATCATCACATCACACTCAACCTTTCTCTCCACTACAAGCTCAATCCCCTGTACAACCACCACCAGAATCACCAAAACATCCATCCCCGGGAAGTGCTGGAACTGAACCTTTTGAGATAACTGAGTCCGTACACTCTGTACACTCAGGAGACACAGATATTATCTCAAGCCAGCACTGTTCCTATCTCACCCACACACACAGAGAACATGCTTCATCAGCACATACTGAGCCCATATCTTCATTGAAAGATGAACAAATGCTGATGAGCATGGGGAAGTACAAGGATCTGCTGAGGATGTCATTGCATACCATGAAGATGATTTAGAAGTGACAAAGTCATTCCTGTCAGCAAAAGCTATTTGGTTGCTGAGTACAACAAGTTAGTACTCAAATCAATAAGCGAAAAAAAAGAAAGAATTCAAGAGCTGAAAGGTGTAATCAAAGAAAAAGATGAAGAGATGATGAGAAAGATGCTAGACTAAACGGCTGAGAGAAGATGCTCTAAGCAACAATGAAGTCATTGATGCATTGTTGCAAAGAGAACAAGAGTTGTAGGCCTCTTTAAAGATGAGAAAATAATAAAGCTGAACTGATCAAACAGAAAGATGCAGAAATAGAAGATAGAAGAGCTAAAAAAGAAGATATCTGCTCTGAAAACAAAAGAAGCTCAAGTGCTGAGCAACCAAACAGACGGGTGAAGCTGCTAAGCAATGATTCTTACACCGGAAAAGAAAATACTTTGGAGCAACTCAAAGAAACCTGAAGATAATAGCTCTCCAAAAGACCAAAAACTTCATCCCCGCACATTACCCCTTCAGTAGATGTATCTACTGTGAAGGTATCATCGGAGATGATGATGATAGTGATAAAGAGTGGGAGGGAGTTGGACAAAAATGGAGTCCCCCACTGGTGAAAAGGGAGGAAAGGCCGATGACCTTCTACAACAGCAGACATCATGGAAGAGAGGCCTGATTCTAGCATGTTTATGACCCCCATCACCATGGTTTTCCATATGACATGGTTGAGAGGATGAACACATCAGAAATGAAGAATGCACTGAAAGAGTTTGAGTTTGCAAGGTTCATATCCCAAACTGTGATTATGAAGCCTTTACAAACCTTTCAGTCATTGGAGAAGATCAAGAAAGATCTGGGCCACTGTGACACAGCCAACTCACCAAGTACATATGACTTGCTGGTTACAGGCCACAACTACAAAACTGCATGAGCTTAAAGGAAGAACCACTGGAGAATTGCGAAGGATGATGGAGCTGTAATGAAGGTAGAATTGGAAACAGGTGTCAAATTCAGAACCACAGCTCCTCATCCAATGATGACAAAACAAAGCAAACTATCAGCTGATCCAGTAACTGTGGAACCCAAGGATCAGCATAAAGCAAAGGATAAGTCATTAGGGAACCAAGGGAAGTCATCCCAGGCAAAGTATGGCCCCTTGGTACCACTGTCAGAGAAATCACTGATCAGAAGTCCACTCTGATTCAGTTATTTGATCATCTCACAACTCCCAAAACAATTGAAGAAAATAAGATCATGGCATGGAAGTATGATCAAGAGGGGTTGTTGTAGTGATCAAAGGACATCAGGAAGAGTTGAATACTTCCATGATGTGTTTTCAGTTCTCTGCCTCCTGAGAATGATCTAAAGGACCTGCAAAGCTTACCTTGACAAATTATCCAATACATCCAAGGGGCAGGGACTTCTCAAGCAGAGGGGTCAACTGAAAACAAAATTCAAAGATGATGTAATAATAGGAGCCAAGAGAGATGATGATGAACACAGAAGAAGAATTCAAGGGCTGAAAAGATACAAGTCCAATGCCTCTGAATCAGTAGATGATGAATTCCTAAAGAGGGTTGGATATAACAAACAGAACATCAGCAGCCATCAAGCATATTGAAGGGACTCAATACACACTCCCATCACTGAATGGGGATATGTAGAGGGATAAAAGAATTGGTGCTGATGAGGAATGCAGAGAACAAACGAGCTGAAAAGATCAGGATCTTTGATCCTGCGGAATCAAATTGCTTCATCCAAGCTACACTTCCTACCTTCATGACAAATTCTTTCGAAGCTGAGTGATGAAGCAGCTCAAAATGATCTGTTCCTGCTGTTTGGATACAAGTGATTAACAAACTTCATGCAAAGGCTACAAACGACGCAGACACATGCAGGCTTGCTGAAGGGAACAGAATATGCTGAAAGTCACAGAACTTCGCCTCTCCGAACAAGATGAACTTGAAGTAGTGAAGAATGACAGAGTCTTGGAGACTCTCACTACAGAGGAGGATGTCTGGGACTTGCCTTCGAGACTCTGAAGAAGATCAGCAAAATGGAGATCAAATACAAGTATGATGATCAAAAGACAGCTGTATCTTACTTCTACAACAAAATCATATCAAGAGTCAAGGAGCTTGCAGTTTTGAAGGACTGATTACAAGGAGCTAAGCCTAAGGGGGAGTATTGTTAGGTCTAGATTGTATAGGGCTAGATCATTTTTGTATAGGCTTAGCACTTGAAAATCAAGTTTGTAATTAATATTTGTAACAGTCAAATATATATATATATATGTGCTTGTGATCTATAGGATAACCCAATATATATGTGTGTTGATTGTGACTTGACAGGGAAAAAAAATATACTTGGACGGATTCCTGGAATGACCAAGTGTAAGAAACATCTACGGATGAACATTTTGTTAATCCGTAGATATGTTTCTTACAAGACAAAATGACCAAGTACATGTTTCTGCGGATGATCAAGTACCGTGATGTGAGACTCCTACGGAAGAAGGATTTCCTACGGAAGAAAAACTCTGCTACGGAAGACAATCATTCTACGGAAGAACAAAAGTTCTGCGGACGACAAGACACCTGCGGAAGAACATTATATTGTGCGATTGTAAATACAAGAAGTCAACAAGTCAACACAATCAATAACAAATCTGAGAGATCCGGTGTTTCCTAAGCCGACTCAAATCACCTATAAATATGAGTCTAGGTTTCACATCTCGGGGGACACATCAATCATTATTACGACTGTCAAGAGTTCATGTGCAACCCTAGCTGCCTCACATCAACATCAAAACATTATTCGATTCACAGAATTCGTTGTTCATAGTTATCAGTTATTATTCTTTTGTAATCATTACCTTATAGTTAATGAAATACATTTGAATTATTATTGATTTTGCATTTTTATTGTGTTTCTGTGGTTGTGTCATCATTAATCATTAAAACAATTAAACGTCAATTAGTGATAATTCCGCGATCATTAATTGATTTATTTTAATACTGATAATTCCTGAATCGCGATCCTTGGATTCACAATATATTATATATATATATATATATATATATAATATATATATATATATATATATATATATAATATATTCTATATATAATATATACATATATATGGAATATATATAATATGAATAATATATATATATATATATATATAATATATATATTATATATATATATATATATAGGAAAGTGATCAAATGTTAACTTGGTTATTACGATAACCCATTAACCGACTAGTGGTCCACAGCAAGCCACGTCACCATGTAACTAGAGTTACAGTGGTAAAATAGTGGTCCAAACGAACGTTAAAATTTTTTTTAAAAAATATAGCACTACTATACTCAAATTAAAGATATTAAAACGATCTATTTAATGGTGTATTTGTTAAAAAATAAGTCATACAAAAAATTTAAAACGTTATAAAAAAAAGTTGGAGTTTTTAAAAAATGGAGAGAAAATCGTTACATCAGTGGTGTAACGCGATGTAAATGTTAGTTACAGTGGTGTAAGTGTTCGCTACATTAGGGTTAACGGGTATCGTAATAAACCAAGGGTTAACAAAGGAACCTACCCTAATATATATATATATATATATAATATATATATATATATATATATATATTATATATATAATATATATAGATTATATATATATATATATAGGGGAGGGTTCCAATGAAAATCACATTAATTGAAAACTATAAAAACCACTTTATAGCCTGTGCTTAATTGATGAATGGTTCTAGATCAATTAGTGGCATGATTGTAATTAAATGAATAATTAAGGATGCATATTAGTCATAAGGGTAAGATAGGAAAACCATATTGTTTTAAATTTAGAACAATCCATTATCAAACAAAATTTCCTAAAATTACTCTTTCTCTTCTGTATGTTATTCATTAAATACAAACTTATTTATAAAATAACACTAAATTATTTTTTATTTTGTAACATAAAAAAAACTGATAGTCTCAATATGTAAGTTATGTTACATATATGTATCAGTGTTTCATGTACATGAAAATTTTGTTACGTATACGTAACACAATCAAACTTCAAAAATACTTAGTTGTGATTACTTAGTACATATATGTAACAGTAGCAAAATAATAATTTGTATAAATACAACAACACTAAATACCCACATACATATATGTAACTTCAATTGCAAACACTAAATCAAGGAAACTAGATGGCCTAGTTACATATACGTACCAATACTTACATACATGTAACAAAATATAGTAACAAAGAAAACCATTGAAAAGCCAAAAAATATTATATATATGTGTGTGAATACAAGTTCAACTCACGTATACGTAAAAAAAGAAGTACATATATGTAAACAAAAAACTTATACATGCATATAGTTCATCTCATCTAAACAAAAAACTTATACGTACGTAATGAGTGGGTACTATATGTATCTTACCTAGTTTCCCATTTTCCATCTAGTTCATCTCCATCTTCATTAGGGTACATATACGTAATCGAGCTCATCATCATCATCTTCTTCTTCATTTGGACTTACATATACGTACGTCACAAGTGGGTACATATATGTATCTTACATAGATTCCATTTTCCATCCAGTTCATTGTCATCTTCATTACGGTTACATATACGTACCAGAGCAAGTTCATCATCATCTTCTTCTTCATCTTGATGTTACCAGTTCTTCCCTATTCCACTTATCAAAAATCTCAGCCAATTCCCATTACTCAACCCACCAACGTTCTTCAACACATCATACGCCTCAGAAATCAACTGCATATCATCAGATTCAAATCATTGGACTTACATATACGTATGTCACAAGTGGGTACATATATGTATCTTACATAGATTTCCATTTTCCATCCAGTTCATTGTCATCTTCATTACGGAAATGAGCAAGTATCATCCAGTTCATTGTCATCTTCATTACGGAAAGATTCAAATCACAAAAAAAAACACTATTACACTATTCAATATTCGATCAATTAATCCAAAATGCTTCAATTTGATTCAATTTACCCGATAAGTATCCTCGGGTTCCAGATACCAATATTCCCATCCACACAACCACCAGCAACAAGCCCGAGTGAGAATTCCTCCGAGCCAGCCGTGGGCGATTTCCCCTACGACAAACCGATTAAACGGTTCGGAGCTAGGTATAGCGCCAGCTAACGGGAGCTTCCGATCGTCGGATTGGAAATCAAGTTGGAAGATTTCGAGGTTCGCGGAGGAGCTGAACGACATGTCGACGGCTCCGGCCATGGTGCCGGCGGCGATGAACGGCGCGTCGGGGGCAAACGCCACCGATGCCGATCTGTTAACCTCTTTTATGCAGGCGGAGGTATCCATCTGCGATCTGATTGTGAATCGGATGAATTGAGATTGAAATTGAGAGATCTGAGAGGAGTGAGTGTATAAGATTGAGATTCAAAAGAATAAATAGTTACCAAAATTAAAATGGTGTCAAAATTACCTTACTAACCTTTTAAATAAAAAAATAAAAAGTTTAAAAGGAAAAGATTTGATTGGTTGAGAGTGGTTTTCTTAGTTTTCAATTATCAAGGTGGTTTTCATTTGATCCCTCCTCTATATATATATATATATATATATATATATATATATATATGAAATATAAATAAAAAACAAAAGTTATGTAAAATCATACGTAATAATGTAACTGTTAGAAAAGAAATATGTAACAATAACATTAAAACAATTGAAAATATTATAAGTATATTATTTGATTAAAAAAATTATCTTTTGACAAACGTTTCTCTAGTTATTTTATTATTTTTAAACCTATAATATGTTTAATTGTCCGTGACTTCTTTTCTCATTTCCAAGGTTATTTATTAGATGTAGCAATTTTCGCATTCCCCATGTATGATATATCACTTCATTATTACACTACAATTTCCATTTCACTCTTCTATGAGTTTTTCAATTCATCTTTTTCATCTCATTTTTTTCCTATTTCACCCGGTGAGTTTTCAGTCTTCAAGTTCTTATTAAGATATTGTATAGCAACGTTTTATAAAGGATTCAAAATGCAAACTCGTCTTCTTCCATGTAGATCCAAGGTTAGATTATGAGTTGTTGTGACGCTCTAAACCCGGCAGTGCACCGGAGGCACGTCATGCAGTTGGATTAATATTTTAAACATAAATCAGAGCTTTTTACTTACAGCGGAAGACTTAAACAACATTATATATTAACCCAACTTTTTTAAAACATTTTACATATAATTGTATTTAGTTATACATTGTCCTATTTACAGTATTAACAGGTCCTATATCCTATGCCAGCAACTACTCCGGGATAGCATCCTTGTTCAGCTCATACTTGCTTTCCTCTATTATCAGAGGATCCCTCCTTACCTAGCACACACAACATACTCAAAATATCAGATAAACAGGTGAGTTCTACATTTTCATTAAAACGTTAACATCACCTTTATACACACAAGAGTTATATTTATATTGGCAATATTATAATTTCAACTTTTATCATTACTTTGTCCCACCGGACCTGTCCTACCGAACGTCGGTTGCCCACATCTAGCAACTACCAGTTCCCTACATCCAGAAACGTCGGTTGCCCACATCCAGCAACTACCAGTTTCCCGCATTCAGAAACGTCGGTTGCCCACATCCAGCAACTACCAGTTTCCCATACCCAGAAACTATCAGTTTCCCACATTCAGAAACTGAAGTTACTATCTCTCATCCAGTAGAATGCCAATTAATCATCTAGGGTCGTCACTACAAGATGTTCACAAAGCTGAGTGATCGTCATCACTCCTATCAAACTTTACAGTTTATACCCCCAGGCATCTTACCCTAACTGGCCTGTTGAGATTTATATCACTTTACCATTACAAAAACATTTCTTTTACTTATTGCCAATATTATCACATTCATTCACACCCCACACACTCTTTCTTTTAGTACCAGTTTTATCATATTTTCATTAATCATTACCCCCATCTGACCCATTGGAATCATTACCATCATATAATGATTAACAATGTTCAGATGACCATCTTTTACACTCTACCTGACCCAATGAAATCATTACCATCACGTAATGATTAACAATGTTCAGGTAATCATTCATTACCCCCACTTTTCCCCCTAACAGCTTTACAAACTGTTAGAAACATATCAACATCGCTATCACATTTCTGGTACTAAAACATTCAATTCATTTATCATTGTATGTGTGCCAGCCCGAATGTTAAAAACCAAACATTTGAAAAGGGCTTAGAACTCACCTTATCAACTTCCTCACCACAGTCTACACAATCCACGTACACAAGATAACTAGTCCTTCCTCTAATCAAGGTATATCTAAAGCAATAAACCTTGATTCAGTAAACTTATTCTTAAACAGGGCCTTCATGCGATTGAACACTTATGTGAATGAGCACCCACACGATTGGACCTATGCGGATGAACCATGTGACTGAACCTTCAGCCGTACGACTAGCCACTCATTCGCATGACTGAGTTCTCATTCGTACCCATTGTTCACTCGTCTTCATTCGGCCTTCTAATTAGGCGACTGGGTTTCCAGTCGTACGACTGAACCTCCATTCGCACTCAGTCGCATGATTAGACTCTCATTCGTACGACTGAGGCATACGATTGAGCCCATTCGTCTGAAACGGATCAACGGCTGTGTTCTTGAACTCAAAATTTGAGTTTTAACCATCCAAATTATGTTATATGCAACAAATCATATACACATCGTTTACAATGGTTTCGGACCATTATTTCATCAAAACTACACAAAACTTGGATCCGAATTCCCGGATTTTAATTTAGAAATGAACGAGACCAATTCAATGATTTAAAACACGTTGTTGGATCAAATTCAACCATTTACACAGCTTATAACATCCCTAGATTGATCCGTAATATTCAAAACTTACCAAAACGGAGTTTAGCCTAGTCGATTGGCAAGAACAGGGGTGTTTGGGTGTAAAGAGAACAGGGGAATGAAGTAGATGCAGATAGAACTCTGATTTTCATCTCCTCTCACCGCCTTACTTATTCACATGTGCCACATAACCGCCCTACCCCCAGTCGCACGACTGAACCATTCGCATGACTGAATCGTGCGACTGAAGCTCATACGCCTATTATTCGTACGACTGAGTCTCAATTGCACGTAAAGGGTGCGACTGAAGTTTATTCACATATGACTCATGCGACTGAACACTTAATCAATCAAACAAACTCAACTTAGTTAATTAATCATAACTATAATATAATTACAAGTCCGGATTTAGAAACCGGATGTTACAACTCTCCCCTCCTTAAATAGGTTTCGTCCTCGAAACCTACTATTCAAACAACGAAGGATAATCTCTTTTCATCTCATCTTCTGATTCCCAAGTGAAATCAGACCCTTTTCTATTCGACCATTGTACTTTAACTAACTCAATGGTTTTATTCCTCAATCTCTTCATCTTTCTGTCTACTATACCAATAGGTTTCTTAACATAATTCAACTTATCATCCACCTTTATATCGTCAAAAGGTATATAAGCATTCTCATCGGCCAAACACTTGCGCAACTGTGATACATGAAAGGTTGGGTGGATTCCTTGCAACTGATCGGGTAATTCTAGTTTATAGGCCACTTCCCCAATTCGTTCTAATATTCTAAACGGCCCTATAAAACGAGGACTTAACTTTCCTCTCTTTCTGAATCTGATAATTCCCTTCTAAGGAGATACTTTTAACATGACTCTATCTCCTACTTCAAACTCTATATGCCTTCGCCTTTTATCTTCATAAGACTTTTGTCGATCCTGAGCCGCTTTAAACCGAACTTTGATCTGATCCAACTTCTCATTTGTAGCCTGTACAATTTCCAAATTACCCAATTCTTTTTGCCCAATTTCTCCCCAACATATGGGACTCCTGCACTTTCTGCCATATAACATCTCATAAGGGGCTCTCCCAATCGTAGAATGATAACTGTTATTGTAGGAGAATTCAACTAATGGCAGATGACTATCCCAGCTACCACCAAAATCTATAATACAAGCTCGTAACATATCTTCAACTGTTTGGATAGTCCTTTCAGTCAACCCATCAGTTTCTGAGTGAAAAGATGTGCTATGTAATAAACGAGTACCCATATCTTCATGAAACTTTCTCCAAAATCTCGAAGTGAAACGTGTATCTTTATCCGACACAATAGACAACGGTACCCCGTGTCGAGCAATAATCTCTCGAATAAACAATTCTGCTAACTTTTCAGAGTTATACGTCTCTTTGATTGGTAAGAAATGCCCGCTACGTGTCAACCTATCCACTATGACCCAAATGGTATCATAACCTTTAGTTGTACGCGGAAGCTTAGTTATGAAATCCATTGTCAACTCCTCCCACTTCCATTTCGGGATCTCTAAGGGTTGAAGCTTACCATATGGCTTTTGATGCTCAGCTTTGACCTGAAGACATGTCAAACACTTATTCACATACTGCATCATATTAAACTTTATACGGGGCCACCAATATTTTTTTTTAAGTCTTTAAACATTTTAGCAGCACCAGGATGTATAGAATATCTGGATTTATGGACTTCATCTACCACTAACTTTCTCATCTTAATCGGGACCCATATACGACCACATTTTATCTTAACCCCAAAACTATTTTCTTCCAGACCCTCGGTTTGACCTTTCATTCGTTCTCGTTTCATGTTCTCCTCCTTTAATGCTTCTCATTGAGCCTCTCGTAACTGATGCATAAAATCTGGGGTTATTACTAGCTTATATGACTTAACTAGGATCGGAGGGTGTTCATTCTTTCTACTTAACGCGTCAGCAACCATATTTGCTTTACCGGGATGGTAAAGTATTTCACAATCATAATCTTTCACCAATTCTAACCACCTCCGCTGGCGCATGTTTAATTCTTTCTGATCAAAGAAATACTTCAAACTCTTATGATCCGTGTAAATCGTACATTTCACCCCATACAAGTAATGCCTCCATATTTTAAGGCAAACATCACTGCTGCCAGTTCTAGATCATGCGTCGGATAATTCTTTTCATGTTCTTTCAATTGTCTGGAAGCATAAGCTATCACTTGTCCCCTCTGCATCAATACACAGGCTAAACCTTGATACGAAGCATCTGAATAAATTACCAAATCTTTATTTCCATCTGGCAACGACAATACTGGTGACTGTGTTAATTTCTGCTTCAGTTCTTGAAATGCATTTTCTTGTTCTGGTCCCCAAACGTATTCTTCATTCTTTCTTGTCAACTTCGTTAACGGGGATGCAATTTTGGCAAAATCCTGAATAAATCTTCTATAATAACCAGCCATACCCAAGAAACTACGAATTTCAGATGGCGTCTTTGGAGGGCTCCACTTCACTACTGTTTCAATCTTGGTAGGGTCTACTTAAATGCCTTCTGCATTGATTACATGTCCCAAAAACTGTACTTCCCGCAACCAAAATTCACACTTAGAAAACTTTGCATAAAGCTTTTCTCTTCTCAACCTTTCCAACACTTCACGAAGATGGCAGACGTGATCTCCCTCATTCTTTGAATAGATCAGTATATCATCAATAAACACAATTACTGATCGATCTAACATTGGCTTGCACACTCTATTCATCAAATCCATAAAAGCAGCAGGTGCATTCGTCAACCCAAAAGACATAACTAAAAATTCATAAAGACCATAACGTGTACGAAACGCTGTTTTAGGTATATTATCTTCTCTAACTTTCAGCTGATGATAACCCGAACGAAGGTCTATTTTAGAAAACCAACTGGCTCCTTGTAACTGATCAAACAAATCATCTATTCGTGGTAGTGGATACTTATTCTTTATTATCAACTTGTTTAACTCTCGGTAATCAATACACATACGCATACTCCCATCTTTCTTCTTCACAAACAATACTGGAGCACCCCACGGGGAAGAGCTGGGTCTCATGAAGCCTCTTTCTAGCAAATCTTCAGTCTGCTTCATTAATTCCTTCAATTCCGATGGAGCTAGTCTATAAGGTGACTTGGCAACTGGCTTAGCACCCGGAACCAAATCAATTCTAAACTCAACTTCACGATCTGGAGGAATACCTGGTAATTCCTCTGGAAACACATCTACAAAATCTCTAACCACAGGAATGTCCTCTATTTTTCTTATAGGCTTTTGAGAATCAATTACATATATTAAATAAGATGCATACCCTCGGCTCATTAACTTATCAGCTTTCATCATAGATATTATTTTCACCGTTGACTCCTCTCTATCACCATATACATTAATCGTTTTCTCACCCGGTGCTCTTAACTGAATTAACTTCTTATTACATACAATATGGGCTTCATGGTTTACCAACTAATCCATACTCAAAACTACATCAAACCCTCCTAACACCATATGATATAGTTTAACAGGCAACCTATATCCTTCTAATTCAATATAACAACCATCAATCATACTACTAATCATCACAGATCTATCATTAGCAGTTTCAACTATAAAGGCTACCTCTAATGGTCAAATTTCACACGCAAGCATAGGACAAAAATCAACAGATACGAAACTTCCACTTGCACCAGAATCAAATAACACGTTAGCTGGAATTCCATTAACTAGAAACGTACCTGAGACTACATCTGGCAACACTTTAGCCTCACTAGCTGACATAGAATAAGCTCGCCCTTTCGCCACACTCGACCCTTCTCCTAACCCTTTTATCGATCTAACCGGTTCAGGCTTTCTAACGGTTAATCTTGGACATTCACTACGAATATGCCCTGTTTCTCCATACTCATAACATCTACGAGGACTTTCACTACATTCATTGGCATAATGCCCCAACTTCCCACATCTAAAGCAAGCCCTACCACCAATAATACATTCACCCTGGTGTAGCTTGCCACATTTCCCGCAACATGGTAGCTCATTTCTGACATTCCTCTGGAACTGGCCCCTTCCAAACTTACCCTTCTTCTGAATACTTGGATTTTCAAATCTTCTTTGTACTACAGGTTCTTCACGCCTCCTTTTACTTCCATCAGGAGCAACATTACTACCATAAACTTCTTGATACATATCTGCTGCTAAGTTACCGTTAACTGATAACTACTCGGAGCAGATGATCTAACCAACTTTCTAACCTCCTGAGGCAACCCCTGAGTGTACCTCAAGATTTTCTTTTCTTCAAGAACTACCAAGTGAGGCACCAACCTCGCCATCTCTTCAAACTTAGACGTGTATTCCCTATGGGACATATTACCTGCCTGAAACTGCAAGAAACTCATCTCTATTCGATCCATCTCACCCTTCGGACAAAACTTATCCGATACTAACTTTCTAAATTCAGGCCATAACATTTTGTCAGTAGCCTCCTCACCTAACGTCTGGATAATCGTATCCCACCAATACAAAGCCTCACCTACAAACGAGTGGGCTGCAAACTTTACTTTCTGATCCTCCCTACACTCACTCAACTTGATCACGGCTTCCATTTCACGAAGCCATTTATAAGTGGCTACCACATCCATAGCCCCAGAAAATCGTGGAGGATTACACTCTTTGAACTGACTATACGTAACTCCCTTCTTCTCGCTAGACCCCTCAGCTTTATCAACAATCCTACTTTCATGAGGTCTAGCTTCATTCAAGGCTTTACGAACCTCCTCAGTAATTACATCATGAAATTGCTGTCTCGTCATACTGAGCACCTTTGTGCTCTCATCAACATTTCCTTCCGAGGTTCCACCTTGCATTCTTTCACTTTCCCTCTCAGCCATAACCTATTAAAACGAGATCAGGATTATTTGGTACTCGCATGTAAGTATATAACCAGAATGCTATAAGTAAAGTAAATTATTAATAATGTTGGCCAAGTCTATTAATTGTTTACTTTACTTTTACTATTCTTATTATTCCTTCTCATGATAGTCCCACCACCTTCTCTTGTTTAAATAAACTATTCTATCTAGCTATCCCTGCTGGCATATCTATTTTCTAGTTAAAGTCTAGTTATTATGACACTAGATCCCTTTAATTACTGCTCTGATACCAACCTGTGACGCCCTAAACCCGACAGGGCACCGGAGGCACGTCATGCAGTTGGATTAATATTTTAAACATAAATCAGAGCTTTATACTTACAGCGGAAGACTTAAACAACATTATATATTAACCCAACTTTTTTTAAAACATTTTACATATAATTGTATTTAGTTATACATTGCCTTATTTACAGTACTAACAGGTTCTATATCCTATGCCAGCAACTACTCCGGGATAGCATCCTCGTTCAGCTCATACATGCTTTCCTCTATTATCAGAGGATCCCTCCTTACCTAGCACACACAACATACTCAAAACATCAGATAAACTGGTGAGTTCTACATTTTCATTAAAACATTAACAGCACCTTTTATACACACAAGAGTTATATTTATATTGGTAATATTATAATTTCAACTTTTATCATTACTTTGTCCCATCGGACCTGTCCCACCGAAAATCGGTTGCCCACATCTAGCAACTACCAGTTCCCTACATCCAGAAATGTCGGTTGCCCACATCCAGCAACTACCAGTTTCCCACATCCAGAAACGTCGGTTGCCCACATCCAGCAACTACCAGTTTCCCATACCCAGCAACTATCAGTTTCCCACATCCAGAAACTAAAGTTACTATCTCTCATCCAGTAGGATGCCAATTAATTATCTAGGGTCGTCACCACGAGATGTTCAAAAAGCTGAGTGATCGTCATCACTCCTATCAAACTGTACAGTTTATACCCCCAGGCATCTTACCCTAACTGGCCTGTTGAGATTTATATCACTTTACCATTTCAAAAACATTTCTTTTACTTATTGCCAATATTATCACATTCATTCACACCCCACACATTCTTTTTTTAGTACCAGTTTTATCATATTTTCATTAATCATTACCCCCATCTGACCTATTGGAATCATTACCATCATGTAATGATTAACAATGTTCAGATGCCCATCTTTTACACTCTACCTGACCCACTGAAATCATTACCATCACGTAATGATTAACAATGTTCAGGTAATCATTCATTACCCCCACTTTTCCCCCTAACAGCTTTACAAACTGTTAGAAACATATCAACATCGCTATCACATTTCTGGTACTAAAACATTCAATTCATTTATCATTGTATGTGTGCCAGCCCGAATGTTAAAAACCAAACATTTGAAAAGGGCTTAGAACTCACCTTATCAACTTCCTCACCACAGTCTACACAATCCACGTACACAAGGTAACTAGTCCTTCCTCTAATCAAGGTATATCTAAAGCAATAAACCTTGATTCAGTAAACTTATTCTTAAACAGGGCCCTCATGCGATTGAACACTTATGCGAATAAGCACCCACACGATTGGACCTATGCGGATGAACCATGCGACTGAACCTTCAGCCATACGACTAGCCACTCATTCGCATGACTGAGTTCTCATTCGTACCCAGTGTTCAGTCATCTTCATTCGGCCTTCTAACTAGGCGACTGGGTTCCCAGTCGTACGACTGAACCTCCATTCACACTCAGTCGCACGATTAGACTCTCATTCGTATGACTGAGGCATACGATTGAGCCCATTCGTCTGAAATGGATCAGCAGCTGTGTTCTTGACGTTTTTTGATCCAAACTCACTCAAAATTTGAGTTTTAACCATCCAAATTATGTTATATTCAAAACAAATCATATACACATCGTTTACAATGGTTTCGGACCATTATTTCATCAATACTACACAAAACTTGGATCTGAATTCCCGGATTTTAATTTAGAAATGAACCAGACCAATTCAATGATTTAAAACACGTTGTTGGATCAAATTCAACTATTTACACAGCTTATAACATCCCTAGATTGATCTGTAATATTCAAAACTTACCAAAACGGAGTTTAGCCTAGTCGATTGGCAAGAACAGGGGTGTTTGGGTGTAAAGAGAACAGGGGAATGAAGTAGATGCAGATAGAACTCTGCTTTTCATCTCCTCTCACCGCCTTACTTATTCACATGTGCCACATAACCGCCCTACCCCCAGTCGCACGACTGAACCATTCGCATGACTGAATCGTGCGACTGAAGCTCATACACCTATTATTCGTACAACTGAGTCTCAATTGCACGTAAGGGGTGCGACTGAAGTTTATTCGCATATGACTCATGCGACTGAACACTTAATCAATCGAACAAACTCAACTTAGTTAATTAATCATAACTATAATATAATTACAAGTCCGGATTTAGAAATCGGATGTTACAGTTGTCGACTAAAAAAACCAAGATTATGCTTTCTATCCTTTTCATTTCTTTATCTTTCATATTTTTGTGAGGGTCGGTGTCAAAATTTCTTGGGTGTCGCTCGTGATATGATTATATATATATATATATATATATATATATATATATATATATATATATATATAAAAAGACAGGTTTTTTCATGGGTGTCGGGTAACCCTCAACCCGTAAGGGTGGGTCTGCCCCTGCAAGGAACAACCAAAAAAAATGGATCCGTGTTATTACCTGAAGCCAAGTTAGCGAGAGTGATCGGATACGAATCAAAAGCCTGAACTGTTTACTTGATGATCGAACAAAAACGAATATGAAAATGCAACGAGAATGGTCTGCAATGTTTGACAAAGGTTGCAATTTGAACTTATAATCTTTCAAATCACAAGTTCAAAACATTAAGAACTAGAAGCGACGAAATTGATTTGGTACCTGGGTCGCTAGTCCAAAACTAACAGGGAGTCGACAAGATTTTGGAGATACTCGAGTGTTACAATGCTTCAAACGCTTCCGAGCTACAGCCTAGTAATGGATGGTGTTGTGGCAGGTTACAACCTTCACATACATGCGAACTAGAACACCGAGAACGTGAGCTTGAATAGCAAGATGAAGGCAAAAACGATGATGGTTTCGGTGAGGTGCGAATGGGATTTGATGGTATAAACAAATTGATTTGAAACATGGTTTCTACGAGATTAACACTACCTCCGCTTTGCGAAATTCGCTGAGAGTTTGTTGGAACGGATGAACATCACGGAAGAGGAGGATTTGGGATCGTCAGGTTGTTTAAAATAAGGAGATTAGGTCAAAATTGAAAAACCTAAGGATTGTTTGGAATTGCTTTTTTTAAACAACTTTTGACTTTTGGAGGAGTGAAAAGACCAAAATGTCCCTCCAAAAGTCACCAGAAGTTAAAATTTTTAACTTATGGTGACTTTTGGATGGACATTTTGGTCTTTTCACCCCTCCAAAAGTCAAAAGTTGTTTAAAAAAGGCAATCCCAAACCTCTTAGTCAAGTGGATCCGTATGCCTTGATTTCTTTTTGCTTTATATATATTTATTATTATTTTCTAAAGTTGCATTAATATGGCTTGTGTAATTTATATTCACAACCTTTTTTTAATTATTATTTTACTTTTTTTTCCTGGTTATTATAAGTACACACCAAACACTGGTGGAAAGAGTCATGGGTGTCGTCTGGAGTCACGTGTTGATCACTTGCTTGCTTTAAAAGTTAATTTAAAACCCGATAAGATTATTCTATTATAACATTTTATTTTCATATTCTTATTTATACTTCAGTGACTCATATCATACACTTTTTTTCAGTGACCTATATCACATACTATTTTATCAAACCATATCACCCGTTTGGTGAGTGTGAATACAACACCCACTATTTAGTTGAAGCCAAGCCTATGTGAAGTGTGAACTCATTTTTTAATCACACTCACCAAACCGTTAAAGATGTGATGCGGTCAGTCAACTAACTCACTGGACCCGTTGCTTCAGCCCAACTCAGACAGGCCCAGAAGGATTATCAAGAGACCAGCTCGCTTTGGGAGTTAGAGAACACGTTTGTTTGGTTGTATGATTCATGGGTTGATACCCACGAATCCATTATGCATGCATGTAGATCATGGTAGGAGTAGGTCCACGTTCTTAGTTGTGGCAGGAGAATAAAGTGCACGTTTGTTTCCTTTTGCATATTTAAGTCGTAATATGTTTGATTAATGAGATAAAGAAAATTGTTCCAAAATCTTGTTATCCTTCTTTCTTCATTCTTGGAGCTTGACCCACTCAACGGGTTACATCAATTGGTGCTTTCATTCACGACTCACTCCTCCATCATGTCGACCCGTAAAGAATCCACTTCCGACCCACCTCCCTCAAAAACCACCGATCAATTGTTAACCCAGTTGATCACCTTGACAACCGAAACTACCCGTGAAAACAAAGCCATGATGGCTGAATTTCTCACTAAAATAGATGACCTCACTTCCCACATCACAGCCAAATCCTCCGATGCCAACACCCCACCGCGTGACCGCTCACCACCACGCCAACGATCACCAAACCGTCACAACCCTCGACAACCTAAAATCACCCTCCATTTATTCGATGGATCCAATGTCCTTGACTGGATTTTCCAAGCAGATAACTACTTTTCTTATTACCAAACCCCGGTCACGGAACGTGTCGATTTGGCAGTGTTCTATTTTGTGGGAGATGCATTATCATGGTATAAACATCTTGCCAACAATGATCTGTTGGGTACATGGACAGCGTTTAAACGCGAGATGGAACTCCGTTTTGGTCCTTCTACTTATGAAAATCATGAAGCAACATTGCTCAAGTTAACTCAGACCACATCTGTCGCGGCATATAAAACGGAGTTCGAAAGAGTAAGCAATCGAGTGATCGGCCTTTCTCAACAGGCTCTACGCAATTGCTTCATCTCGGGGCTACGAACCGACATTCAAAACGAATTGGCCATCTTAAAACCCACCACATTACACCAAGCATATGCTTTAGCCAGCCTCGTGGAAGACAAACTCCAACAATCCAAAACCAAAACAACCTACCACCCTAAACCCTCACCAACACCATGGACCGCCCCATCCTTATCACAACCTTCAACCTCCACCAATACCAACAAGAACCCTACCACACCACTGTTACCTACACCTCCAAAACCACCTCAGAACCTTCCATTCACTAAACTGTCTGCCGAAGCTTTACTTCAACGTCGGAAAGACGGTCTATGTTTCAAGTGCCCTGAGAAGTACTTTCCGGGACACAAGTGCTCCCCACCCCAATCATGTTGATTGTCGATAACGATGACCACAAAGAAGCACAATCTACACCAACAGATACTTCTCAGAATGAACCTCCGACATCACTGTTCCTTTCCTTATCTGATGCGGCTTATTTTGGCATTTCCTCAACCCAAAGCCTTCATATCACTAGTTATATTATGAAGACACCGGTAACAATCTTGATTGATTGCGGTAGTACTCATAATATAATTCAACCCCGTATCGCATCAGCCCTCAAACTCACCACCAAACCCATTGAACCCTTTTTAGTCATGGTGGGCAATGGTGATCACATCACCTGCCAAGATTATTGCCCGAATGTCCAATTACAAGTCCAAAAGGTTTTCTTTCAGGTCCCGTTCTTCATTCTCCCGGTGGAAGGAGCAGATTTTATTCTCGGCATTGGTTGGTTGGGAATGCTCGGTAGACTGTCCGCGGATTTTTCCATCCCGGAGATTTCATTTACCAAGGATGGTGAAACGTGCACCTTAACAGCCGAACCTCTAACCCAACAGGTTTCTTCTAGTGCAGTTTCAACCCTCCTAAAACATGGTTCCATTGCCTCATTACATACACTAACCTATACCCCGACCATACCCATCAACCACCAATCACAACCCTATGCAGACCATACTATAACCAACCTCCTCACTGAATTCCAATCCATTTTTCAGGAACCGACCAGCCTTCCACCAAACCGATCCCAAGATCACCACATTCCCTTAACCAATGAAACCCACACAGTCAATGTCAAGCCTTACCGTTACCCACATTATCAAAAACAAATCATAACCACCTTGATAACCGATATGCTGAAATCCGGTGTTATCCGCCCAAGCCAGAGCCCATTTTCCTCACCCGTACTTCTAGTAAAAAAAAGGATGGTTCTTGGCGATTTTGCGTCAATTACCGCGCATTGAACGCAGTCACGGTTCGAGACAGATTTCCTATTCCAACCATTGACGAATTATTGGATGAACTTCATGGCACTTCCGTGTTCTCGAAAATTGACCTCCGCTCGGGTTACCACCAGATTCGTGTAGCTGAGAAAGACATACACAAAACAGCATTTCGTACATCAGACGGTCATTACGAATTTGTTGTGATGCCCTTTGGCCTGACAAACACTTCGAGCACGTTTCATTCTACCATGAACGATCTTTTCAGACCAGTACTTCGCAGGTTTGTTCTGATATTTTTCGATGATATTCTCATATACAGTGCCGGCATTCACCAATATTATGACCATCTACGGTTCGTCTTTGAAACACTGTCAGCAAATCAATTTTTCGCGAAGCCATCAAAGTGTGTATTTGTTGCACATAAAGTGTCATTTTTAGGCCATCGGATCTCTCACAAAGGCGTCGCCCCGGACCCCGAGAAAATACAAGCCATCCAACACTAGCCTCCACCAACTTCATTCACGACCCTCCGGGCCTTTCTTGGCCTCACCGGTTATTATAGACGTTTTGTCTCTAATTATGCCCACATTGTCGCCCCCTTAACCAACATTCTAAAACTTAAAGAATTCCAGTGGGATAATGCAGCTTCTGCATCCTTCAACCAACTCAAAGCCCACATGGAAAACTTCATCACCCTGGCTCTACCGGATTTCACCCAACCATTTGACGTTACTACGGACGCATCCGGGGTAGCTATTGGTGCTGTCCTATCTCAAAATAACAAACCAATTTCTTTTTTCAGCAAGAAATTATGCCCAACAATGCAGCTCAGTCAACATATACGAAAGAATTGTATGCTATAACCGAATCGGTAAAAAAATGGCGACAATATCTTCTTGGGCAAAAATTTCGGGTGTACACAGATCATCACAGCCTTAAGCACCTACTTACACAAACCATCCACACCCCAGAACAACAAAAATGGGCCACAAAACTTATGGGGTATGATTATGAAGTGCATTTTAAGCCGGGAAAAGAAAACACGGTTGCCGATACACTAAGTCGAGTTGAACTAAATGCGTGTTTAGCCACGTCCCACCCAAAAGCTGCCTGGCTGGAAGATCTAAGGAAATACTTTAGCGAGAACGAGAACGGTATCAAATTGATCACTGAAATTTCCAAAGAACTGGCTAATTTCCCTCCCCATTCTATTCGCGATGGCCTTATTTACCGGCATGGTCGTCTTATGATTCCACCAATTCACCAGTTACGTGAACAACTCTTAATAGAATATCACTCTTCTTATTTGGGTGGACATGCAGGAATCACAGCAACAACTAAGTGGATAGCAGCGAACTTTTCTTGGGTGGGGTTACGGAAAGCAGTAACCAATTTTGTTCGAAATTGCCATGTTTGCCAAGCCATAAAAACTCCAAATCACCGCCCCTTTGGATCGCTGCAACCATTATCAACTCCCGCAGCACCGTGGGAAGATATCTTAATGGATTTTGTTACTCATTTGCCAGCTTCCAAAGGTAAAACAGTGATTTGGGTAATCGTTGACAGATTATCCAAATTCGCTCACTTTCTTGCTCTTCCAACTCATTATACAGCTGTGTCCTTGGCTTCATTATTCATACGAGAGATATATCGTTTGCATGGTCTTCCAAAATCACTTGTTTCCGGTCTTCCAAAATCAATTGTTTCCGATCGCGATCCCATATTTACTAGTCGTTTTTGGTCGGAATTGTTTAAACACATGGGAACTAAGCAGTTGCATTCAAGCGCATACCATCCTCAAACGGATGGGCAAACAAAAGTTGTCAACAGGTGTTTGGAGTCATACCTACGGGCCTTTGTGTTTGATGAACCGGTGAAGTAGCAACAGTACTTGTATTTGGCTGAATTTTCATACAATACTTCATTTCATTCAGCGATTAACTTGACTCCATTTAAATCTGTTTATGGTCGTGACGTAACTGCAATCCATGATTACACTCCGGGAACCACCGCAATAGCTTTAATTGAAGATTCGCTACTGGAGCATCAACGTCTCATTGAGGAACTCAAGGAATCAATTGAAAAGGCAAAAGCGCGTATGAAGAAACAAGCTGACAAACACCGGGTTGAGAAGGAGTTTCAAGTTAATGATCTGGTTTATTTACGTTTACAGAACTTTAGGCAGAACTCCATTGAACAGAGGTCCTATCGGAGGCTATCAAAACGATATTACGGACCATTCAAGATCCTACAGCGAATTGGTAAAGTGGCGTATAAGTTAGATTTACCGGAAGGTTCAAAAGTCCACCCCGTTTTTCATATTTCACTACTCAAGTCGTGTCATGCGTCCAACCCTTTACCAACTGATGATATTAAAGAATTGGAAGATGACACTAACTTGGCTTATGTCCTTGAATCTATCCTTCAGACTCGTAATTCACCAAAAGGGAAGCAATTATTGATTAAATGAAGGGGGAAACAATTGGAAGAAGCTTCCTGGGAGTTTGAATCAGATTTTGTCTTATGTTACCCAGATTTTCAAAACATTGGGGACAATGTTAACTTTCAGGGGGAGGACTTGATGCGGCCCAGCCTACTAACTCACTGGACCCGTTGCTTCAGCCCAACTCAGACAGGCCTAGAAGAATTATCAAGAGACCAGCTCGCTTTGGGAGTTAGAGAACACGTTTGTTTGGTTGTATGATTCATGGGTTGATACCCACGAATCCATTATGCATGCATGTAGATCATGGTAGGAGTAGGTCCACGTTCTTAGTTGTGACAGGAGAATAAAGTGCACGTTTGTTTCCTTTTGCATATTTAAGTTGTAATATGTTTGATTAATGAGATAGAGAAAATTGTTCTTGTTATCCTTCTTTTTTCATTTTTGGAGCTTGACCTAGAGGTGCACAAACCGGTTTTTTTTTGAACCCGGGTCGGGTCGGACCCGGTTCGGGTTCGGTCAACGTTTTGGAGACCGGTTTTTGACCAAGAACCGGTTCGGGTCGGAACCGGTTTGGAACCCTATAAGACCCAACCCGGTTGGAACCGGTCCGGGTTGGAACCGAACCGGGCCGGGTCCAAAAACCGGTTTAAAAAACCCGGTTTTTTTTTTTTTTTTTTTTTTTTTTTTACCTTCTAATTAAATTATATACAAATTAATTACAAATTTTGATTAATTAAAAATTATTAGAGTAGATTAATTATATACGATTGGACGCGTTTTTATTTTCATTTTGTAAACAATTAATACGAGTTTTATACAAACAATTATATACGATTGATTGTACGCGTTTTATTTTCGTTTTTATTTTATTAGAGTAGATTATATACGATTGTGTCAAAGTTTTTATTTTCATTTTAATAAGTAAACAATTAAATATCATACTCGAGTTTTTCTAAAGAAAACAATAAAAATTACATTAATTTATAAAAGTAAATAATTAATTCATTACGAAAAATAAACAATAAAAATTACATTAAAATTAAACCAAAGAAAACAAAATATACATATTACGAATACAAGTTTGTCTAATCTAATCGTCTTCGTCGGTTTGTGTGCCAATGCGTTGAGACAAATCATAAGCGAGTTCTTCGTCGGATAGCGGTGAGGATCGTCCGGTTTGTACCTCGTGCTCGTGTATTTCTTCTTCAATTGGTGTTTCTTCTTCAAGGTTTGATATGTGTTGTCTTCGTTCGGCCGCATCTAAGTGGTCCTTTAAACAAATACACATCTCTAGCGATGTTGGAGTTAACCTTGTTCTTCTAATCGATAAAACCCTGCCACTAACAGAAAATGCAGATTCCGAAGCTACCGTGGAAGCTTGGACGGTTAGTAAATCACGTGCCATGGCGGATAGGACCGGAAATTGTGATTCCTTTCCTTTCCACCATGTCAGAATATCAAATTTCAAAAATTCATCGGGAGACATAGTGGCTAAAAAATCGGTTCCCATATATCTCCCGAGTTCGCTACTTGGGGTGTTACCCCTTTGACGTTTACTGTTTTCATTTCTCAAAGTGTTGTATAAACTAATCATCGGGTCTCTACTTGAGCTCGACGAACTCGATTCCACGTTCGATTATCGGTGGATGTTTGATGTTGCACCATATTTTTCAACATAAACATTAAACAATTTTTTAAAAGTTTCATTAAATATTTGTTTTGTATTAACATTAAAAAATGGATCATAATCATGTAAATCTAAATCATAAGTTATCTCATCTATTAAAGTTTCTACCCCCGAAACATTTAAACACGGGTCGAGTGCGGCGGAACACGTAAAAACCGGGGGTAGTTCAATGAAATATTTTTTAAATTTTTCTTTCATCGGCGCTACCATTGCCGAAAACATTTCGTTTCTTTCTTCATATTCACTTAATTTATGGTCATTAAATAAATTTGATGAAGCGTTAGACAATTTGTCGGATAATAAACCCCCGACAATTTTGTAGTTGCGTTTTTAAAAAGCTCTAAAAATTGAGTTATTTCTTGAATATATTCCCAACCCTCTAACGGAAACGGAACAACCCGACCCCGCATCGCAAGACCATCGTGGAAAACATGAAGCGTTTCTTTTTGACGTAAAGCACTATTAAACATTTTCCAAGTCGAATTCCATCTAGTCGGGACATCCCAATTTGGTCCTAAACAAATGGAATTCGTATCGTGACACATTTTTCTATAATTAACATACCTTTTTCTACTAGTTTTAAAAACGTCACGTAACATGTTTTTGAAAGACGTTTTAAAATCTTCCACTTCAGGAACGCCAAGACCATCTTGCACAACTAAATTAATAATATGTGCAACACATCGTGAATGAAAAATACGCCGTCACAAACCGGTTTATATTTTATTTTCAATTTTTCGACGGCGGATGTGTTGTTCGAGGCGTTATCAAATGACATTGAAAAAATTTTGTTTTCTAATTTATACGTTTTAATTACATAGTCTAAAATTTGAAAAAGATTTTCACCGGTATGCGGATATCCAAATAATTCAAACGCAATCGTACGTTTCATCATTTGCCACGAACTTGGATCTATCCAATGGGCCGTGACGCAAAGGTACGATTCCGGTAAACCGTGTGGGGCGGACCAAACGTCGGTAGTTAAGTTCACACCGGTTTGTAAATTTTCAAATAAAACCTTTAAATCATTTTTTGCTTGTTTCCAAAGATTTAAACAATCACGTCTAAGAGTGGTGCGACTTACGTGAGTGTAGCGTGGTTGAAGAGTTTCTTGAATCAATTTTGTTAACCGAGGGTTGTCGAAGTGATCGAACGGCAATCCTTCTTGAATTACAAACTTTGCCATTCTATCTCGAACCATATCTACGTTGAAGTTCCATAAACCACCATCGTTTCCGATTGATGTTTGCCCTTGACTCGGTGTACTTTTCAAAGACTTGCACCATTTGGTCATATGATTTTTCAAAGTCGAGTTTGAATCCGACTTGAAAAACGAACCACAAGCCTTGCATCGAGCTTTTTGTTGACCATTCGACATTTCGCATAAGTCGAAATTACACCAAATCTCTTGGTTTCTCGTTGTTGAAAGAATTCTAACAACGGTAGCGGCACTTGAGGATCCACCGGTTGGAACCGAAGATTCAGAAGCCATAATTCAATAGATTGAGAGAATAGAAAGTTGAGAGTGAGGAGCGTTTTTGCGTTTTTAAGCACGTTTTCGAGCGTTTTTGAAGTTTTGAGTGTTGTGACTAAACCATTACACCCACTACCTATTTATACTATCATATAAGGGCAAAATGGTCCAAAAAATAAAGAAAAAACGGTCTAAAACGGCTAGATAACGGCTATAAAGCCGTTTTAAAACGGTCAAAAAAATTAAAAACGGGCAAAACCGGTTTGGAACCGGGTTTTTTGAACCGGTTTCCAAACCGGGTTGAGTTGGAACCGGTTTGGAACCGGTTTGGGCCAAAATTCGCGAAACCGGTCCGGAACCGGTGGTTTTTTCCGGGTTTGAACCGGTTTGGGGGTTTTCCGGGTTGAAACCGGTTCCGGGTCGGGTCGGGTCATCGGGTCGGGTTGGAAAACCGGTTTGTGTGTGCACCTCTAGCTTGACCCACTCAACGGGTTACATCAGGATGTTTGCAAGAAGCTACCGAGTGGGCCGGCGGTTCATATAAAAAGCACTATATATAAATTGGGCACAATAATTTTGACCTTTTTCTTGTTAATTTTGACCGCCTTTATCTCAATTCGGTGGTTGCTTTCCAGAATTCTCTCTCTTTCTCTCTCTCTCTCTCTCTCTCTCTTCCTACCATGGCGACCAATAATTCACAACAATCAGGTTATCTTTACTTCAATCTTGATATTATCGATTCACAATTTTGTAAAATTTTTGGAGTTTCATCGATTTTTAAAGATGGTTTTTTTGTTAGGGTTCTAATCGTCTTAAATTGATTAATTTGGGATTTGGGGACTGGGAGATTGGTGGGTCGAAACTGTTGAATTGTTATATTATCGCTTTTGTGCTGAATTTAAACCTAAACTTGCTGTTTTTTGCTGGGGTTTTGAATCTTTTGAATGATTGATTTGAAGTCGAGAGGAAATTGTGTTTGTGCGAGCTGAATTCACTTGTTTACATTGATTGATTAGTATGGTTGGGGAATTATTGATTGAACACAAGTGGGTTTATCTGGTTTTGATTTTGAAATCTGTGTTTGTTGATCCTATAGGTTGTATAGATGTGGTATTGCTGAATTTTGATGATTATGTTTACGAAACTGATTTGATCTAGGAGGTGTTGATTAGTATTTTTTTGAAGTTTGAACACACAAAAGAGCTTTAGAAATTTCCTATGCGATTTCAAGAATGCATATTTAGCCAAAACACAATAGGCATTAAATTAGGGACAAAAAGTAGTATCATGTCCTTGATTATATCCGGCTATCTGTAATCAGCTTGAGTTTGTTAGTCTTCATCATAAAACTATTGAAATCTGTGTTTGTTGATTCTATATGTTGTATAGATATAGTATTGCTGAATTTTGTTGATTATGTTTGCGAAAATGGTTTGGTCCTAGGAGGTGTTTGTTAATATTAGTTGAATACACAAGAGAGCCTGAGAAATTACTAGATACATAGTTGAGGGAAGTCTACATGACTACATGTAATTACGTAATTATCCCAAGACAACCGAACATTTGTAAGTTCACGTCGGTTACAAATTCTTAATTAACACATTTTATACACACCAAGGGTTCCAACTAGTTCATAATAATAAAAGATAGACCGTAGAAGTTTTAAAGTTTGGTAAATTAGAAGCATGCATGTTATAGCTGGAGCAAGGCAAATGGAAGTTGAGATCAGAGGTCAGGAACTCAAAAGATAGGCAAGTCAATTGATTCAAATTTGGTGACTCGGTAGCTTGAGGGCCTTACTTTTTCAAAAACTAAGAAAGGCTGAGAGCTTGGTTTTAAATTGTGCGATGCACTTCGATGCTTTTTGGTCCCAAATCCCGATGTGCGTGATGCGCGATGCGCACGCATCACGTATGCGATGCGTTAGATATTAAAAAGTACTAAAAATCAAATATACAAAAGAATTTTTGTATGATTGATACTTCAACATAAAAACTACTCATTAACACACTTATAAAACATACTTTTAACATAAAAACCCAAATACAAGACTATTACACTATGCACAGACTATTGAAACAAGAGTTTAACATATGTAAATACATAGCATAAACACAAATATGAAATAACACACCCTAATGTTGAGAGGTTACATCCATACTCATGTTGAAAAGATTCAACCCAGGTCCAAAATTGAAGAAAAAACATGGCAGTTCATAACGCATCAAGGCGCATCAGCGCATCAGGGGCGCATCGGCGCATCACGAGCCCATCATGGAAACGCAACGCATCAGATGTTGCGATGCGCTCGCATCGGCGCATCGCGCATTATGCGCGCATTTTAAAACTATTTTATGGCTTCAGCGCCTATGAATGGATTTAATTTTTTTCTTACATGTTTTGCCAGTGTTGTACATGACACCACCCCTCACTTCCCATTAAGTGGACCTGCCCCTGGTTATCTTATGCATCATTTGAGTGATTTTGGGTAGGCTCAAATACTTTATCCTTTTAAGGTTATACTTGCTAAGCATGTTATGTGATCTTTTAGGATCCTAGCTTCTTGGGTTGTGGTTTATGCATTGTTTGCTTGTTAGTTAATCATCATATCATATGTTCTCTTTAAATAGTTCATGAGCTGATAATTATTTTACATGTGTCTTGGGTTGTGGTTTATTCATTGTTTGCTTGTTAGTTAATCATCATATCATATGTTCTCTTTAAATAGTTCATGAGCTGATAATTATTTTACATGTTCAATCAGAACTTTTATTGAGCAGTATTTTTTAAATTTGATGCTTATTCCACACCCGGGATTTAAAATGTCATTGTCCATTATTGTAAAGTTCATTCAGCCAGTAAAACAAATGACAATCATTCATTTACCACTTACTCTAAATGATCTCTTTTATCTAGAGCTCCATAACAAAACATCGACCTGATGTGAGATTGACCGTTTCCTACTGACCTAAGCTAGCTAGTAGTCGATTAGCGCTATTCATTGTTTTTATGAATCAATGTTGACTACATGTTTCATATTAGTTTCATAATCATGTATTCGTACTCTTGAATGCCATCTATTATCAGTGCTTCACCTATAATCTTTGTTTCATTTTGTTAGAAAAGCTACCCATCTTGATTTTGACGTAAATAGATTTTCTTTTATAATTTAGGAAGTGGTCCACCTCCCAAACCATGGGAACGAGCTGGCGGGACGTCTTCTGGACCTGCTCCTTTTAAACCACCATCTGCAGGTAGCACAAGTGATATAGTTGAGGCTTCAGGTACAGCAAGGCCAGGTGAAATTGTTCCCTCAAATGATACAACTTCGGCAATTAATAGAAATACACCTGGGAGACCTGTACCCTCTAGACCATGGGAGCAACAACAGACATATGGGGGTAACTACCATTCGTCGTTTTATCAACTAATTGCCTAAGAAAGCTACCAAGCTTGGTCAAAATTTTATTTTAGATTATCAACTTTTTCTCGCTAGAAAAATCCATCAAGACTAAAAAAGTTTAATGTAATATAACCAACTTTCAAAATAATTGATTCAAGGTTAGCTGTATACTTTGTAAAAGATATCTCATGCGTCAGTAGGTTTGATTAGGTCTACTTTACCCTGATGTGGTGTTGACGTGATAGATGATTTCTGTATAATTTTGGTGGTTTTTTAGGGTAAAAAAGATGATTACTTGAAATAGAAATCTGACCGAAGTTGGTTATTTTCTATGTGATTTTGCCTGCTTATATTTATGACAAGTATTTTGTTAGAAGGCTACTGGAATATTTCTTTTCCTTTGATAGTCGGCTTTCATTTCTACTATTTATGTTTAACTGAACTGTTTGTTTATCTTATGTCTCAGGCGTGGGTTACGGTTCCAGTTTGGGTTACAATTCTGGTTACGGGACTGGAGGTTATGGTTCTTATGGTGGAATGGGATCCTATAATAGTGGTTTATATGGAAATAGCATGTATAGAGGAGGTTACGGTGGCATGTATGGTGGAGGAATGTATAATAGTAGTTATGGAATGGGTGGCATGGGTATGGGCATGGGCATGGGTATGGGTATGGGCATGGGTGGACCTGGCGGTCCGTACGGTGACGGGGATCCAAATAATCCGTTTGGCGCTCCTTCACAGCCTCCAGGATTTTGGATTTCTTTGATGCGTGTGGTAAGTAGAATAACACTATGATGATACATAAGAATGCTCATATCATCTTTGGGTATACTGGTGTCTTCAAAGAAAACTGAATTTACAAGGGTCATGTAGATCCTTTGTTAACGTTGGGCCAAAGTTTACTCGGTTGAAGTGTTTCATTGGTATAGAGTTTAACGAAGCTATTATGACTTTACATGTAATTCCTATAACTTATCTTTGCATGTCTTCAGATGCAAGGAGTTGTAACTTTCTTTGGGCGGGTAGCAATGCTGATTGACCAAAATGCTCAGGCGTTTCATATGTTCATGTCGGCCCTTCTTCAGGTATTTTCATTTTCTTGTGTTTGTCGATCCATTTCTTTCTTCTATGATTGTCTATGAAGTGGCAAGATGGGTGAGTCAGGCTAGTTCGGTGGTCAAAACAGGTTCAGGTTGAACAGTAACTTTTGAGTATGGGTCAAATATGCAGGTTGGGTAAGTACAATTCTAAAAACATTATATAACCAGAATAAGAATTTAAATCTTTTCATAACATGATAGAGGATGTATGCATTAAAGTAGATTTCAACCTATTTGACCGATTCCTCTTTTTTAACTGAAGTTTTTGATATGACCAATTTGAGTTGAATGAAATCCTAATCGACACATACACAAGTAAATTGGATCAAATTGATAATCTCTGATTATCATCGTATCTGGAGTGGCATTTTAAGTATAGAAGTGCAAAAGAAACTCTTGCGTGTTACTGTCCTTATCGTTTTAGGTCTACACTCTTTGCAGCTGTTTGATCGGTCAGGATTATTATATGGAGAGTTGGCTAGATTTGTATTCCGTATCTTGGGTGTTAAAACAACGCGCAACAAGCTTCAACCACCTGGACCTAGTGGACCCCGTGGTCCTCAAGCCCAAATCGAGGGACCAAAAGGTGCACCGGCTGGTGCCTGGGATGGTGTATGGGGAAACAACTGATCTTTGTAATCACCATCAACAAACAAACAAACAGAAAAAGGGAATCACTGTTCCAATGAAACAAGTGCGAAATGACTGCAACTAACCAAGGGGTGCAGAGGAAAGCTGTGGTGATTTGGTGTAGTGGTGTACCATGAGAATAAGAATATAGTATTGATAGATATCGTGTGTTAAAGAGAGTACGGATGTACCATTATGTTTTTCTACGCCATTTTTAGCAATTCAAATGTGAGTTCTATTTCTTATCCGTTTGATGCTCAATTGTGTCAAACAATGAAGAAAATTAGAATTGGAATCATCTTATATTTTTTTAATAAATGAATTGGACCTTCATATTGATAAATATAATCAAAGGAGTGGAACATTCATTTTATCATGTTAGTGATTCTAGTGTCTTGAAATTATTTTACGTATGACAATATGTGACTACGTGAGATCATAATTAAATGTTAAACAAGTTGGAATCTTAAAGTGCATATTTGCTTTTAGAGTGTTATAATTTCAAATATTATGGAACTACTTAACCACATAGGTCTAGTGTCCTTTGTAGCCGGGTCGAAGGAGGTGGCAACCTAGATGTGGTTTTAGAGGCAAAGCCTCTTGCGGGAGTCAAGTTGCGGTAGTAGGTTAACGTCGGTATTAACTTTGGCTGTAAGTGTTAACTTTGGTTTCGATTGACAGTGAATAAAAGTTCCGTAGAAACTCTATGTTCGGTAGAAAGTGAAGCTCAATAGTAACTGATTTACTACCAGGGTTTTAATATAGCGGTTACAAACGGTTACAACTACTAAACTATTTAACAGTCAATTGAATAGATATAATGTTCTAGTTAATCAATTCAATATTTTGACCCGTATATAAAAGATACATCTGGTCATTTGGAGTTATCGTTTTTACATGATTTTGGTTTAAAATTCACAACAGTTTCACATACTTGTCTTGAAACCATATGGTCTTATCCGATTAAAGATTTCAGAAACACCATTAAGATTACTTTAATGTGAAAGTGATATCACGATTAGAATTTAGTTTCTACTATATCAAACGTGATATTTTGTTAATTAAACACATTAAGATTTTACAATCCTTTTAAAACTTAAATTATAAGAACTGATACCAATTCCTTTAAAACTTTATTAAAATATTTTTAACATCTCAGAAACGAATATATACTTTTCTTATAGGGGAGTCATTTGGAAAAAAACAACAAAATAAGAAAAAGCGTATGCAGTCATCATGATGCAAGTCGTACTCATGTACTACATAACGATGGGCAAGTGTATCAGAGCAATGCACTTAGATTAGATGCATTGTGTACTATCAGAAAGCAAAACTATAACCTGATCATCAAGCAAAGATAATCAGCAAGTCAAAATCAATGATCCTAAAAAACACAACAATTGACCTATAAATAAAAATAATAAACACTTTAACTCAAAAACATGCACAAATTTAATCAGTTCTTCATTGCAAAATTCAAGAGAACTCATTTCTTGAGTTGCACGTAAACCAGATAAACCCTTGTTAAATTTGAGCAATTGCAGTTCAAAAAGTTTCCATTCAAAGCAATCTTCTAACAGATTATCCTCAAAAGAAATGTTTAGGCATAATGCACATAACTTCTTCAAGCTTCATTTCCACATCCCATCTTGCCATCTTGAACAACGTCATCGCCAACGAACTCACTCGCTGACATCTCGTGATGTAAATAACCGAGAGACGTTCACATCCGTCCCTTAAAGCCAGTAAACCTCTATCACAAAGGCCCCGACACCCGTTCACATGAAGCCGTTCTAGATTATGACAATAAGTGCCAATCGACTCCCAACCCGAGAGCCTGACTTCAGTGCATAAAGACAAGTTCCACTCTTTCAGCAACGGACACCCTTTGGAGATCTCCATTATTGTGGCATCACCAACAGTCCTGCATAACCGCAGATTCAAAGTTCTAAGATTTTTACCAAAACCGCCACCAATGGCTCTTAAACCATCACCCCGTATGCACCAACCAAGAGAGGAGACATTCAGATACTCAAGGCCGCCTCCACTTAGAATTTCCTTAATGCCCTCTGGTTCAAGCTTGCAAAAATCTGCTTCCAAACAGGCTAAAGTCTGAGAACACCCTTCAAACCCGACTCCTTTAATTTTATCACAGTGAGAAATCTTGATTGCTTGAAGCTCACGACAATTGTTTGTAATAGAGGAAATTCCAGAGTCGGTTACGAGGGAACACCACTCAAGATTCAAGTCTTTTAGAAAGAGACATGATTTAGCTAAAAGTTCTAATCCGTTATCGCTTATAGCACAACGATAAAGACTAATAAATGACAGATTTGGACAACCTATAGCAACCGAAGAAAGTCCAGTATCTGTAACTTTGAAACAACAATCAAGATAAAGAGACTTCAACTTTGACCCATGATTTTGCAACTGAGTTAAACCTGAATCTAGAAGATTTACACACCCACATAAAGATAACAACTCTAATCGCCTAAAACGTTTGATTAACTTATCAAGAATGAATGAATCTACATCAATGGTAGTTTTAGACAGTGAGTGGTTTAACTGAGAGAATGAACATCCAAATTCCAAAGACTTGCGACTTGTATTTTGAATATGAAGCAGGCGATGACAAGTTAGACCAAAAGATTCTCGGTCAGCACTGGAATCAAACTTTTCAAATATGAAAAACAAACAATCATCAGGAAGTTGCATAATGAAAGAGTGAGCAGCTTGATCATCTATCTTCATTTGTAGATAGTTGGTCAGCAGTATCTAATGGTTGTAAAGCTCGAATTTTTATGACAATCTGTTTATAATTTGAGTTGGGTATTGTAGATGAGTCGATATCATGCATGGTATGTGCATCTCCATATCCATATCCTATTTGAACACCACATTGGCGACATAACAACTTTGTTTTTGAACCATGATGGTTCAAACAAATGGGAAAACAAGATGGCTCATCTAACTGAGTGAATCGACTAAGATCAATAGATTCAAAAGATATAGAACCTTTTTTTATGGATTTGCGATACTTAGATCCAATTTCAGATGCTAACCGATTTGAGGATGCGAGGTTCAAAGGGTATCCACATGAGCCACAACTGTTTCAAAGAAACCAAAGCAAAGATCAACACAAAAGCCATTTTACATCCATTTCATAGCAAAATAGCTTATTTAGAGAACATATCCTTAGATAATCTATACAAATCAATGTAATTTCATGTGAGAACGCAAACTGTTCTGACCTTTCCTACTCATACATTCAAGATTTTGTTTGTAACACAATATGTGTGTGTGTACTTATATATTTTTCAAAATAATTTGTCAAAAGCTGTATATAGACGTTTTAAGAACGTGTTTCTGTCATTCTTCTTATTTCTCATAAACTAATGGTGGAGGTTCATTCAACAATCAATAAGAGGAAGCAAATGAAATCTTGAATAAAATAAAGCACATATGTTCCTTTAAGTGACTTAAAATTCAGTCAAATTGGAAGATAAACATGAACTTAACACTGTAAAGATTACCTGTTAAATCACTAAATAACATATCATTTACAACCAAAAGACAGTACGTAGCATTGCTTTCAATCAAACATCTAAAAAAATCTTTTACAAACTTATATTCATGTTTAAAAAAGCACAAGTCACTCAGGGGACAAGGTCCTTGGAGTCGAGATGAGAGGGCACGTCACACGCGGCGTGTGCCTTAGGCACTCCTTTTAGAACTCAGGGTTATATAAGGCGAAATCTTGAATCAACTAACAAAAGTTACTCAAGCATGAGTCAAACAAAGAATCTCTTTATGAAACACTTCTGATACACAGACTTCACTTCCTAACTATTAACTCTGTATGATTCATCAATTTACACAAATTAACTCTTGTACAATAATCACCAGCTAAGGTAATAGTAAAGATTCGAAACTGAATGACAATATCGGATATCATAGTCTTGCAATCCAAGAATCGTTTGTTTGAATCCAACGCATCTAGAGGAACTCATTCAATCAATTACAGGACTTCAAATCAGTCTAATTGATAACCTAAGCACGATCAAATCGAATTGGGAGTTTAAAAGAAAACAAACATCAAATCAAAATCAATTGGAACAAAGTTTGAATTCAAATACCTGTATGAAACATCTGCTTGGGACATAATATAGTAATCGGATGAAAATCGTTCCTCTTCATGCGATCTGAATGGTAATTATAGGGTTAGGGCTCTTGACAAAGTCGAGGGGGTGAGAGATTGATATAAACGCCTCCGGATACGACTGACTTAGTCAGCACTCAGCAGTGGGAATGACAAATTGGTGATCGTTAATCACACCTTAACTGTTAGGATTGAAATAGTTAGAGGGTGCAAATGTAATAAGTCAATAGTTTGAGGGCATTGTTGTAATAAATGTAATCAGATTGTTAGTCAGTTAGTTGGTCGTTATTTTGGATTGTAAGGTCGTTAAATACCGTTAATGAGAAGAGGAAGATAGATTGGATTATGTAATTCCTTCTTTCCCTCTAGAACTCACAATTTGAGCTAACAGTGGTATCAGAGCTTATTCCTTCCTCGAAATCAAGCTCCGCCGGCACTTCGGCGACCACCACACTCTTCCGATCACGGAGATGGCGACTACAAGGAATCAGGATTTGGAGAAAACTATCAAAGAGCACGAGAAATCGCTTTTGCGGTTGGAATCAGCAGCTGAGAAGAACGATAAATCTTTTCAAGAATTGCGAGCAGCAGCGGTGAGAAATGCAACGGCGGTGGAGAAGAACGGTGAAGAAATGGTCGGATTAAAGAACTCTTTAGAAAGTGTGATTCGATCGTTGCAAGCGTTGAATCAAAGTGAAAGTACTCGTAATCAATCGGATAATTCATGTAGAAATGAATCGCATGTTGATATGCAGACATATTCGGCAATTGAAAATCGAAATCATAGAAACAACAATCGATTCACCAAGATTGAATTTCCTAAATTCAACGGTGATGTAGAAGGGTGGATGTATAGATGCACGCATTTCCTCTCGATTAATGAAACACCAGAGAATCTCAAGGTGAGATATGCAGAAGCTCATGTTAAAGGAAGAGCTCAGCAATGGCATCAAGGTTTTGTTCAATCAAAGAACCTGCCAATGACTGAGATCAAGTGGGACGATTACAGTCGATCAATAACAGCTCGTTTTGCTAGAACAATGGTGGAAGATGCCATGGGTGCCTTGAAAGCTCTAACTCAAACAAGATCATTAGAGGAATATTATGATGCCTTTGATGCATTGTTGAATAAGGTTACCTTATGTGAAGAATACACTGTAAGTTTGTTTGTACGGGGTCTTAGTAAGGAATTGATTGGTCCTGTCCGTATGTTCAAACCAAAGACTCTATATGATGCATATGTGTATGCTAAGATGCAAGATCAACACCTTAAGAACCTCAACCCAAACCACAAACCTTTCCCTCCTTTTACTACTAAAACCAATACTACCACAACCACCACAAAACCTCTTTCTCCATCCTATACACTGTCTAATGCATCAAAAACACCCATCTTACCAACACCTACCACTACACAAAAGAATACCACCTCTACCGAAGATTGAGTGGCAAGGAGTTTGATGAGAAGAGGTCGAAAAGAGAATGTTTCTGGTGCCCTGAGAAATTTACACCAGGTCATAAATGTTCTTCTAAACAATTGTATTTGTTTGAAGTAATTGAAGATGACGATGCCACTACAATGCCTGATAATCCTTCGCAAGATTCCATGATGATGTCAGAGCTTCAGCTGATCCCTTAATCTTTCTTCATGCTTTGACTGGTATCCCTTCTTTCTCTGTTATGTATATTATTGGATGCATTGGTACCAGACCATTGCATATTTTGATTGATTCTGGCTCCACACACAACTTTCTTAATGAAAAGTTGGCAGAGAAATTGCATTGTGCAATTACGGTTATTGATGACATGAAGGTCACTATTGTCGATGGGAATAAAATGTCATGTGTTAAGATGTGTCCCGACTTTCAATGGTTAATGTAGGGTACCTGGTTTAAGGCGGATATGTTGATTATTCCCTTAAGTAACTATGACATTGTTTGGGGTGTACAATGGCTGCAGACAGTCAATGACATCACATGGAACTTTAAACATTTAACTATGCAGTTTTCGGTGGGAGATAGAGTTTTTAAACTCAAAGGTGCCGAATCAAAGAATGTACAATTTTGTTCCATTGAGAGGATGACTTCATATCTTGCTAATGAAGCTTCCACTCCTCAAGTTCAACTTTGTAGTATGTGAGTTGATACCCCGGATCAGTTCCAACATTCCATAAAAATTCAGAAGGTATTGATGGATCCTTCTTTGGTAGATTTGTTGGCCGACTATGATGACATTTTTTAGCTGCCCACTGAGCTTCCTCCCAAATGAAGCTATGATCATAAGATACAGTTGCAGGATGAGTCCATTACTTTGAATCAAAAGCCTCACCGTTATTGTGGGATTCAAAAGGATGTTATTGAAAAGATGACTCAGGAGTTGTTGGATGCAGGGGTGATAAGGGGAAGTACTAGTGCTTTTGCTTCTCCTGTGGTTTTAGTTAAGAAGAAGGACGGTTCTTGGCGTATGTGTATAGATTACCGCAGGTTGAATGAGGCCATAGTAAAGAATAGATTTCCTATTCCTTTAATTGAAGAACTCTTGGATGAACAAGGGGGTGCTTCAATATTTTCTAAGTAGGATCTGTGGTCTGGATACTATCAGATTCGCATGCATGAGGATGATATACACAAGACCGCATTTCGCACAAAGGACACCATGAATTCCTGGTTCTACCCTTTGGTCTCGCGAACGCACCAGCAACTTTTCAAGCCTTGATGAATGCTACTTTTCAACCGATCTTAAGAAGGTGTGCATTAGTATTCTTTGATGACATTCTTATTTACAGTTCTACTATGCACAACCATCTTAATGATCTTCGAGAAGTGCTGGATTTAATGCGGGCAAATTCCCTTAAGGCCAAGCAGTCCAAGCGTGTATTCAGTAGTACTGTAGTGGAATACCTTGGACATATTATTTCTAAAGATGGTGTGGCAACTGACCCTGTCAAATTGGCTGCTATTCAGTAATGGCATGTGCCCACTACTGTGAAACAGCTGCGAGGGTTTCTCGACCTTGCGAGGTATTATCGACGCTTTATCAAAGGCTTTGGAATGATTGCCAAGCCACTTACTGAGCTTCTAAAGAAGAATGCTTTTCAATGGTCTAATAAAGCTCAATCTTCTTTCGAAGCTCTTAAAACCGCCCTCAGCAACCCTCTAGTTTTGGAAATGCCCGATTTTTCAAAACCTTTCATATTATAGACTGATGCTTCAGCCAAGGGGATTGGTGCGGTACTCATTCAGGATGGCCATCCTTTAGCTTTCATAAGTAAAGCATTCTCTATATGACAGCTTGCCTATTCGGTATATGAGAAGGAGTTGCTGGCTATTATCATGTCAGTTAAACACTAGCATCATTACTTAGCCTCTTCACACTTCATCATTCGTACCGATCAGAAGAGTTTGAAACATCTTTTGGACCATCGAGTTACTACTCCACTTCAACAAACTTGGTTATAAAAAATGTTGGGGTATGATTATGAGATTCAATACAAGCAAGGCACCGATAATCTTGTAGCTGATGCTTTATCTTGAGTCCAAGGTATGACAATGTTCACTCTTACTCTTTCTACCATTGATCCATTACTATGGGATCGAATTCAGAAGGTGTGGACTACTGATGTTACGACTAAAGTTCTAATCACTCAAATTCAAAGTGGCAAGAAATTCAAGAATATTACTTGGGATGGCCAATGTCTACGGAGAAAGCACGATATATTAATTGGTCATGATATTGATTTGAAGCAGGATTTACTCCGTTTGAGTCACTCATCTTGTATAGGTGGTCATTCTGGTTTTAAACCGACACTGTATCGACTCAAACAACTGTTTTACTGGAAGGATTGTACCAAAGATGTTCGGGAATTTATTAAATCCTGCAATACATGTCAATGCACGAAGTATGAAATCGTGGCTACACCAAGGTTACTCCAACCTTTACCAATTCCATAAGCTATTTTCTCGAATATTTCGATGGATTTCATTTCTGGCATTTTTAAAGTTCAAGGCAAAGATACAATTTGGGTTATTGTTGGCAGGCTTACCAAGTATGCCCATTTCTTGGTTTTAGCTCACCCGTTTACGGTTGCTTAATTGGCTCAATTATTTCTCGATCATATATTCAAACTCCATGGTTGCCCAAACACCATTGTCTCTGATTGTGACCCATTATTCCTTAGCACCTTCTGGTAGGAATTTATGCGCCTTCAGGGCACTTCTTTATCATTGTCTACGGCTTATCACCCCAATCTGATGGCCAGACGGAGGTTCTTAATGATGGGGTTTAACATGTTTATCAAAGCTTCATATATCTTGATTATATGAAAAACTCAGCGGAATATAAGATTTAAAACATGTTAAAATCTGATTATAAAACCCATTTTATAATAACCCCAAGCCATGGATCTACATATACAATGCATACAATAATAAGATGAAAGAACTACAACCTTTGGAGCTTGAAAATCCGAAATTTAAAAGGCTGAAATGGATGTGTTCTTGTGGCTAAACTTCAATGTAGAAGCTCTCAAGATAGCATACCCCAAGCCTCTTCAAACACCCTTTGAATGCTAGGATTCTTGGACACCAACTTATAGCTATCAAAAACAATTTTTGAATGCTGAAAAATCAGCTTCTTTTCTGCTGAAAAACCGTGAGGAGGAAGAAGAAAAGAGAGAGTTTTAGAGAGAGGAACTTCTTGCATGCAAAAGAGAGTGAATGGAATGTCTCTTGGGAGAGAGCTAAGCATGCTTGAGTTTTGTGTTTTTAAGACAAGTGAGAGAGAATCTCTCTTGGATGGCCGTAGACTTCAAGAATGGTCTAGGTCCCACTTGTTTTTAAACATTAAACACAATAATACTTATAATTCTCAAATTTATAAAGTTTATAACTAGTTTTATAAACTTTATAAATCAAACATCCATTTATTTGTTATTATTTAGTAATACTAAATAATGAAAACAAATAATATCTCATGAACAATCATTCACATAATAATGTTCATTTGCATAAGCAATAATTTAGAAGTCCACTTTCTAAATTGGTGTCATTATTTATTTGTTTGATCTTATCCACAAATAAATTATCTATTGGTGTTTGACAAGCTTGTTATTGGGTATGACCCGACTTGGATCATATCACACTAGCCACATCAATTTAATATGTATCTTGGGCAGATCAAGTCTTTCAATCTCCCACTTGCACAAGATTCATAGAAAATTGATGCAAGCAGCAAATAACGCCTAGCAACGGTTTGCTACCCCTAATGTATATGACTAAGTGCCATTCAATAACATCATCCCTTCCAAGTACCTTACTTGAATATGATTTAGGTGAATCAATCATCTATCCTTTTGTTGCAGATGTCATGTTAAATCCAAGAGACACAGAATTGTCATTCTCTGATGATTTAACTTTAATAGGCCTTAGACATCTTACTCTCAACGAATAAGAGGAACAAATTCCATCTTGACTACATACGTCTCTCACAATCACCTCATATCATACCTGAACTTAGCCTTATGTACTGCCAATTTTTCAGAACAGCAAAGTGCTAAGTCAAAGTACAATACTTGGTGAATATCAAGACCCAATATGTATCTCAGGTCTGAGGATACAATGATATTCGCCTTTACTCAATATCTCTTATGACTAATCACAAAGATTCCATGCAGAAATAATTGAGAGCGGGTCAGTCCAATATCTATATCCCATAGATATCAATGAACCTTGGCAGCAACCTCTTGCTTTATATTCATACCTTATGAATATCAACCAATCCAATTTCATTATAGTCTTACATTCATAATTGTTCCCACAAGTATGATCGACTACGGACGTTTAGAATAACTTATTTATTCACGGATTTAAACATGCTAAAATAGAAGAAGAAATGATAATAATTATCATATAATTAAGTCAAATAACATAAGTTCTAATATCTAAATACAAAATACAACATCAAACCCAGTCACTTGAATATCTAAGTCCCATGGCACAAGCATGGCCTTCATGTTTTCCCCTTTCAAGGAGCTTTGTGAGTGGATCCGCAATGTTTTTATCAGTGTGGACTTTGCGAATACATATCTTTCCTTTTTCAACTTCATCCCTTATGTAGTTGAATCTCCGTTCAATGTGCCGAGTCTTTTGATGAGCACGAGGTTCCTTGATTTGAGCAATCGCACCCTCGTTGTCACAAAAGATCTCTAGGGGATCCTGAATGGAGGGGACTACCCCTAGATCGGCTATGAATTTCTTCAGCCATGCAGCTTCCTGTGCTGCCATTGAAGCGGCGACGTATTCAGACTCTGTAGTGGACAATGCTACGACTTCTTGCTTTGAGCTTTTCCAAGAAACAGCTCCGCCATTCAGAATAAAGATGTACCCCGATTGAGATCGTGAATCATCTCGATCGGTTTGGAAACTCGCGTCCGTGTAACCTCTTACAACGAGATCCTCTTCACCAGACCCGTAGATCAAGAACATATCCTTAGTCCTCCTTAGGTATTTCAGAATGTTCTTGACAGCCATCCAATGACTATCACCAGGATTTTGCTGGTATCTACTTGTCATGCTTAAAGCGCATGACACGTCTGGTCTAGTGCATATCATTGCATACATGATGGATCCTATAGCAGATGCATATGGGATTGCCTTCATTCTATTTTGCTCCTCCTTTGAGCTTGGACATTGAGTCGTACTCAATATTGTCCCTCTTTGAATAGGTACACTACCTTTCTTAGAGTTTTCCATCTTGAACCTTTTCAAGATTTTGTCAATGTATGCACTTTGATTCAAACCAATCAGCCGCCTTGATCTATCCCTATAGATCTTTATTCCCAGAATATAGGCAGCTTCACCAAGATCCTTGATGGAAAAACAACTTCCAAGCCAGGTTTTTACACCTTCCAAGGTTGGAATGTCGTTTCCAAATAGTAGTATGTCATCAACATACAATACTAGGAAGGTTATTATGCTCCCACTAGCCTTTTTGTACACACAAGCCTCATCAGCGTTTTTGATGAAGCCAAATTTCTTTATCTCCTCATCAAAACGGTGATTCCAGCTTCTCGATGCTTGCTTCAATCCATAGATTGATTTCTTTAACTTGCATACTTTATCAGGATGTTTTGGATCGACATAACCTTCAGGCTGAACCATATAGACATCTTCCTCAAGATATCCATTTAGGAAAGCGGTTTTGACATCCATTTGCCAAATCTCATAGTCATAATGAGCAGCTATGGCAAACAGTATCCTTATAGACTTTAGCATTGTAACAGGTGAGAAGGTTTCATCATAATCAACCCCTTGAGTTTGAGTGAAACCCTTTGCTACAAGTCTAGCTTTTTAAGTATCCAAGTTTCCATGCATATCGGTTTTCTTCTTGAAAACCCACTTACTTCCAACTACTTTGGAATTAAGAGGTGGTACGACAAGTTCCCAAACTTGATTGTCATACATGGATTGCATCTCAACGTTCATGGCTTCAAGCCATTTGTCACAATCCAAATTGGACACTGCATCATGATATGTGGTTGGTTCATCTGAATCTACCACGTAGCATCCATCCATGAAAAATCCGTATCTTTCAGGTGGATTACTAGTTCTACCACTTCTGCGAACGTTTTGTGTGTATTGATCAACCGCTTGATCATTCTCAACATCCTCATGTTGAGTGCTAGTTTCAACCAAACGTGTATCGGGCTGTGAATCTTGATCCTCCTCAAGATCCACTGTTCTACTGCTAGTTCCTTCCATAAGGAACTTTGTTTCTAAGAACTCGCCCTTTCTGGCAACAAATACCTTTTGTTCCAGTGGATCATAGAAATAATATCCCATAGAATCTCTAGGATATCCAACAAAGATACACTTGGTGGATCGGACATCTAATTTGTTTGGGGTGGGAGTCTTAACATAAGCCTCACAACCCCAGACCCTTAAGTATGATAGGGATGGAACCTTTCCATGCCATATCTCAAAAGGTGTCTTTTCCACCTTTTTGGTTGGGGCCATATTCAAAATACGGGCCGCGGAGAGCAAAGCGAAGCCCCAAAATGATAGAGGCAATGTGCTTCTAGCCATCATAGATCGAACCATGTCCAATAGGGTTCGATTCCTCCTCTCAGACACACCATTATGTTGTGGTGTTCCAGGTGGAGTGAGTTGTGAGATAATCCCACAACTCCTAAGATGATCTTGAAAAACATCACTTAGGTATTCACCACCTCTATCGGTACGGAGAACTTTAATTGATTTGTTGAGTTGATTTTCTACTTCATTCTTGAAGATTTTGAACATTTCAAAAGCTTCATCCTTGTGCCTTAATAAGTACACATACCCATAGCGACTATAATCGTCGGTAAAGGTAATGAAGTATCTCTCACCATTCCTAGTTATTGGCTTAAAAGGACCACATACATCCGAATGTATGATGCCTAATAAATCTTTTGCCCTTTCGTTAGTTCCACTAAAGGGTGCCTTAGTCATTTTTCCTTGTAAACAAGATTCACATACATCAAATGAATCACATTCATTTGTTTTTAAAAGACCATTCTTTTGAAGCGTTTGTATGCGTTTCTTGTTTATATGACCAAGACGGCAATGCCAAAGGTAGGTATCACTCAAATCTAATTTGAGTCTTTTGGTGGTTGCTTGGTATATAGAGCTATCATATGTTGCGTTTTCATGAACTAATTCATAAATACCATTACAAGGTATAGCCTTAAAATAAAATACATGATTTAAAGAAACATGAATATCATTGTCAACAAACTTGAAATCATAATCATATTGTCTTAAACGGGAAACAGAAATTATGTTCCTAGTCAAGCTAGGAGCATATAATACATTACTTAAAATAACTTCCAAACCACTTGGAAGCTTCAAAATGTAGTCTCCTTGAGCTTCCACATGAACCTTTGCACCATTGCCCATGAAGAGACTTATTTCCCCTTTAGCATAATGCTCATTTCTTCTGAACCCCTGCAACAAATTACAAATGTGAGTTCCACATCCGGTATCTAATACCCATGTGTTAGAAGAAATAACATTCAGCTCAACATGTATCATGTAAATTATACCTGAGGTTTGCCCCGCATCCCTCTTTTCTCTCAACTCTTTGAGATAGACTGGACAATTTCTCATCCAATGCCCTATCTCACCACATTTGAAGCATGGGTCGTTCACGGCAACCTTTTGCTTCTTCTCCTTAGGCTTTGGAGGTTGCGCCCTAACAGCCTTCTTCCCCTTTCCCCAAACTTGACCCTTTCCTTTGGCAACAGTTGCCTTAGGAGGGGGTAGAGACTTTCTCTTTTTACCACCTTCACTTATGGTGAGAACGGGTAAAACCCTCTTACCCATTCCCGCCTCAGCTGATTTGAGCATAGAATGAAGTTCATTTATGCTCTTGTCCCATCCGTTCATGTTGTAGTTCATGACGAATGCCTCAAACCTTTTAGTTAGGCCATTAAGGATCAAATCCGTGGCCAACTCTTTTGAGACGGGACAGTTCAGCCTTTCAAGGCGGTCGATGTGGCTTTTCATCTTGAGAACATAAGATGAAACTGATTGGGATTCCTCCATCCGACATGCATTAAGCGCTTGAACCGTTTCGTAGCGCTCCACTCTAGCTTGTTGCTGAACGTTTCCCGCAACTGAGTGATCATGTCATAAGCTGCATGGAGCTCATACTCCTTTTGGAGTTCGGGTGTCATACTTGCTAACATTAGGCAAGAGACTTGGACGGAGTCTTCCACATATCTAACCCAATCATTATACGCTTCCACATCTTCCTCGTCAGGTTCATCGGGGATGGGGTCATCAAGGATGTAGGCCCGCTTTTCTTGTTTGAGAACAATTCTCAAATTGCGGTACCAATCCATGAAATTGTTAGGTGTTAGACGATCCTTTTGAAGGATCGCCCTTAGGGATTGGTTGTTTTGGTTTGGTACATCATTATTAGTGTTGTTGTTGTCGGCCATCTACAAGATTTTACAAAGTTCCATTAGTAATCGTTGATATAATTATATTTTATTTATCAATACCCTTTATGTCTCATAGATCATTAATAAATAAAATTTTAGAATCCAACGTTATATTTAAATATTGGTTAGGTGACCTTTATCCCATTATTTAAATAAACAAGGTAGTCATAAATGACAATTACAACCTATTGTAACTTCTAGTGGTATGGGATCGTTTGAACATCTCATGTTTATAACGGCATGTTTATCCCATCAACACCTTTTATAAAATATATTTTAGGTGATCCATTCAATATATTTTACAAATCAAGTCGTCCTACTTACACACACGTGTGAGTTTACTATATAAGTGGTTAGGTGACCTTTATCCCACAAACATGGTATTCTCACCTCAAGTTACAAGTTCCCTCAAAGTGGTTAGGTGACCTTTATCCCACTAAGAGTTAGCAAGTAACCTAAGTGTTGTGTAAAAGGATGGTGTTTAACTTGTTTTTCAAAAGGGATTTATAATTTGACAATTCTTGTTTAGAAAAGTCTATGTACCATATGATTGTATGCATTCAACCATATGGTACCCTATTGGTTCTTTTTAAATAAAACCCATTTTATTTTGTAAATCATTAATTCCTTTTATAGAACCATTCTACTTATGCTTAATGATTTGAGAACCAATTCTTTGTTTATTGTTTGTTTTAGTTGAGGTTTGTTAATCACATCCAAATATTCAAAACAAACATCATCATATGCATTCAACCAAACATAAACAAAACAAGTCATATATGCATAACAAAGCATACTAAGTTGATCACACTTGTTTAGCCAAAACAAGTGTGTCAAATGGTCATATCCTAAGGGTTTAGAATCATGACACATGGTTGACCAAAGAGACTCCCACTTGAACCCATATCTTCAAGAATCTTCTTTGTCCATCTTTTCTTCAAGTCTTGATCTTGAGCTTCCTTACAAGATATGTATCCTAATACATTTTTCTAGTAAAGATAAACTCCTAATCTATTTATTACATGCCATATGAATAAATAAATTACAAAACAAGGCTTGAAACAAAATTAAATTATTACATGCCCAAATGAATATAACATGACAACCAATCATTCAATCCAAATGGTCTAGGCTTTGTTATGCATAATCAACAACAACATATTCAAACATACATGAGAGGTCGATTTTTGGCAGCCCCTTAAACCCATGTTTTTGGCCAACATAAACCAAGAACTAATGGGTTTAGTCCATGCAAACAATTATCTTGTAAACTAGAGTTTTAAAGATCCTAATATGCATAATATAGCATCTTTAAAACATCAAAAGAGGGCACCAAAACAGCCCCTAAACTCACGGTTTGGTGCTGTCCAAAATGAAACACAAGGTGTAATACATGTATGCATATGTATAAGTGGCTCTTGATGCCATTGATGGGGTTTAACATGTTTATCAAAGCTTCATATATCTTGATTATATGAAAAACGCAGCGGAATATAAGATTTAAAACATGTTAAAATCTGATTATAAAACCCATTTTATAATAACCCCAAGCCATGGATCTACATATACAATGCATACAATAATAAGATGAAAGAACTACAACCTTTGGAGCTTGAAAATCCGAAATTTAAAAGGCTGAAATGGATGTGTTCTTGTGGCTAAACTTCAATGTAGAAGCTCTCAAGATAGCATACCCCAAGCCTCTTCAAACACCCTTTGAATGCTAGGATTCTTGGACACCAACTTATAGCTATCAAAAACAATTTTTGAATGCTGAAAAATCAGCTTCTTTTCTGCTGAAAACCGTGAGGAGGAAGAAGAAAAGAGAGAGTTTTAGAGAGAGGAACTTCTTGCATGCAAAAGAGAGTGAATGGAATGTCTCTTGGGAGAGAGCTAAGCATGCTTGAGTTTTGTGTTTTTAAGACAAGTGAGAGAGAATCTCTCTTGGGTGGCCGTAGACTTCAAGAATGGTCTAGGTCCCACTTGTTTTTAAACATTAAACACAATAATACTTATAATTCTCAAATTTATAAAGTTTATAACTAGTTTTATAAACTTTATAAATCAAACATCCATTTATTTGTTATTATTTAGTAATACTAAATAATGAAAACAAATAATATCTCATGAACAATCATTCACATAATAATGTTCATTTGCATAAGCAATAATTTAGAAGTCCACTTTCTAAATTGGTGTCATTATTTATTTGTTTGATCTTATCCACAAATAAATTATCTATTGGTGTTTGACAAGCTTGTTATTGGGTATGACCCGACTTGGATCATATCACACTAGCCACATCAATTTAATATGTATCTTGGGCAGATCAAGTCTTTCACTTAATAGGTGCCTTGAATCATACTTACGTTGTATGGTTATGGACACTCCTATGCAGTGGGTTTAATGGGTGTCCTTGGATGAGTGGTGGTATAACACCACTTATCATTCCAGTATCCGTATGACTCCTTTTGAGGCTTTGTATGGTTATAAACCTCCACGTCATGTTCCTTACATACCGGATGACTCGTGAGTGGCCAATCTTGATGAGCTCTTTCGAGATCGAGAAGCTTTGATAGTTTAACTCAAAGCTAATTTGCAGAAAGCTCAACAACACATGAAAATTCATGTTGACAAGAAGCGGTTTGACCGCGAGTTTGCTACGGGTGATTGGGTTTATATGCGACTCCAGCCATATGTTCAAACCTCCCTTAAGCTTCATCGCCATAATAAGTTGGGCCCTCAGTTTTACGGACCTTTTTTGGTGGTCGGTCGCACTGCTTATCACTTAGATTACCCCCGGATGCTCAAATTCATCACACTTTCCACGTTTCTTTGCTAACGGCGGCCCATGGTCAGCATGCCGTAATTCTTCCATTCCTTACTACACCTCGTTTCCATTTGCAACAACGTTCAGTCATTGATCGCCGCTTGGGTAAGCGTGGCGTCCGAGCTGAAGCTCAAATTTTAGTGTGTTGGCAAGGTCTTCCTGTCTCGGAAGCTACTTGGGAATCTTTATCCGACTTCAAGCTTCGTATTCCATATTTTGTTGTTGATTCTTGAGGATAAGAATCTTTTATAGGGGGAAGCATTGTTAGGATTAAAATAGTTAGAGGGTGCAAATGTAATAAGTCAATAGTTTGAGGGCATTATTGTAATAAATGTAATCAGATTGTTAGTTAGTTTGTTGGTCGTTATTTTAGATTGTATGGTCGTTAAATACCATTAATGAGAAGAGGAAGATAGCTTGGATTGTGTAATTCCTTCTTTCCCTCTAGGACTCACAATTTGAGCTAACATAAACGGTTTTTGTTTACGTGTCGGGGACTGACCCGACCCTAACCCGAATATCATGTCGGACAGAAAATCATATCAGAAAAAAATCATGTCAGACAGGTGAACCCGAACATGACAGGAAAATTTGTGGTCTGTTTTGAGCGTCCATCATAATGGAAACCAAATGTTTAATTATTGGAAATCATTAATAGTTCGGTTTTCGTTGATTAATGGCATAGATCGGTTCAGTTAAATCGATTGTTGCTGATTTGGCGACTACGAGTCTACGATTTTATTATGTACTTTATTCACCAATGTTGCTATTAACACATCAAATTGGCATAGTGCTTCTATTTTTTTCTTTATTTTATTAACTTATCATGAAGGTGAACCTTGAAGCAATTGTAAGGTTGATGTTTTATGATGTTAAAGCCATAGGTTCAAATCGTGAAAAACAGACTCATGTACAAAAGTATAAAATGAAGCTGGGTATATTAATCGCAAAGTGATCCAGTTCTTTCCTTATCCAGTCTGAAATGCGTCCTATGTTAGACACCAGATGCATCCTTTTTTTTGTTTTATGACCCATCCTATATTGTAGGATTATAACTCATTAATTCATCACATGTTATTGTTGATCAACCCATCATATGTTGCTACTAATTAATCCCTTACATGTTCTTGTTGATTAGCTCTTTCTTTATACATGTTATTGCTTATTTGCTAAGCATGACGATCGTTATTTTAGAATGATGGTGATGGATGTCGCTAGCAATTTTTTTAGATTTGCTGTTGTTATATCTTATTAAAACTAATGTCACATCTTACAAAAACTACTACATAGTGATCATATATAGCACTTCAGTAAGGTTATTGAGGTCGGTTATTGTATACATAAACATAATTGAAACCTGATCACCGGTTAATCCAATCCTCCAAATCTAAACCATCATGTCAAATCGTTGGTCTACATGGGCCTGTTTGGTCAATTATGGGTCTGTTATATGTTAATTGATTTTTGTTTGCTCACCATTGCAATCTGGAAGAACTACTTGCCAACTCTATTGTATTTTGGATATTTCACACCAAAGATCTACTGTTGGCTGTGTATATTTCTTCTCGAAACTCATTATTACTTAAACGAATTATCCCTTAGTATAGTACCTTGCCAAGAAGCGTATTCTAGTGCTCAGTTGATGTTGTTAGATGCTAAATGGACTTTACCGTCTCTAGTGCTGGAATAAACTTTAGGAAGCGAAAGTTATGAAGTTCTTTCGATGTATTAACTCGTCTTAACATGTATGCTTAAACTGGTCGAAGTGAAATTATAATGTTTCTTAATGGCATTGATCCATCCTAACCCGAACATCATAACCAAAACTCATGCTGACCCGAAAAGCCTAAGGGTTTGTTTGGTATGGGGTAATGGAATTGATAAAGAAAAGGAGTAAATGAGAAAATGGAATGGATGAGAGAATGAAATGAATCATTACATTTCATACTCCTGTTTGGTTACCGTTTAAGAATGAAAAAAATCATCACCTTGTGTTGTTTATTACGTATGAAAAAATGAAAAAATGAAATGTGAAAGTAGTTATGGTGGTGATGTTGGCCGATGGAGGTTTCCGGTGGCGGCGGCGGCGGGTGTAGGTTTCCGGCGGCGGCGGCGGCCGGTGGTGATTGTTGTGGTAGTTGAATGGGTGGTGTTAGTGACAAGAAGGGATGAAATGAAATAAACGAGGGGTGGTAGATTGAATGAATTTGAATGAATAGAATCAACTATGTAATGGTTAATTCTATTACCTCAACTGACCAAAAATGTCTTTTTTCATTAACCCTTAGGTGCTGTTTGTTTTTGAAGAGGTAAAACATCTGCAGTCTGCGGACCACATCTGCAGACATCTGTAGGAGAAGAGGTGGACCAAACCTCTGCAGTCTGTATTAAGAAGACTGTTTGTTTTGTAACGTCTGCAGACTGCTGAAATAAACTGAAATTAATAAAAAGTTAAAATAAACAGAAATTTAAATAAACTGACACAATAAACTGAAATTAAAATAAATTGTTAAAAGAGTTATACAATGCTGAATTAATATAAATTAAACCACAATAACATTTTTTAGCTCATTCATTCCATATTATTTCCGAATGACACATTCATTAACTGCTCAGCAATTTCATCTCGTAACTGAGTCATGTATTCCCGATCTGATGCAGTACCAAGTCCTTCAACCTCATCTTCATCAGCATCAACGTTCGCATGTATATGTTGCCAGTTTTATTTTTCAAATACACCCATCCTTGGGCTAATAAATCTTAAAAGAGCACCATAACACACAGTCTTCAAAGATGCCATTGGCATTGGGCTAATAAACAATGTAAGCCCAGTTTTCAAAAACAAACAAAATAATTTCAAGCTCAATTTCAAACGCTTTCCCCAAATACCTTCAAAGAATTTTTCAGATTATTACAAGAAGCTGAGTGTCAGATCGCTTCAGTTTCACAGTTTCAGAGATACCGAAAAGCCTACACAATACTGATATACAATCATGGATCCTGAATTAGCAAAGGAGATAGAGTAAACAGTGCTGGAGGTACTGAAGAATTCCGACATGGATTCCACCACCGAATTTCAGGTCCGAAAAGCAGCATCGGAGAAGCTCGGAATCGACTTATCGGAGCCTGGCCGGAAAAAGCTCGTCCGGCATGTGGTTCAGACGTACCTCGAGGAACAACAGGCGAAAGGAGAGGCTGATGAAAAAGGAACCGAAGAAATTGAACCAGAGGAAGTGGAGGAAGAAGACGAGGTTGAAGGACTTGGAGAAGAGGTGAGAAGACCTCTGAAGACTTTAGTCCACCTCTTCTTGGAGAAGAGGTCACGCAGACCTTTTTTAGTGAAACATCTTCAGAAAAACAAACAGTCTGCAGACCAGAAACATCTGCCCGCCTCTTTTTGGCGCAGACAAAAAGCTTCAGAAGCTATTTTCAAGAAAAACAAACACCACCTTAATAATTTATTCCAGTCCGTTCTTCATTAATTCATACCAAAAGCCACCTAACATTCGAGGGGTTCTGCAATAATACTAGAAAACCCAAAAATCCTATATGTGCAAAAACCAATCGTAGCCGTTCATCTTTATCGTCTTTAGGGTTTTAGGTACTTAAACGACTTCGAAATCCCTCTTTCACTGCCTCTGAAATCTCAGTCCCCTACAACTTTTTCAACCGAAGAATATCGAGATCGAGGTTCACCCATGGTAATCATATTCATCCACCGTCACTCTTCTGTTTCCCTTTTAAATTTCAGTTTTCGATCAATCATACACGTATTACCGAAAGATGTTGTGCTGTTTAGGTAAATTAAATGCTAGAAATCGCATATTGAAATTCGGTGCTCTCTGTTTTTTTTTTGGTGTTTGAATCTTCATTTCGAATACATAACAAATTACGCTCCCTCGTCGTACAGAACTGTTTTGTTTTTGGTTTTGGAATTTCACGTGAACTGCAATAGTTACTGTAAATTGGAAGAAATTATGTACATTAGATTACACTAAGCTTCAGTGGAAACCATTGGAAAAATTGGCAGCGATTTAAATCTGTTCACTCTTCATGATTGGAGTTTTATAAGTTTCTTCATGGATGTTGTTGATGGAGATTCAGAAATATGCCAGAATCAGCACGTTTGCAGGCTAAATTTGTAGTCTGTTTGCGGGGCTTGTCTCTTTTTATGAGTATCTGATCACATTTTTATTATAAATCGTGATGATTTTTAAAGAACATTGATTATGTTATCTAGATTAGCTTATTGTGCTTTACTAAAAACAATTGCAAATTAGTTTTTATTGTGTTGTATCATGTATGACATGCTATAACTACATATAGATATGACTTGCTTGAGCATGCGTAATGAGTTAATGGTGACGCTTCTTTTAATTCACATGGATCTGCATGCTAAATTTGTTGCTCTCATTGTTTTATCTTGAAGGCTTTTGTCAAAGCCCAGAAGTCAAGATCCTACTTCAAACGGTTTCAAGTCAAGTTCAAAAGAAGAAGACGCATGATATCTTTGTTATTTATTTTGTATTTCAGTTCATTCTATGGAGTTACATTGGTAATCCCTTTTTGTTTTCCTCTTGCTTGTTAATGCAGAGGGTAAGACTGATTACCGAGCTAGGATTCGCTTGATTAACCAAGACAAAAACAAGTATAACACACCAAAATACCGCTATGTTGTGCGATTTGTATCCTTGGCGTTTATTCCTTTTTCTTAAGTCATTCATCTACCGCCTTTTTTTGCATGTGCACAGGGTCCTGAACTTTATATAATAATTCTGTTGGCTGTATGTTTAAATTTGCTGCAGTTTGTGTTTTCTTATTTACTTAATAGTTTCACTTTTAAGTCATTGTGTTATTTTGTTTAGTTTATAGCAAGTCAAATATCCTTCAATGTTGCATTGCTGTTTGTGTGAAAGTTTACTAATCTTAGCAACACATATTAAGAGTTGATCACTTTTTGCTTCTAGTATTTTTGAAAAGGTTTTCTCTTAACAATGGCATTAGACCAACAAGGATATAGTTGCACAAGTTGTATCTGCAAGCATTGCTGGGGATATGGTTCTTGCATCAGCATATGCACACGAATTGCCTCACTATGGTCTTAAAGTTGGGCTCACAAATTACGCCGCAGGTATTATTGTGTTTATTATGTTATGATCTCATTTGTTCACTGTTACAAGATCAGTGCTTAACTATTTTTAAATGTAGCTTACTGTACTGGACTTTTATTGGCTCGCCGTGTTTTGAAAATGCTTGAGATGGACGAGGAGTACCAGGGAAATGTTGAGGTATGTTACTTGTTTATAAATTACTTAAAAGTCAGTCTTGTGGATTTATCTAAAAATGAGAGATTATGCAGGCTACTGGGGAAGATTACTCTGTTGAACCTGCAGAGAGCAGGAGGCCATTCAGGGCTTTATTGGATGTTGGTCTTATCAGAACAACAACTGGAAACCGTGTTTTTGGTGCTCTCAAGGTACATTTTTATGTTAGTACTAGGATGTGGCTGTTCGGACAAAGTTAATCTGAGCATTTTCTGATGTAATTTCTGGTTCAGGGTGCTTTGGATGGTGGTATTGACATCCCCCACAGTGAAAAGAGGTTTGCTGGATTTAACAAGGAGGGTAAACAACTCGATGCTGAGGTCCACCGCAAGTATATTTATGGTGGGCATGTTGCTTCCTACATGATGGTGAGCCTATTGTTAAGCCTTTGACCATAGCTGAAGTTATATAAGCTATTGAACAAGTAATATTATATGTGTTGAAATGCAATGCGTGCAGACCTTAATGGAAGACGAACCAGAAAAGTATCAGACTCACTTTTCGGACTACATCAAAGCTGGGGTTGAACCTGATAACATCGAAGAGCTCTACAAAAAGGTGCATGCGGCCATTCGTGCTGACGCCACTCCAAAGAAATCCGAGAAGCAGCCTCCGAAGGAGCACAAGAGGTAACTGACCTTTTCTTCCTGATTTCCGAGCACTTTCACACATTAAAACACAAAGTTTAAGTCTAGATGCCATGGAATGTGCGCAAACATCTATTCTTTATAGTATAAGATAATCTTTGTAGAAGTATAGAGGTGTAGGGGTGGCAATCATGACAGGTTAGTGGATTTTAGGTTGATGGGTTGAATTGATAACCTGAACAAGACCATATTCTTTTGTGTCAAAGACAGCAACCTAACCCAAATGTGTAACCTTGAAAATAACTTGTGTAACCCATTTATCTAAATGGCTGATGGGTTGCAATCAAGTTGTAAAAGGATTGACGGGTTATTTTCAACTCAGCTAGATGTCATGAAAGTAACAGATTAGCCTGTGGATTGCTTTTAGGTATAACTTGAAGAAGCTGACATATGATGAGAGGAAGCAGAAGCTTATTGAGAGGTTGAATGCTTTGAATGCGGCTGCTGGTGGAGGGGACGATGATGATGATGAGGAAGACGATGACGAGTGAGAATGATGTGATATATGACGTTGAATTGCTTGGAAAGAAGACACTTGTGGTGACTTAAGTTTTGTATGTGTTGTTTTTTAGGATCAAAGATAGGTATTTGGAGATATCAAAAAGAGAGATGTCAAACCTCTTCTTGGTGCAATATTCAGTCATTGTAATTTTTGCGATTTTGTTTAACCATTTACTATCAAGTTCGTTAAGATCTTTGATAAATTTAAACAACTTATTACAATATAGGTAGAATAAGAAGTTCAAAATATAGTGATTAAACGACTAAAGTTAAAAGGGTACTGTAGCTAACAGTACCTCCTCACATCCACACAGTACAACTCCTATTGCACAGCCCATCAATTTTTTTTTCTGCCATCGCCATAGCCACCGCGAACGCCACCGCCGGAGCCACCACCGAGTCACCGTCTCCGGCGCTGCCACCGCCACCACCAACGTCACCACCACCTTCCTGCGTGATGTACAACCCTGTTAGCTCTGTACTTCGTTCTCACCATCGTCGCCATTGTATGGCTTGCTCCACGCTGCCTGGTAAGGTCAAAGGCGACCCACCTGCACACCGCCACACCACCGGTGAGCCACAGCTATAGCGAGACGGGTCGAGAGACGCAACCAGATCAGCCTTCCAACACCACAAACTCCGTTCTAAGATGATAGTTGCGGTGGTCGAAGATTGGGGTGGATGGTCGATGGTGGTTGCGGTTGATTTATTGTTGATTGGGGGTGTTGATTGATGTGTCACAGATCGCTTTGGATGTTTGAACTCGACAGGGGATTGAGTTGCGGTCGAGGGTCGAAGACGATGATGTGGTTTTAGTCGGTGGTGATGGTGTGAGTCAACAGAGATGGTTGTGGTGGATGGTGGGTTCGGTGCGATGATGGAATGGTGGGTTGCGGTCGACAGGGATGGTGTTGCGGTCGGAGGTGTTGAAGGTGATTTAGGGGTTTGATGGTCGACAGGGGATGGTTGCGGTCGAAGATAGGGAAGGAAGAGTAGTTTACCGTAGTATAAAAGAGGAGCATTGAAATGGGTCTAATCCTGATATGGGTGTTGGCGCCTTTGATTAAAGCCATTGTCTCGAAGAGAGGCAGACTTCAGTTTCAATCCTTGAAAACCATGGCTGATTCTTCGATGTAGAGGAAATGAATGTATAGGAAATGTAAAGGAAATGAAGGGGAAATGAATGTAGAGGTAATGAATGCAGGTTGAAGGTAGAGGAATGAATGTAGAGGAAATAAAGAGCTAGTTGAATAATAAGTGTGTGGAATTAGAAAAGAGTTAAATATAATTAATTATGTTAGGTGAAATCGTACAATTTATGTTAGTTGAGAATCAGTAGTTTTAGTAGATTACATTATGCATCCTTCTACTTGATCTAATTGAATAAAAGTAAATAATAATTATTTAGATTTTTAGTAAATAATTGAATAATAAAACAAATCCATTTATAAAAATATCATACTTTATGATATTTATAATTAACTAGGTGGTATCCACCACGCGCGATGCGCGTGTTATGGGCCGGGCTTAGAATAGGCTATCAGTTGCGACTGCTAACCATAAAGGACTGCCACGCCAAAGCAACTGATGTCATTGTTGTTTATTATCACAACCCAATATTAACAAAGCAAAGAAAGGAACACAGGTTCTAAAAACGCACAGTGCTCATGTTACGGACGAGGCTTTCGGTGCGGCTGCTAACCGTAAACGGCTGCCATGCCAAAGCAACCGATGGCATTGTAGTTTATCATCACTACATGATATTATACTATACAGTACCATACCAAGCCCAATTGTCTTCTACGATCATAAAATCATAATCTTCGGGGATTTGTTTGGGATGGGTAATTGAATGTACCAATAAAGGAAATGAATGGGTAAATAGAGTGGATAAGAGAATGAAATAAATTATTATATTTTATTGTTCTGGTTGGTTACCCTTTAGAAATAAAATAAATCATTACTTAGGCCCTGTTTGATACCTCTTACCACGCCTCTGACCACTGACCGGCTGACTCGGTCAGCCAGTCAGTGCGTTTGTTGTGGCTGATCGAGTCGGCTGACCCGGAAAATACCACTGACTCGGTCCTCCCCTTTGACATCGCTGACCCAGTCCCTTCCCCCCTCTTCTCCACATCGCTGACCTCCCCCTCCCCCTACGCTCTCGATCGGCCACCTCCCCCTCCCCCTGCGCTCTCGATCGCTAACCTCCCCCTCCCCCTGCGCTCTCGATCGGCCACCTCCCCCTCCCCCTGCGCTCTCGATCGCTGACCTCCCCCTCCCCCTGCGATTGGTGTAGAGTGAGAGGTAATCTCCGATTAAAGGGTATGATTTGGGTGGTGATTTTGCAGTGGATTTGGGGTTGAAGAAGATGAAAAGTAGAGGAAGAAGACATAATAAGAGTAAAGCTACTATCATTTTTGTGGAGACTTTGGCGAATGTGTAACGTTTGGAGGTTTCGATATGTGTGTATATATATTGGCTTTAAACAATGGCGGTTTTAAAAAAAAGGAAAAAAAAGAAAAAAAGAAAAGGATATAGATTAGTAACAGAAAAGAAATGATGGAAATGAAAATTAAGGAGATTAAAACACAAATAAAAACATATTATAAATCCGTGTCATATAGTTGCAAAAAGAAAAAAAGAAAATTACGTGTTTCATATTATAAATCCGTGTTATATAGTTGCAAAAAGAAAGAAAAGAAAATTACGTGTTTCATTTTATTTCTCTCGATCGCTGACTCGATCAGATGTATGTGTATGTAGATGTGTATGTAGATGTATGTGTATGTAGATGTATGTGTATGTAGATGTATGTGTATGTAGATGTATGTGTATGTAGATGTGTATGTAGATGTGTATGTACATGTATGTGTATGTAAATGTGTATGTATATGTATATATTGCTTATGTGTATGCATGTATATAAGGTTATTTTTATCATTAAGCAGAGTCAGTCAGATACTAAATCAAACAGTCAAGTTTCAGTCAGATGCAGACTCAGTCAGAACTTCTTACTGGGTCAGCTTCTGACTCAGTCAGATCTTACCCAGTCAGCACAATCAAACAACCCCTTAGTGTTGTTGGTTATGTAGGAAAAGACGAAAGAATGAAATGTAAAAGTGGCTCTGGCGGCTGGTGGTGGTTCCCGGTGGCAGTTGTTGACGGCAGTGGCCGGTGGTTGGTGGCGACTATTGTGGTGGCGGCGGTGGTGTCCGGTGATGGCGGCGACGGTGGCTGGTGGTTGGCGACGGTGGCGGCGGCCGGTGGTGGTTGTTGTGGTGGGTGAGTGAGTGGTGTTAGTGACTAATGATTGAAGAAGAAAATGAATAAAAAAAGGAGGGTGAATAGAATGAATTTGAAAGAATAAAATCAACTATGTAATGGTATATTCTATTACTTTCACCAACCAAACATGTCTTTTTCAATTCACCTTTAATGGTTCATTTCATATCGTTTTTAATTCTTGCGTACCAAACACTACCTTAGTTAGGTGTATCTATCTATAATTTTACTTTATGATTACGTGGTGTATCACTAGAATTTATTTTTGATGTTGGAAATTTTTGGTGTGTGGTTGTCCTTACAAGATTTTGTATTTTTAATACGTATCAAACCAGATCAACTCAGTTAATATTCATAAAAAAAATTAAAGATACTTTCGAATGTCCAATATACTCATCTCTATTATTTGTTTTTGATACATTTTAACTTTCACCTTTTGTTTTTTAGTTAAATCGTGAAACTGTTTGAAGGTCTTAAAATTTTGATCTTTATACTTCAATCATGTACACATATAGCTTTGTGGAATGATCATTAATATCGTTTTAACATTAACTAGATTTTCATCTCCGCGCATTGCGGCGGAATCCCATCATGACTCGAAATATCAAAATGCACATATAAAAACGTGTCGTGACAGCTATCACTATCACGTAAAACCTTAAAGCATCCCTTATCGTAAAAACTATCGTCACTTAATATCATTACATATATTCTGTGGGGTTCATTAGTACCTAATTTGCATCGATATTTGCTATGTCATCGGCCGTTTAGAATCAATGTTTTTATAACCGGCCTAGACAATGAACCGGACGTCTTACGGGTTCACTTATTGAACCGGTTCAATCGGTTTGAAAAAATACTAAAAAAAAAAAAATATATATAAAAAACCGGTTCGACCGGTCCAACCATCGGTTCATCCGGTTTGACCCCCGGGTTCAACCGGTCTGGGTCCCGGTTCGACCGCTGATCCGACCGAATTGAAATCCGTTTACCTGCTCAACCGGTCGAACCGGTCGGTCCGATCCGGTTTCAAAACAATCTTTAGAACATATATTTGTTTCTTAATAAATTGTTTTTATATAACATGCACAAACAATTATATATACATATATATATATATAGATATATATATATAAATATAAACTAAATCATATGAATCAAAAGAAGTAGAATAAGAAAAAAGAAAAATCAAATTATACAACCAAATCAAATCCATCAAATCGATACAGTAAAGATTATACCATTTTTATAAACGAAATAATGCCAACACGTGCATACACCACCTACCTATATAAATATAATTATATATATAGACTCATAGAGCTAGAGAGAAGGATTTTCATTTATACTCCGGCTAACATACCTCATCTTCTTCCTGCAACTACTTCAATCTCGCCGGAGATAGGCAAAATGAATCAAACAAAATTTGAACCCCCAAATCCTGCAACTACCTCATCTTCTTCCTGCAACTACTCTCAATTCCCCTAAATATTTGTGAAAACCCTTTAACTCCATCATAACCCTTGATTTAATATTAAATAATCAAGATTATTAATGAAAGGTGGAGATGAGATAAATGGTAACTTTGTAATTTTTGCATATGTACTTTTCTGTGTATATTTTATTTTTGTGTCAGACTTTTTCAACTTACTTTTGTTATTTCAATTTAATTGATTTTTTTCATACCAAAACACCGAAGAACATCTTGAAGAACTACCCAATCTTGAAGAACTACCCAATCTTGAAGAACATCTTGTACCCCTTCAAGCCTAATCCTAGTTGATGTAGTCATCTAACACCACGACATCACCACCACCACCACCTATTCCAATATATATATATCTCTCTCTAACACCGATTGTTTTAGATCCATTTTCTGATCTACATCTAAAATCATGAAGACGACAAAGAGAACGTTCCAGATCCACTTCCAGATCTAGCATCGATTTCCACCATCTGTACGGCTTGAATCAGCACATCAAGAGCTAGAACGACGTTGCAGATAGCGAACTTAAATCACCAACGACAACATCGTCGTTGATTCAGCCAGATTCAATCCCGTCTCTCGCTTGACTTGAATGACCACCGGTAACGTCATCGCTCATCGTACACCATTTTTATTGTTTTGAAATTTACTTGGGGTTTCTCTATCTAAGAATGGAATGGTTGTTATTTATGGTGATAAAATGTTTTTTTATTAATTATTACGTATTCATTTTATCTATCCAATTGTAGGCTTTAATTAATTTTTTTAAATTTGTGAATTAAGATCAAATCATTTGTCAATTCGTTTGTATTTGTAAAACTATTTGTTATTTTCAGATCTGGGTTTATTGATGCATATTTTTAATAATTTATGTTACACCTTTTTACATTTGTGTTATACCTTCTTACAGTAGTGTTACACTTATTTATATTAACGTAATGGTAAGTTGCATCAGTTTATATTTGTTTTACATATTGATTTACATTGATTAATATTGGTTTACATCAGTTTACATTGGTGTAATATTGGTTAATATTAGGTTTTTCATAGTATAACTTGATGTTTTGTTACAACTTTGCTAAATGTTGCATTAGTATCACATAAAAACCTGATGTAACTAAGTACATGTGATATTTCTTTAAATTTTTACATTTGGTTTACATTGGTTCAATGTCGTTTGGTGTAGTTACATGATTTAATCTCGTTTGGTTGTTATGTTATTGAAATCATGTTGGTCGCGTAATGATGTATATTTTACATTTGGTTTACATTAGTTTTCATTGGTTTACGTATTATTTTTCATTATAGTTTTGCTACAGTTTACAGCAGTGTAACACTGTAACATATGGTAAAATGGTGTAACGTATGGTTTTAGATGGTGTATTTTTGTTATTTTAGTATGATTACAGTGGTGTATTCTTATTATAGTGGTGTAACATATGGTCTTAGATGTTGTAAAATAGTTTTTAAGTGTTGGAAATGCTAATTATAGTGATGTAGCTATACACATCCAAACTAAATCACAAAAAAATATTGAGACTATATGGGAATTAAATAGAAAAAGTATACGAGTCTAATGATGTAATGTCATTTGATTGTTAGGTTGTTGTAATCACGACGTTATTAATAGTTGCAGTGGTGTAATATCGGGTGTAAGTTTTTGTTATAGTGGTGCAACAATAGTGGTGCAACAATAGTGTAAGTGTTTTACACATTGGTTTACAATGATTTACATTGTAAAAGCATTAGTATTACAGTGGTGTAGTTTTATTATAGTGGTGTAACATTTAGTTTTAAATGTTCTTGGGTGTGCACATGCTAGTTACAGTGATGTAACCGTAGTTGTTTGAACTGAATCACAAAAATATGTCAAGACTATATGGGAATTAATGAGAAAAATGATACGAGTTTAACGATATAATTTTTATAAAAATACAATACGGTATAAAAAAGTTATGAATGTATAAAAAAAGTTGGATGTAGAGTTAATTTTATATAAAAGAAAAATATATGTGTTGTCACTACCATATTCAATCTGTATTTTCTTAGGTTGGTTAAATGACTATATTACCCTTTTCTATTAAAAAAAATTAATAGACACATGGCATGATCTCTTGTCTTTCAAAGTAAATCAATGGATCAAATTGGGTTAATAGTTTTTTACAAAAACTAAAGGTTCTTATTAGAATCAAACCCAGGGTTTGGTTCTATTAAGAACTCATACTAATTGCAAGAACCCTTTAACTAGATTCTAGTGGTTGATTATAATCAAATGCACAAGATGATGCCAAGTGTCTCATCCTATATTTTAAATTGAAAGGGTATTTTGGACATTTGCTTATAATATAAAAAATTCAGATTTAACATTGTTGTGACACTTGTCACTACCTGTATTTTCTTTTTATTTTTAAAGTTTACCCCCTTCTTTTTATAACTTCATATCTTTTTTATACATTATTATTATTTTATAAAAATTATATCATTAAACTCGTTATATTTTTCTCTTTATTTCTCATATAGTCTTGGGGTGGAAATTTAAAAGTTTAATTTTTTACACCAGTGTAATTTATAGTTTCTTTGGTGTAGAGTGGATATGAACTAATGTAATTAATTTTCTTTTTAAACCCCCACCCCAAAAATAAAACTTTAAAAATATCATTTGTTATAACATTGATGTATAAGAAGTCTTATATTATTGTCATAATGCAATAGATGCCATTACATAATGTAACATTTACATTATACTAATGTAACATGTTACTTTTTCCAAAAAAAGGACTATTCAAAATTACTATAACATGATGTAATACACTAATGTATTAATGTGTTACTCCAAAAAAATCAAAGAAATAATATAATACAAATCAAAATATCATTACACTACAATTTTCTATTTAAATTCAATAATGATGTAAGAAAAAGACAATTACACTACTAAACACAAGGGGTAAATTGACGCACCACTATGGTTATACTAATGTACTAATGTAAAATGGAGTAATTTATTGATGTAACTAAGTGTTACGTTAATGTAAACAACCATAACATTAATGTAAGAAATTGTAACGTAAAAGGATTGAGCAGATACTATCCATCCCACTAACTTGATTTAAAAATGTTAAATTATAGGACTACCCATTTTGATAATTGTCACACCCTCGCTTATAGCGGAAACACGAGGATGCGACGGACGGGATCGTCATAGCACTTGGTATAATTACAGAGACATAATACATGCAAAATCCTCGTGTCATGACGTCGCCCGACACAATGGTGACTTGTGTCGTGGTTAGTCAGTTCCACGACTATCATAGTCTTATTGATTCAAAATCCAAAATACACAGAGTTCACAAATGAAAACAAATGATGTACAATACTAATGCAAGCCTATTGAAATCCTGAGGGTCTCTGCTAAGGCATCAGCTCTAGTTATCCTCTTTGAATATGATCACCTGAAAAGATATGCTCAAAAATGTCAACCCATAATGTTGGTGAGTTGCGCAGGTTTAAATTTAAAACATGTAATTGATGTTGTATAGAATTTGATATGATGTTGTATAGAATTTGATATGGAATCATACTTCAAGCACAAACCACATAACATGTGTTTTAGACAACCAAACCTAATGACGTTATGCATATAAATTAGCCGGAATATATTCACCCTTGGCCTGATTGCTGGCAGCTGTGTTGGCAACTCGCAAGTTAACTAATCGTCGAAGGGTGGGGGTGTCAACCCAGTAGTACTACCAATACCTAACCGTTGGTTTCCAAACCCAGGAATTAATGGTTGTAAGAATCCATAGAATAACACCATGTATGCATGCAAAACAATATCACATTGATTCCAAGTATAGAATATAGAATGTACAGCATTGAAAATGGGTGAGCATACTTTTCCCCATTAATTGAAAACATTGAAAACTTGAATAAGCATAAAAAGGGGCCACGAAACTCACCTTGAATTGATGTAATGCACAAAGACTTCACAGAATACAACAATGCCCGATCAAACACGGTCAATACCTATTATTGATTATAACTAAGCCTTTAAAACATATTCAGTGCGAATAGATATGTTTGATTGAATTCGAGTCGATTCGGTTTGACGCCCACGATTAGTTATATTTGTTTGGATTTGATTATATACCTAGTGATAATAGGATTTAAGTTGAATTGTGGGGTTTCGACAAGTAAGTATATTTACTTGTATTTTGATTTATTCGTAAGAAATACATATTATTTTGTATATATTCTTTGTATTATTTAACATTGATTACGATTAAAAATATAACTTATAATTACGTTTGTGTATAATTTCTATGATTTTTCATAATTATTTTATAATTAAACACGATTTAATATCTATTTTTATAGAAATTAATTATTTATATAATTTATAAATAATATTTTATAAAGATTTTTAAGGTTTTTAAACAAAATAAATTTACAGAAAATCATTTTGTAACATTTTAAATAAGAAACGTTTATAAAACTTATTTTTATAATTTTTAGAAATTTTTAGTAATTTTTAAAAGCCTAATAAAGCTTCAAAAAAATAAATGCAGTGGCCCGGGGTCGAACCCGGGACCTCTCTGATTTCAAGCATGCACTGAACCGTTGAACCAAGGCTCTAAGCCGCGAGAATATTGAGTTTTAAATTGTTTTAAGCAGGCTAAACCCGTTTCCCCCAAATCGACCGAAACCCTAATTTGAATTCGATCAAATTGAACTCGATTCGATTCTGTTAATGACTAATTTCATGGGGCTTTTGTTCCCCATAATAAAACGAGTAGAATGATGTATTTAATTACCTGTTTTGTTTCGAATTGATGATAAGAACAATGAAGAACAAGCCGCGGGCGAGGTTGAGTTCGAACAGTGAGCAATTTATGAGGATAATCAAATTAAACTCGTGGATAGCTTCTAAGAGTCTTGTAGATCAAAAACCCTATGTTAATTTGAGTTTAAAACATTCGGGAAGGGGATTTTGATTTAGTTGCAGGTCGCGGATTAGAGAGGGAATCGATGGTGGTGTGTGTTGTTTCTTAAATGGAATTACAAGTTGTATTCGATTTATCCCCGAATAAAGTTAGTTCTAATTAAATCAATTTGCTTAAAATGATGTGTGAGTGGTTCAATCGACCGTTGAACGGTCGGGAATAAAGTGGAAAAGTTTTTAACCGTTAGTTCACTGTTACAACGCGTTTTTAGGGGTGCATTAGGTTCGAATCTCATCTATGAAGTGATTAGAACCGGTTTTGTGGTTTAAAATCGGGTAATTTTGAAGTTCTGACCTCGCCGGAGGGTTGCCGGAGTTCGGCCGGAGCTGGCGCCGGAAAATCGGGTTTTGGGCGGGGGTTGGTTTTGAAACTTACAAAGTTACAATTTCGGTCCCTGCTGTTTCATTTTTATTATTTCATGTTATAAACTTGTTTTTATTGTTTCAAAAATGACCAATTGCCCCCTGGACTTTATTGTTATTATTATTATTGTTATTATTATTATTGTTATTATTATCATTGTTATTTCTAATATTGTTATTAGTATGATTATTATTATTATTAATATTATTATTTTTATTATTTCTATTATTATTATTATTATTATTATTATTATTATTATTATTATGATTATTATGATTATTCTTATTATTATTATTATTATTATTATTATTATTATTATTATTATTATTACTAATACGAACGTGTATACGAAAAATTCAACTAAAACGATATATATACATAATAATAAATATGTAAGGGTAGTTAACACACACAAACGAGTACACGAAGATCATTCGGTTAAAACAATGATTAGACTATGAGAAATACGTGAGGCTAGTTAATACACACACGATGAGTTAATGAGCTTAATGCTGATTGACGGTCTATTGGTGACAGATGCTACACACAATCATATTCACCACATGATCTTCAACAAGAAGAATCTTAGGTTTCCTTTCTGATTTGGGAATATCTTGAATGTTTCTAAAACTTTGTTCATTAAATTCATGTGTATCATCTGAACTGTCACACTAATGTGACAGTAACCCACCATGTTCTTTGCTTGATATTGTGAGGCGTCACAGTATCCCTAGTTGAGGGAATTTCGTCCCGAAATTCAACTGGTGCTAGGTCCAAGAATGTCATCCTCGAAGAGATGTGGGTATTTGAGTCTCTGTAAGGCCCCGCTCCCGGGCGCCTTACGGTTGGTGGTTCATCGCACGTAAAACATACATAATGTATATAATCATAAAATAACGCAGCGGAATTAATAAAATATACATTCTCATTTATTCATAAAAGTCATTACATAATTGACATGATTACAAAAATTACAGCTTTCTCTACTTTGTCTCCCCTCATAGGGTCATACAGCGACCTCTAGAGAGGATATTAAGTTCAAAAATATAAAAATTATATTTTTATACTAAAGAATATTCCTTAAGTAATTCCGTACATCGGAACCCTTAAGGAACACTCTTGACACTCCCATGCAACATATTTCGTTGCATGTGCTGCGCACACGCACTTCCGGTGCGTGGCAGCATATTCAAAATTAAAGAAGATTTCTTAAGTAATCCCTTTTATGGGAATCCTCAAGAAATCTCGTAATGGCATGCAACGTGATGAGTTGCGTGCGTTATGGGCCCACAACGCATGACGTTGCAGCATTATCAAATGGAGAATGCCATCCCAAAAGAGCTGAGTAGCCGCCTCGTGCCATCCCCAGCAACGCTACCTGCCAATTGGAAACACATAAAAAGTCAGCGTTGCTGAGTGAGTTCTAGTTTTATAATAAACATACTTTGTTTATATTAAAAACCGTTCATCCCTTACACGCGATCATACATCGTACATACACATAGATAATATTTTTATTATCTCATTCGTTCATTCGTTCGTTCGTCATACATCGTTATCTTTCACTTCTCGTTTAGGTCCTGTCAGGCTTTACCCACTTCATGGCACGCAGCCATGATTACTGTGGTCGAATGACAAGGACCCCGTTACATCTTTTCTTGCACATTGGATATCTTTTGTATCACTACCTTCTGCTATACCCCAAACGTTATTAGCTACCGGGCCGAAGTCATTAAATGAACAGCAAAACGTATGCCGCGGTACTAGAGGTAAGCGGTAGGGATACCATACATATGGTCAATCACTAAGAAGGACCCGTTAACCTTATCCAATGTTTGCAAGACATCTTTCGTTCGTTCGTTCGTTAATGCATGTATTCATCATCTTTTAATCATTCGTTCATTCATTAATACATGCATTCCCATTACCTCTTTTCTTGCACATTGGATATCTTTTGTACCACTACCATCTGCTATACCCCGAACGTTGTTAGCTACCGGGCCGAAGTCATTAAATGAACAGCAAAACGTATGCCACGGTACTAGAGGTAAGCGGTAGGGATACCATACATATGGTCAATCACTAAGAAGGACCCGTTAAACTTATCCAATGTTTGCAAGTCATCTTTCGTTAATTCGTTCGTTAATGCATGTATTCATCATCTTTTAATCATTCGTTCATTCATTAATACATGCATTCGTCATCGTGTTCCCCTTTCATTATCTTTCACTTTACGTTACATAATACTTCATTCGTTCGTTCATTAATACGTAAAGCCATAGAAAGATATTCATACATTATTATAAGGAACACACACATCATACATACATCATCATACATAGCATCATACGTACATCGTCATACATAACATCATACATGCATCATCATACATCATCATACATAACCTCGTACATACATAGCCTACATCATCAATCATCACTAGGCACTTACGTAAATTTCATGTAGGGACTTACCCCCGTATCCTTTCCGAAACCGGGACTTACTACGCGTCGTCTTGAGTGCGGTACCACTAACTGTCCCTCCAAGGTCGTGGGGACTCATACTAGGACCTTATATAACATATCGAGTCCATAATCATACCTTAGACGTATAACACTACATTATACCCCAATGGGCCATACATACATACGTCAATAAACAAGTTTATATGCGTTCCAGCCCCAAAACCGTTTAAAACAAGTAAAAGAGGAGTTCTAGAACTCACCTGTGCTTGACAAGCAGCTTCTCAATCAAGCCTTAAAGACGCGGGTCACACTACACTGCCTGCAGATAAGTTAACACTCAAAAGAGTTAATTTCTGCCTAATTTCGCTGCTAAGTTCGCAGGTAGTTTCGCCCGTAAATTCACCAGCAGTTTCGCCGGGCGAATCATCAGTTTCGCTGCTAGTTTCGCCGGGCAGCATTCTGCCAGTTTTGCTGGACAGATTCGCTACCTCGAGCGCCCAACTTTCGTTGGAATTCCCTAGTTTCGCAATATCTAAGGTCAACTTGGGCATTGGCATAGTCATCAGCGAAACTATAGTTTCGCTAAGGCGAATATGTAGTTTCGCTGCAGCGAAACTGTAACTTCGCTGTAAATCCTTCCAGTTTCGCTGGACGAACTCACAGTTTCGCTGGTCGAGACCTTAAATTCGCAGAACGAGCTGAAATTTACGAATCAGCTCGTTTCAGCCCAAAAATCCAATCCTTTCCACCCAAACCCTTGGATTATCATCCAGGAAGCTATATCTAAGCTCATTACATGTTTTTTTACTCTAAAACATGTGTTTTGGGGTGATTTTTGCCACTTTAAAACCCAAAAACCCCAAACTCGGGTTTTTCACCAAATGCAGCAATTTAGATACGTTTCTTACCTTGATTCTTGTAGTTTAGGAGTCCACAAACACCAGCCTTTGATTCTTGACCACCCGAGCTTTAATCCGGCACTTTCTCTCTCTACACTTTCTCTCTCTAGAATGGCGTTTGAGTGCAAATGAGAGTTGCTCAGCTGATCCATCTATTTATATGCCAGGCGTTCCCGGGACCCCAAACTCGTTAAACTCGTGACCCGTTGGGTTAACTCGGTGTAATACCCGCAACCATTTTATATTTATTAAATGGTTTTTCATCCGAGCCCATCACTATCACTTGACTCGATTAGAAAATTTTCCGGGTGTTACAAGTCCACCCCCCTTATTTAGGTTTCGTCCTTGAAACCTGTTATTCTTCGAACAGATGTGGGTAATGTTGTCTCATTTCTTCTTCAGTCTCCCACGTAGACTCAGATCCCTTCCTGTGCTTCCACTGTACACGCACAAGAGGAACCACTTTGTTTCTTAGCCGTTTCTCTTTTCTATTGATGATCGCCACTGGTTGCTCCACGTAGTTGAGCCGTTCGTCTACTTTGATATCCTCCAGCGGTACAATCATATCTTCGTCGGCCAAGCATTTCCTCAGATGAGATACGTGGAAGGTCGGGTGAATTCCACTCAGCTCATCTGGCAGTTCCAACCTATAGGCCACCTCTCCCACACGGGCGATAATTCGGAAAGGGCCTATATACCGCGGGCTCAGTTTACCCCGCTTTCGGAACCTAATAATTCCTTTCCAAGGCGAGACTTTCAACATGACCCGATCACCGACCTTGAATTCTATCGGTCTTCGCCTCTTGTCAGCATACGACTTTTGTCTGTCTTTCGCCGCCTTCATGAAGGCTTTGATCTTTTCTAACTTTTCAGTCGTTGCTTCAACCACCTCGACACCACCCAGTTCCTTCTGCCCAATGTCTCCCCAACATACAGGCGTCCTACACTTCCTACCGTACAACATCTCGTAGGGCGGCATGCCAATGCTGGCATGATAACTGTTATTGTACGAGAATTCTGCTAACGGCAGGTGATCGTCCCAACTTCCTCCAAAATCGATCACGCACGCTCGAAGCATGTCTTCGAGTGTTTGGATCGTCCTCTCAGACTGACCGTCTGTTTGGGGGTGATATGCCGTGCTAATGTGTAGCCTCGTCCCCATTGCATCATGAAACCTCTTCCAAAACTTGGAGGTAAACCGGGTGTCACGGTCAGACACAATAGACACCGGTACGCCATGACGAGCTACAATTTCTTTGATAAATAGATCCGCCAATCTTTCAGATGAATACGTCTCGCGGATCGGTAGGAAGTGGGCACTCTTCGTCAATCGATCAACTATCACCCATATAGCATCATACCCTTTCGGGGTACGTGGTAGTTTCGTGATGAAATCCATGGTGATGTGCTCCCACTTCCACTCGGGTATATCCAACGGTTGGATCTTCCCGTACGGTTTCTGATGCTCTGCCTTGACTTGTGAACAAGTCATGCACTTACTCACATATTCCACCACATCACGCTTCATGCCCGGCCACCAATAGTCTTTCTTCATGTCTTGGTACATCTTGGTAGCGCCGGGGTGAATGGAATATCGAGTCTTATGGGCCTCATCCATGATCTTTCCACGTAGATCCCCGTACCGAGGAATCCACACTCGCCCAAATCGGGTCTTAACACCAACAGTGTTCTCACCCAATTCTGTAACTAGACCTCTCATCCTTTCGGAGTTAAGACGATCTTCCTTCAAAGCCTCGTCTTGGAACTCCTTAACCTGTGTCATCACGTCAGAGGTCATAATTAGCTGATAAGCCTTCACCCGAATCGGCTCGGGCCTTTCCTTCCGGCTAAGGGCATCAGCCACCACATTGGCTTTGCCCGGTGGTAATGGATCTCACAATCATAATCTTTTATCAGCTCCAACCACCGTCTCTGCCTCATGTTTAGATCCTTCTGCTCGAAGAAGTACTTCAAGCTCTTGTGATCCGTGAAGATGGTGCACTTCGTCCCGTATAGATAGTGCCGTCAAATCTTCAACGCGAAAACCACCGCAGCTAGTTCTAGGTCGTGCGTGGGATAATTGACTTCGTGGGTCTTCAGTTGTCGAGATGCGTAGGCTATGACCTTTCCGCGTTGCATCAATACGCAACCCAGCCCAGAATAGGATGCATCCGAATAGACCACCAAGTCTTCATTTCCCTCGGGCAATGTCAAGACAGGAGCTTGTGTCAGTCTCGTCTTCAATTCCTCAAAAGCGTCCTCCTGTTCTCGACCCCACACGAACTTTACATCCTTGCGAGTCAATTTTGTCAAAGGTGAGGCTACCTTGGAGAAGTCTTGAATAAATCTTCTATAGTAGCCCGCCAGCCCCAAGAAGCTGCGAATCTCGGTTGGTGTCTTCGGTGACTTCCATTGCATCACGGCCTCAACCTTTGCTGGGTCCACCATTATTCCTTCTGCATTCACTACGTGACCCAGAAATTGCACCTCGCGTAACCAAAAGGCGCACTTGGAGAACTTGGCGTACAATTTCTCCCTTCCCAACGTTTCCAACACTTCCCGAATATGCCCGGCGTGCTCTTCTTCACTTCTCGAATAAATCAGGATATCATCGATGAATACAATTACTGATCTATCCAACATTGGTCGGCACACTCGGTTCATCAAATCCATAAAAGCAGCCGGCGCATTGGTCAACCCAAAGGACATGACTAGAAACTCGTAGTGACCATAGCGCGTACGATCGAAGATCTAGGGATATCCTGCTCCTTCACCTTCAGTTGATGGTACCCCGATCGAAGATCTATCCTTGAAAACCAACTGGCACCCTGAAGTTGATCAGACAAGTCATCGATCCTTGGTAAGGGGTATCTGTTCTTCACCGTCAGCTTATTCAGCTCGCGGTAGTCGATGCACATCCTCATACTACCATCCTTCTTCTTTACGAACAGAACCGGAGCACCCCAAGGTGAGATGCTCGGTCGGATAAACCCCTTATCCAGCAGCTCCTGCAACTGTTCCATCAACTCTTTCATCTCCGTCGGAGCCAAGCGATACGGTGCTTTTACGACAGGTTGGGCACCCGGTATCAGGTCGATCTGGAACTCGATCTCTCGGTCAGGTGGCAATCCCGATAAGTCTTCGGGAAACACGTCTGGAAAGTCACACACCACTGGCACATCGCATAGCTGTGGTGTTGGCGTCTCTACATTCTTTACATAACATAAGTAGGCGTTACATCCGCGCCTCATACACCTTCCCGCCACCGCCATCGAGATCACCTTCGGAATCGTCGTAACTCGATCGCCATATATTGTCACCGGACTTCCGTCGGTCGCCGTCAGTCTAATCATCTTCTTTCGGCACACGATATTCGCTTCGTAGGTTGCTAACCAGTCCATCCCTAACACTACATCAAATCCTCCTAGAGGCATCACATGTAACTCGGCAGCAAACCTATGGCCCTCTAATTCTATGGCACAGCCTTCTATCACATCCGTAACCCTAGTGGATTTACCAATAGCGGTTTCTACTTCAAAGGACTTATCGAGGCATTTACTTCTAACAGGCAATTTAGCACAGAAGGTAGTAGAAATAAAACTCCTACTTGCACCCGAATCAAATAACACAGAGGCTAAAATTTGGTCTATTAGGAACGTACCGGACACAACGTCAGGGTCCGTTCTAGCCTCCTCCTGCGTCATGGTGAACGCCCTAGCCTTTGCCCTCGGTGCTTCTCCTCCCGTCTTCTTCTCCCCTGAGCCCTCAGCCCTCGGCTTCTTACAATCTCTGCTCATATGACCACCTTCCCACAGTTAAAACACTTGCCCATTCGGCAATCCTTGGCCATATGCCCAGTCCTCCCACACTTGAAACAGATGTTGGATCCCCACTTACACTCCCCCGAGTGCTCTTTCCCACACTGTCCACACTTCCTCATCCCTGCTCCCTTCGCGACCACTCGGCGGTCGTCTACCCTTGCCTTCTTGTTACTTGTCGAGGTATCACCTCGACCAAACCTCTTTCCCTGCCAACCCTTCTCACCACCTCCTTTCTTACTGCCCTCAGCCTTCACCAATGCAGCTCGCTCATCGTACAACCTCCCCGCCAAATCCACCGCCGACCTGAAAGTACTTGGTCGAGCGGAAATCAAATGCCAACGTATTTCGGCTGGCAACCCCTGAATATACCGGTTGATCTTTCGAGACACCGGCGTCACCTGCTCTGGGACCAACCGCGCCATATCGTTGAATTTGGCAGTGTATTGTTGGTGGGTCATCGTCCATGCCTCCAACTGCAGAAACTCTCTCTCAACTCGGTCCATTTCCCGTCGAGGACTGAATTCCTCAATCACCAGCCTTTTCAACTCAGCCCACTTCATCTTCCCTATAGTCCTGCTACCCTCAGCCTGGACAATATTGTCCCACCAGCACAACGCCGTCCCCGTAAATGAATGGGTAGCAAACTTCACCTTTTTATCCTCCTGGCAGTCACTGATATCGAGGACCGCCTCTATTTCCCTCACCCATTGGTGAGCATCCGCAGCCGTACCCGAACCATCAAAAGTCGGGGGCTTGCACCTCATAAATTTACCGTAGTCACAACCCCGGGCTGTCTCACGCTCGACCTCCTCCTCCTCCTCTTCTTCATCATCAGAAAGAACCATTTCCGGCCCTTGTTGCTGTTGTCGCCTCCCTGAGGCTCGATTCCTCCCTCGCCTCTCATCTTCGCGTACAGCTTTTATCACCTCAGTCACTACAGACGGTAAGATCGTCTGCATGACTTGGTGCACCTCCTCGATCACTGTCTCTTTCACCGAGGCCCTTAAATCATCACTCTCATCCACTCCTCCCGAGGGAGTAGTATTAGGTTCTTCAGGAACCTTCTTCTCTTGTCTAGGCCTTCCTCTTGTGGCTCATGGTTCCGCACCACTTCCGCCTCTGCCTCCACCAAGTGGGGCTTTAGATGATCTACCACCGACCATCTTCTATCTCACACTGAAAGGTTCAAATACCAACACGGTCATTCAAGGAAATAGCTCAGTTTATGTCAAGTACAGTAAGTTGCTAATTACAGTGGCAAGTTGTGATTAGTCACTTACTCTACTTTTCGCACCCCAAGCATTACCCTTACTGACTACATCAGTATCTAAATCTAACAGCACACATAAACCACATTACACGCGCACATAAATTTGATTATCATTAAGAAAATACCTGATGGCACGCAGCTACTCAGATGGCATTCATCCCCTTTCTGTCCCATTTCTCAGTTTAAGTTTTAGGTTTATTTTTGAAAATTTACCCATTTTACTTAAACTTTTGCTCTGATACCAACTTGTAAGGCCCCGCTCCCGGGCGCCTTACGGTTGGTGGTTCATCGCACGTAAAACATACATAATGTATATAATCATAAAATAATGCAGCGGAATTAATAAAATATACATTCTCATTCATTCATAAAAGTCATTACATAATTGACATGATTACAAAAATTACAGCTTTCTCTACTTTGTCTCCCCTCATAGGGTCATACAGCGACCTCTAGAGAGGATATTAAGTTCAAAAATATAAAAATTATATTTTTATACTAAAGAATATTCCTTAAGTAATTCCGTACATCGGAACCGTTAAGGAACACTCTTGACACTCTCATGCAACATATTTCGTTGCATGTGCTGCGCACACGCACTTCCGGTGCGTGGCAGCATATTCAAAATTAAAGAAGATTTCTTAAGTAATCCCTTTTATGGGAATCCTCAAGAAATCTCGTAATGGCATGCAACGTGATGAGTTGCGTGCGTTATGGGCCCAAAACGCATGACGTTGCAGCATTATCAAATGGAGAATGCCATCCCAAAAGAGCTGAGTAGCCGCCTCGTGCCATCCCCAGCAACGCTACCTGCCAACTGTAAACACATAAAAAGTCAGCGTTGCTGAGTGAGTTCTAGTTTTATAATAAACATACTTTGTTATATTAAAAACCGTTCATCCCTTACACGCGATCATACATCGTACATACACATAGATAATATTTTTATTATCTCATTCGTTCATTCGTTCGTTTAGGTCTGTCAGGCTTTACTTCATCGATTACTTTGACACGTTACATCTTTTCTTGTTGGATATCTTTTGTATCACTACCTTCTGCACACGTTATTATACCCCGAAGTCTTAAATGAACAGCAAAACGTATGCCGCGGTACTAGAGGTAAGCGGTAGGGATACCATACATATGGTCAATCACTAAGAAGGACCCGTTAACCTTATCCAATGTTTGCAAGACATCTTTCGTTCGTTCGTTCGTTAATGCATGTATTCATCATCTTTTAATCATTCGTTCATTCATTAATACATGCATTCCCATTACCTCTTTTCTTGCACATTGGATATCTTTTGTACCACTACCATCTGCTATACCCCGAACGTTGTTAGCTACCGGGCCGAAGTCATTAAATGAACAGCAAAACGTATGCCACGGTACTAGAGGTAAGCGGTAGGGATACCATACATATGGTCAATCACTAAGAAGGACCCGTTAAACTTATCCAATGTTTGCAAGTCATCTTTTGTTAATTCGTTCGTTAATGCATGTATTCATCATCTTTTAATCATTCGTTCATTCATTAATACATGCATTCGTCATCGTGTTCCCCTTTCATTATCTTTCACTTTACGTTACATAATACTTCATTCGTTCGTTCATTAATACGTAAAGCCATAGAAAGATATTCATACATTATTATAAGGAACACACACATCATACATACATCATCATACATAGCATCATACGTACATCGTCATACATAACATCATACATGCATCATCATACATCATCATACATAACCTCGTACATACATAGCCTACATCATCAATCATCACTAGGCACTTACGTAAATTTCATGTAGGGACTTACCCCCGTATCCTTTCCGAAACCGGGACTTACTACGCGTCGTCTTGAGTGCGGTACCACTAACTGTCCCTCCAAGGTCGTGGGGACTCATACTAGGACCTTATATAACATATCGAGTCCATAATCATACCTTAGACGTATAACACTACATTATACCCCAATGGGCCATACATACATACGTCAATAAACAAGTTTATATGCGTTCCAGCCCCAAAACCGTTTAAAACAAGTAAAAGAGGGGTTCTAGAACTCACCTGTGCTTGACAAGCAGCTTCTTAATCAAGCCTTAAAGACGCGGGTCACACTACACTGCCTGCAGATAAGTTAACACTCAAAAGAGTTAATTTCTGCCTAATTTCGCTGCTAAGTTCGCAGGTAGTTTCGCCCGTAAATTCACCAGCAGTTTCGCCGGGCGAATCATCAGTTTCGCTGCTAGTTTCGCCGGGCAGCATTCTGCCAGTTTCGCTGGACAGATTCGCTACCTCGAGCGCCCAACTTTCGTTGGAATTCCCTAGTTTCGCAATATCTAAGGTCAACTTGGGCATTGGCATAGTCATCAGCGAAACTATAGTTTCGCTAAGGCGAATATGTAGTTTCGCTGCAGCGAAACTGTAACTTCGCTGTAAATCCTTCCAGTTTCGCTGGACGAACTCACAGTTTCGCTGGTCGAGACCTTAAATTCGCAGAACGAGCTGAAATTTACGAATCAGCTCGTTTCAGCCCAAAAATCCAATCCTTTCCACCCAAACCCTTGGATTATCATCCAGGAAGCTATATCTAAGCTCATTACACGTTTTCTTACTCTAAAACGTGTGTTTTGGGGTGATTTTTGCCACTTTAAAACCCAAAAACCCCAAACTCGGGTTTTTCACCAAATGCAGCAATTTAGATATGTTTCTTACCTTGATTCTTGTAGTTTAGGAGTCCACAAACACCAGCCTTCGATTCTTGACCACCCGAGCTTCAATCCGGCACTTTCTCTCTCTACACTTTCTCTCTCTAGAATGGCGTTTGAGTGCAAATGAGAGTTGCTCAGCTGATCCATCTATTTATATGCCAGGCGTTCCCGGGACCCCAAACTCGTTAAACTCGTGACCCGTTGGGTTAACTCGGTGTAATACCCGCAACCATTTTATATTTATTAAATGGTTTTTCATCCGAGCCCATCACTATCACTTGACTCGATTAGAAAATTTTCCGGGTGTTACAGTCTCATTTGATCCTCACGTTCCCACGTAAACTCGGGCCCTCGTTGGGAATTCCATCTTACACGAACAATGGGTATCTTGCTGCGTCTCAATTTCTTGACCTTTCGGTCCATGACCTTAATAGGTTCTTCAACGAAATGGAGACTTTGATCAATTTTAATATCCTCAATAGGTACGTGAAGTGATTCGTCAGCTAAACACTTCTTGAGGTTTGATACATGGAAAGTATCATGCACACCGCCAAGCTCTTGTGGCAACCTTAACCGGTATGCCACCGGACCTATTCTCTATGTGATCTCGAATGGTCCAATGTATCACGGGGCTAACTTCCCCTTCTTTCCAAACCGAATGATCCCTTTCCAAGGAGAGACCTTAAGTAACACTCGATCACCAACGTTAAACTCTAGCGGCTTTTGACGGTTGTCGGCATAGCTCTTTTGGCGATCTCGAGCAGCCTTAAGTCTGTCTTTGATTAGGAAGATCTTATCGGTTGTTTCTTGAATGATTTCGGGTCCTGTTAGCTGACTCTCTCCAATCTCGGCCCAACATACAGGTGATCTACATTTTCGGCCATACAACGCTTCGAATGGTGCACACCCAATACTAGTATGGTAGCTGTTATTGTAGGAAAACTCAATCAACGGTAGATGAGTATCCCAACTGCCACCAAAATCAATGACACATGCTCGTAGCATGTCCTCAAGTGTCTGTATTGTGCGTTCACTTTGGCCGTCTGTCTGGGGGTGATAGGCTGTACTCATATCTAGTCGAGTGCCCATCACTTTCTGCAACGTCTGCCAAAAGCGTGAAGCGAATCGACTGTCTCGGTCGGATATGATTGACACCGGCACTCCGTGCCGTGTCACGACCTCTTTGATGTACAATCTTGCCAACTTATCCATTTTATAGTCTTCTCGGATTGGCAAGAAGTGTGCTGGTTTTGTTAGTCGATCCAGTACGACCCATATCGAGTCGTGCCCGCTTGGCGTTCTCGGGAGTTTGGTAATGAAATCCATGGTGATGTTCTCCCATTTCCACTCGGGAATTTCGGGTTGTTGCAATAATCCCGATGGCTTCTGATGTTCAGCTTTAACCTTGGAACACGTCAAGCATTTGCTCACATATAGAGCAATGTCTTTCTTCATACCCGGCCACCAGTACAGATCCTTCAGATCATGGTACATCTTGTCCGCAACAGAATATCGAGTCTTGTGTGCTTCATCCAAGACTAGTGTACGTACACCTCCCCATTTGGGAACCCATATGCGATCAATGAAATAATATACGCCGTCATCCTTGCGATTCATTTGTTTATCCAACCCTCGGAATTCTTCTCCCGCAAGGTTTTCTTCTTTTTGAGCCTCACTTTGCGCATTTTGGATTTGAGCTTTCAAGTTCGTTTGAATAGTCAATCCCCAAGCTCTAACATGTAGTGGTCTTACGCGTTCTTTACGACTGAGGGCATCAGCCACCACATTTGCTTTCCCCGGATGATACCGGATTTCGCAGTCGTAGTTACTAAGTAGTTCTACCCATCGTCGTTGTCGCATGTTAAGCTCTTTCTGATTCAGGATGTGTTGAAGGCTCTTATGATCGGTATAGATGATGCATTTGGTTCCATACAGATAGTGCCTCCATATCTTAAGTGCAAAAACTACAGCGCCCAACTCCAAATCATGAGTTGTGTAGTTCTTTTCGTGCACCTTTAGTTGTCGTGAGGCGTATGCAATCACCTTGTCTCTTTGCATTAACACACATCCTAATCCCTGATGCGAAGCATCGTAATACACCACGAAGTCGTCATTTCCGTCCGGAAGGGACAGTATTAGAGCATTGCATAGCTTTTCCTTTAACGTTTGGAAAGCTTGTTCTTGTGCATGTCCCAATCAAACTTCTTGTCCTTCTGGGTTAGCATGGTCAACGGTTGTGCGATCTTCGAGAAATTCACGATGAAGCGACGATAGTATCCGACCAATCCTAGGAATTGCCATATCTCAGAAGGTGTTTGGGGTGTATCCCATTTCTTCACCGCTTCAATCTTGCCAGGGTCCACGTGAATTCCATCTTTGTTAACCACATGGCCGAAAAACTTCACTTCTTGAAGCCAGAATTCACACTTCGAGAATTTGGCGAAAAGCTTCTCTTCCCGTAACAATTCCAAAATTGCTCGAAGGTGTTTCTCGTGATCCTCTTTCGATCGGGAATAGATAAGTATATCGTCTATGAACACGATCACGAACTTATCTAAGTATCACGAACTTATCTAAGTATGGCTTGCACACTCGATTCATCAAATCTATGAATACAGCTGGTGCATTAGTCAGCCCGAACGGTATGACTAAGAACTCATAGTGCCCGTAACGAGTCCTGAATGCTGTTTTCGGTATGTCATCCTCAAAAACTCTCAGTTGATGATATCCAGAACGAAGATCAATCTTGGAGAAATACGAAGCTCCTTGTAATTGATCAAACAAATCATCAATTCTGGGAAGAGGGTATCGATTCTTCACAGTTAACTTGTTCAATTCGCGATAATCGATACACATACGAAATGACCCGTCTATCTTCTTGACAAACAGAACCGGTGCTCCCCATGGCGAATGACTCGACCGAATGAATCCCTTCTCCAATAGCTCTTGTAGTTGGCTGGATAATTCTTGCATCTCCGATGGTGCTAATCGATATGGTGCCTTTGCTACCGGCGTAGCTCCAGGAACCAACTCGATACGAAATTCCACTTGTCGTAGAGGAGGTAAACCCGACAAATCATCTGGCAATACTTCCGGATATAGCTGCTATGATTGCTCAGCAGCTAGCTGCATTGGTACCAACCATTGTAACTCAAGTAAACGACGCCCTGCTGAATTATCCTCTCCACGGGGATCACAACACCAATGGCCAACATAACCAAGGTGTGGTGGATGATACTGGCAATGGCAGAACAAATGGAAACGAAACTGGAGTCAACCATACCAAACGGGGATGCACATATAAAGAATTTGTGGCTTGCAAACCCCACGAATTCGATGGAAAAGGCGGAGCGATAGCCTTGACCAGATAGATCGAGAAGATGGATGCAGTAATCGACATTAGTGAATGCCTCAATAGTCAACGGATCAAATATGCCACCTGCTCACTGCAAGGCAAGGCACTAACCTAATAATATGTATAAAATCTAATAATTTATTAATTATACTTTGGTTTTAAAGCTCTATAACTATTCTATACATTGTTAATTTTTTATAAAAATTACACCATTAAACTCGTCTTATTTTTCTATTTAGTTCTAATATAGTCTTGAAATTTATTAATTTTTTTTATCTAAATGTTACATATTACAGTGAATTATATCATATTCATATGCAAAATCGTAGTATTTACAATTAATTACAGCATATTAAAATTTCTTACGATGACTTAAATCCGAAAAACATATATAACAACTAACAAATTAACTCCTACTACAAACAATGAATTACATCATGTTCATATCAATGTAAACCTTAATACTTACAACAAATTACATCATATTGTAATTCCTTACAGTGAATTACATCAAAAAAACATGTATTAACCACAAAAAACGCTGAAATAACACAAAACAATACATAATACCGTTAATTACATTGAGTAATAGTGAATTACATCATATTATAACATGTCATTTGAATACAAATATTAATGCTTACAACTAATTAGTTTGGGGAAGAAAGGCTTGGATCTCAAATCCTTATAATGTTCCTATAATATGATTGGATAAACAAAAGAAAAAAAAAGAATATTCTATCAATTTCAGTAACATAATATCAAATTTTAAATGCAACGAACTAAAAATGAATTGAACTAAAAAAATACATCGATTTAGTTACCTAATTTTTCTCTAAACACTAGCTTATAGAAAGATTTTGTGTTGTTTTAAAGTTAGAATTAGTCAATTTTGCTCATGAAATCAAATGAAAATCTAGAAAAAATTATGCAAGAAACAAATTTAATCAAATTAAATTGCAAAAAAATAAAATTAAATTATTAATATATGTTTTCAATGAAAACTAAAATGAACTTATTCAAGAAATCATTAAAAAACCATGAACTATTTCATCTTTTAAACTACTACTATTTTCAAGACCCACTACTTTTATTTGAAAGCCCACTTATGAATAAAGTAGACCAATTTGTAAACTACTGTAATTACTACACCACTAATATTTTTTAATATAAATCAATGTAAACTACTGTAACTAAAGAAAAAACAATATTATTCTCTTGTGTGTCTTCTAACACTATGTAAAAATGCTTGAAAACTTGAATGAGATTGTTAGTATCCTATAAAAAATATCATTTTCTCTAAAAAGCTACTAACAAGATTCAAATGGGTTTGCTAAGCTTTTAAGGAAAGTTTCAAGAAATTCCGAAATCAAAACCCACAAGAACAAAAGAGAAAGTTATGGGTTTGCATCCTTAAAGATCAAGATGAAAAAATGGATCTAACCAGACAACATGTTCTTACCCATAGATCTGAAATTTCAAACTACAAAAAACTAATTCTACCTATTAAAAATAAAACTCTCACCACAAGTGAATCACAAACTCTTATTAAATTACAAAGATATAGCAACATCCCTCAAATCAATAAGAACCTTTCAGAAAAAATCAACCAGCCGCTTCTGGATCTAGTGAGTTTTGACGAAGAAGACCAGTGGTGCGATGATGGTCAATGTTAGTATTGTAGATGTAGTGGTGGTGGTACCATCAAGAACGGAGTGGGAACATGGGTGGTCCTCTGATAGATTACGGGGTGGGAACAGGGGTGTTCCTCTGATTTCATCTCTCCTCTTCATCATCCATCGATTTATCTGTCTTTTTTTTCAGATTTTGTGGTGGCATTTAACTCCAACTAAATTAGATCTTTAAAGTGAGTGTTGTTTTTTTGAAGAAAAATAAATGCTTGTATTTTTTAGAAAGAAGAAAGAGAGTAAATAATGGATTGTCTGACAAATAATGGATAAATGTTTTCATGATTCCCAAGAAAGAAAAGTCAGAGTAACAAAATTACACAAATACCCTTGATATCATCCTAACCATTCAGTGGGAATCTATATTTTTTAATACTAAGACAATGGTTGTGGTAAGGTTAAAGGGTTATTACATTTTTAAAGGGTTCTTACAAGAGCTCATCCCTATATATATATATATATATATATATATATATATATATATATATATATATATATATATACATATAAACATACATATATATATATACATATATACATACATATATACATACATATATACATACATATATATATACATACATATATATACATATATATATATATATATATATGTATATATATATATATATATATATAAGGGATCATATGATAACCCGTCAGTTGCGATAACCCGTTAACCCAAATATGTGGCTGTAATTCTGCCACGTTTCATTTGCTTAGAAACCCTTTTGGGGGTAAAATAGGTATTTGACACTTATTAATCTTCATCAACTTTTACATTCCCCATGAAAGAAATGACAACATATGTGTCTACTTTGTACTTTTGCAGACCCATCGAAGTCACCACCATCCCTTTTCTTCTTTTTCTTTTTCTATTTAATACCTTTTTCATCCCACCATCCACAAGCAACCGTCGATCCCTTTTGTTCTCTCTTTCAGTCGTTCATTTCACAAGCATCTTGGTATCTGTTTACTATCTTCCTTCTCTTTTACCTTTGTTGATTATCTATTAAAAATCAGATTACGACACTAATTTTGTTTTTTTTCGCAGACAATGGGTGGTGGTGATTGTCAGTTACCTGATTCATCTGTTGAAGAAGACATTCTCGACCCCATGTCTGAAAACGACAACCATTGCGGTCAGTACGATGATACATTTGATATACTTACCGGGAACTCTCCGATCCGCTACCTTGGTTTTGATCGTAGAGGTAAACGTCAACATTATTTGTATATGTTGGTTTCTGTGTACTTTTTTTATCTGCAGATTTACTCCATTTTTTTGATGAACTAAGTTCAAAGTTTTCAAATGGTTTAGCACGTAACTAATTTTACACTTGTGAACTATTTACAGTATTATTGTAATAGTGTACACTGATGTAGTTTGTTTTGCAGTACTGATGTAGTGTTGTTATATGTCCACAAGTACTCGTTTACAGAATTTCTGAATAGTATGTATTTAAGTTTTAATTGGTTACTCTTACTTTCTCACCTCACATTCATGCCAGTACAGTTGTAACATGTTACACTGATGTACTTTTTGCTTACAGTATTGATGTAGTGTTGTTATATGTCCATGAATACAACCTTACAGAACTGCTGTAGTATTTATTTCTTTTTTAATTGGTTCAATTTTCATTTTAATGCTTTCATGTACTGATCTGATGGTTTTTAACACCAATTAAGTACACAGATAAACTTTTTGGATGATTATCTAATGTTTTGTATTTTGTGTATTTATATGGAACACCGCTTTGTGTGCTCTTATTTAATAATTTTATTTATGCCACAACACACCTTCATTTTTTCTCACCACATATTCATGTCAGTGTAGTTGTAATAGCGTACACTGATGAACCTTTGTTTACAGTTGTGATGTAGCCTTGTTATATGTCCACATGTACTCCTTTACAGAACTTTCTGTAGTGTGTATTTATGTGTCAATTGGTTACTCTTACTTTCTCACCTCACATTCATGTCCCTATAGTTGTAATATGTTACACTGATTTATTTTTTGCTTACAGTATTGATGTTTTACATGTACTCCTTTACAGAACTTCTGTAGTGTGTAGTGTGTATTTTATGTTTTACTGTCAATGATGTTATTATTAATTTTGGAGTTATTAGGTTCTCATTCCAGTCTACTATACCAGACCCCTAATGGTACCAAGTATTGGGTTCCTGATGTAGAGGTTGAGTTCAAACCTGTTATCGGGTCTGTTTTTAACAGCTGGAATGATGTTCTTAAGATGTATGCAACATATGCGGAGAAGTCTGGTTTTGTGTTCGCGTTAGTGCTTATAAGAAATAGAAAGGATCCATTACTTACAGGATGTTAGTCTATAACAAGGCTGGTAAACCGAAGGGGAAGAAAGTCGACACATTAGATCCTACGACGCATGCTCCAACACGTGGTAGTGCATTCAAAGTTACTGATTGTAAAGCCCTGATCCGTTTAAAGCTTATTAAAGGCTCAGAGAATTACGTCCTCTATAAATTTTTTGATAAGCACAATCATGACTTGGTTTCTTCAGATGACATGGATCTACTACGTAGGGGTAAGCATTTGAATTTCGATGACATCAATTTCATTCATACTATGAGCTTAAATCGAGTCGGCCCTACTGTTGCGCATCGTTTACATACTGCCTTAAAGGGTGGACATCACAACATGCAGGGGACGAGGAATGTGTACAAGAATGTTGGTCGTGACATCAGGATGTTTATTGGTGACCGCGATATAAACATGGTTCTAATCAAATTGAAAGAGGGCTACATTTCTATCCAATTTTCTTATGAAATGTACCACAATCACGGTGAACTAAAGGCTATATTTTGGGTTGATGGTGTTTCGAAAACCAATTATGATTTGTTTGGAGATGTCTTAGCATTCGATGCCACATATTCTACGAACAAGTACTACTTTTAGCTCTCTATATTTTTTTGTTCTACTACTTCACTAAAATGACTTCACTAAATATATTTTTTTAAGGTACAATATGATTTTTGTCCCTTTTACTGGTGTGGACCACCACAAACGTTGTGTTACATGTAACATCCAAAAGTTCAATATTAATTTATTTAATTAGGATTAGTGTTCAGTCGCACGCCATACATGCGAATGGGGCTCAGCCGCACGAATGAGGGGCGAATGGGCTCAGTCGCACGATTGAATCGTGCGAATGAGTCCAGTCGTGCGACTGAGTATGGCGGCTAAAATAGGCATGTAGGATAAGTAGGGCGGTTAAGGGTGTTCAAAAGCAGATTTTATCTGCAGTAATCTCATCCCCTTGTTCCTTTCGAACCCAAACACCCTGTTCTTGCCAAATCGACTCAGCTAACTCCGTTTCGGTAAGTTACGCTTGGTACGGATCGATTCTTGAATATGTTAAGCTGTGTATGTGGTTGAAATTGATCCAAAAACATGTTTTAAATCTAGGCTTTTGTTTAATCTTTCTGTTAAACTGAAAAGTGAAGGTTCGGATCCTAGTTTTTGGGAAGTTTGATGAAATAAGGACCCGAAACGGTTGTAAATGAAGTGTATATGTTCTGTTGTGAATATGGTATCATCCAAATGGTTAAAACTTGAGTTTTTGGATCAAATATGTCAAGAACACAGCTGTTGATCCGTTTCAGGCGAATGAGCCCAGTCACATGACCCATTCGTGCGATTGAGTCAATCGCATTGTTCAATCGTGCGACTGAAGTTCAGTCGCATGAACCAATCGCACGAATGGAGGTCATTCGCACAAACCCTGTTATAACTCATTCGCACCTCTGTCGTATGGTCCATTCGTACGACTAAGCTCAGTCGCATGTTCAGTCGTACGAATGAGTCCAGTCGTATAACCTTAGTCGTGGGAAGTGATCAGCTAGTGGTGATTTGACTAAGTTAGGGTTGTTGTTTTAGATTTGCTTTGAGAAGGAGAAGTTTTAGCTGCCCTAGTGTATTTGGATTGATAACCATTTGCTGAAAACATTAAGGTGAGTTCTAATTGCCCTTTTTATTTGTTAATGCCGTTTGATAAATGTTGTTTGACAAAATCGGGCACTGGCATGCATATAAATAAATAGAAAATGTGAATAAGAGTTGAAAGTGGTAAATTGTGGTGAATGGCGAGGTGGAGGTTTGACCCACCAAACTATAGACGGAGGTTTGACCCGTCAACGCCAACTATAGACGGAGGTTTGATCCGTCAACGCGCGAGGTGGAGGTTTGACCCACCAAACTATAGACGGAGGTTTGACCCGTCAACGCACGAGGTGGAGGTTTGACCCACCAAATTAAAATCGATAAAAAAGATGTCCATAAATACCTTGCGGGTATTCGATATGCATATCAATACTGAGACGAATAAATGGACTGATGAATGATTATGAATTATTCGGTGTTGTAATAGTTAATGAGTTGTTATTATTGAAATGTGGTGTATGTTAGAACTCACCAGTTTATCTGATTTTGTGTTTGTTTTCTTATGCATGCCAGGTATTAATAGAAGTGTTCATGGAGGCGCCCCACCGAGTTAAATTCCGGTTATGGTGTATGATACTGGCTAAATGTTGGGTTTTTGGGAAAGATGTATATGAAGTTTGACAAAGTTTTGAGATGTCAGTTGAAGTGTCGTAATGATTGTTAATGATGTAAAAAGTTTTTAATATATAAAAATTTCCGCTGCGTTTGTAGTCTCTGAATTATTATTATAACCCAACTCATAGCACCCTCCTTATTATATTATTATGAAATTGAGGGTGTTACAAGTTGGTATCAGAGCCTTAGTTTAAGAGATTTGAACAATTGATTGTTTCAAACTTTAACTGAATATATGGGAAGTGCCAGTATCTACAACCGGAAGTGGGGTGAAGTATTGTGTGGATAAGTACTTAATTATTAGTGATAATTCAGTCAATTGTTGAATGAAAGCAATTGTTTAAATTGAAGATTAGTATTATGTATATGCATGATTTTGTGGTTTAGATAGGGTTAGAAATAAACTGTGAAAGGATAATGAGAAGAGGCAGGATGGTGTGAATAAGTAAATAATTGATAACACCTGGCCAATGTTATGAGCAATTTACATTATATGCAGCATCCTGGTATCACTCATTATTTGATAATGGTTTATTTCTTATCGTAGATGGAGGAAACTGGTAGTACAAACCCTAGACTTGAAGCTAGGATCTCAGGTCATGAACTTAAGGCGGCTATAGGTGATGAAGTCGCCCGAGTGTTGCATACTACTTTACCTGAAATGTTAAGTGACCTTAGGAAAGCTGGTGAATCGTCGTCCCAACCAACTCCTCCACCTGTTGTTGTTGAGCCGGTAGTGGAGAAACCAGTGTCATATAAACATTTTAAAGAATATGACCCGCCTAAGTTTGAAGGCCAGAAGGATGTAGTAGTAACTTATAAGTGGTTACGAGAGATGGAAGCAGCGTTTAAACTTAGTAGATGCAAGGAAGACCAGAAAGTGGGCTTTGCAGTGCATTCTTTTCAAGCAGAAGCCTTGTATTGGTGGGATACAGTAGAACAGGCCATGGGTGAGGTCGCCGTGAGCCAGATGACGTGGGAAACTTTTAAATCGTTAGTGATAGAAAAGTTCTGTCCGAAAGGCGAGATGGACAGAATTGAGATCAAGTTTTTGCAGCTTCAGGCAGGCAGTTTAAGTCATAAAGAGTATACTTTCAGGTTTGAAGAAATGGCTCGTTTGGTACCTCATTTAGTAACTCCTGAGGCGAAGAGGATTACTAGGTATATTCAGGATTACCCCCTAAGGTGAGAATGCTAGTAAAGTCTAATTCTCCTTCTACATACCAAGCCACGGTAAATTTGGCTGCGGACATGTATGAGGAAGTCACTGAGTCCGAGAAACCTGTGGTGAAAGAAGAAGTGGTTAGTCGTCAGGAAACTTCGCTGAGTTCTAGGCCTATGTATGGACAGAGTGGGCCGCAGAAGAGAAAGTTTAATGCTAGGGGCTTTGTAGGTCCCCCTCCTTGGTGTAATAGATGTGGGAAGTTTCATAGAGGAGAATGTAGATTGAATCACCTGGCATGTCGTAAATGTGGGAAGCCTGGACATTTCGTTTCCAGATGTCCAGAACTTTGGTGTTATGAATGTGGGGAGATGGGACATATGAAATCTGAATGTCCAAAGTTTAGACCTGGACCGGTCCCTATTCGTACAGTGAGAGGACCGAGTAAAGTCAGTGCGAGTGGTAGTAGCGGTACTGCGGGGAGAGCATTTACAATAACTACAGAGGAGGCTAAGGCATTACCAGATGTTGTGTCGGGTACGTTTCTTGTTAATGATGTACCAGCTAGAATTTTATTTGATTCGGGGGCTAATAGAAGTTTTATATCAATAAAATTCCATGCCTTAATAAAAGTTAAACCATCAAAGCTAGATGTTGCCTTTTCACTAGAAACTGCCTCTAATGAATTTATAGTTGTTAGTGAGGTAATAGATGATTTTTTTGTCGAACTAGAAGGTGTAAAATTTCCTGCTGGTTACATATGATGAAATTAGGAGGTTTTCATGTAGTATTGGGAATGGACTGGTTATCTACATTTGAGGTTCAGATAATATGCAAAAGAAAGATGATTGTGTTGCGAGCACCAGATGGTAATTTGGTAACGATTTTTGGTGATGAACATGATAGTGTGGTGAAAGTCATATCTATGATTAAGGCTGATAAATTATTGTGTAGGGGTTGCGAGTCATTTTTGGCATATGTAGTTGATACTGCTAAGAAGACGAAAAAATTAGAAGATGTTCTAGTGGTTTGTGATTTCCCCGATGTATTTCCTGAGGATCTACCGGGTATACCTCCTGATAGAGAAATTGAGTTTAGAATTGACTTAGTACCTGAAGCAAAACCTGTCGCTAAAACCCCTTATAGACTTGCACCGGCTGAGCTGAAGGAACTTCTGAAGCAATTACAGGAATTATTAGACAAAGGTTTTATTCGACCAAGCACTTCGCCGTGGGGTGCTCCAGTTCTGTTTGTAAAGAAGAAGGATAGCAGTTTGAGGATGTGCATAGATTATAGAGAACTAAACAAGCTAACTGTTAAGAATAAATACACATTACCTTGTATAGACGGTTTGTTTGATCAACTCCAAGGTGCTAATTGGTTCTCAAAGATAGATCTTAGATCCGGGTATCATCAGTTAAAGGTAAAAGAAGAAGACATACCAAAAACAGCTTTTCGTACGCGATATGGGCATTATGAATTTTTGGTGATGTCATTCGGATTAACGAATGCTCCTGCTGCATTCATGGATTTGATGAACCGGGTATGTGGGCCGATGTTGGATAAATCGGTAATTGTGTTTATAGATGATATTTTGATCTATTCTAAGAACGAAGGAGATCATGCTTGTCACATTCGAGAAGTATTAGAAACCTTGAGAAAGAATAAGTTGTATGCAAAATTCTCGAAATGTGAATTTTGGTTAAGAGAAGTGCAATATTTGGGCCATGTGGTGAATGCGAATGGAATATTGGTGGATCCTGCGAAGATTGAGGCCGTGATGAATTGGGAGATTCCTAAAAGTCCTTCAGAAATTTGTAGTTTTTTAGGACTGGCAGGATACTATAGGAGATTCATTCAGGATTTTACTAAAATTGCTTCTCCATTGACGAAATTAACTCGAAAAGACGTTAAGTATGAATGGAATAAAGAACAGGAAGTTGCTTTTCAGGAACTGAAGAACCGATTAACACAAGCTCCAGTATTGGCCATACCAGAAGGTGTAGATGATTTAGTGATATATTTTGATGTATCATATCAGGGATTGGGGTGTGTTTTGATGCAACGTGGGAGAGTTATTGCTTATGCTTCTAGACAGTTGAAGGCCCATGAAGTTAATTACCCAACCCACGATTTAGAACTAGCAGCTGTAGTTTTTGCTCTTAAGATATGGCGACATTACTTATATGGAGTGAGGTGTACCATCTTTACTGATCATAAGAGCCTGAAGTACTTCTTTGAGCAAAAAGATTTAAATATGAGACAAAGGCGATGGTTGGAATTAATCAAAGATTATGATTGTGAAAATTTGTATTATCCCGGGAAAGCAAATGTGGTTGCTGATGCATTGAGCAGAAAGGAGAAGTACGGACCGATTAAGGTTAAGGCGTATAAACTTGTGATTACTCCTGATTTTATGCAACAGCTGAAAGAAGCCCAGTTGGAAGCATTAAAAGAAGAAAACATTAAGAGAGAAAGAATGGTTGGTCAAGTAAAATATTTAGAAGAAAATAGTCATGGTGTTAAAATCAGATTTGGTCGAATGTGGGTTCCGTTGGCTTTACGCGATAGGGTACTAGATGAAGCTCACAAATCTAGGTATTCCATTCACCCAGGCATGACTAAAATGTATCAAGATTTAAAGCAGGATTATTGGTGGCCAGGGATGAAATTTAATGTGATGCAGTATGTAAATAGATGTTTGACTTGCGCCCAAGTGAAAGCTGAACATCAACAACCTTATGGATTATTGCAGCCATTAGCCATTCCAGTTTGGAAGTGGGATGATCTGACTATGGATTTTATAACGAAGTTGCCCCGTACACCAAAAGGTTATGATACTATTTGGGCAGTGGTAGATCAGCTAACCAAGAGTGCTTTATTTCTACCAATACGGGAAACTTATTCGGTGGAAAAGTATCACGTCTGATAGAGATGCCAGATTTACCTCCAGGTATTGGAGAAAATTTCACGAAGCCATGGGAACTAAACTTTACTTTAGTACAGCCTATCATCCCCAGACAGATGGTCAAAGTGAAAGAACTATTCAGACATTGGAGGATATGCTACGGGCATGTAGTATAAATTTTGGAGGTAGCTGGGATAGTCATCTTCCTTTAGCTGAATTCGCATACAACAACAGTTATCAAGCTACTCTTCAAATGTCTCCGTTTGAGATGTTGTATGGAAGAAAGTGCAGAACTCCACTTTATTGGGGAGATATAGGGCAACGTGAATTGGGGAATAGTGAATAGTTGAGGAAACAATGTCAAAATTTGAAGTAGTTAAGAATCGTATTAGAGAAGCGAAAAGCAGGCAGAAGTCATATGCAGACCGTAGAAGGAAACCATTAGAATTTAAAGTTGGGGATTTTGTTTTGTTGAAAGTTTCTCCATGGAAGGGCATTATTCGATTTAGAAAGAGGGGCAAGCTAAGTCCACGTTTTATTGGACCATTTCGAATTATGGAAAAAGTAGGATATGTAGCATATAAATTGGACTTGCCAGAAGAATTAAGTGCTATTCATCCAACCTTCCACGTCTCCCAGTTACGAAAGTGCCTAGCTAATGAAACTCAATATGTACCATTAGATGATATTGAGGTTGATGAGAAACTCAATTACACTGAACAACCCGTGGCCATTATAAATCGTAAGGAGAAGAAACTTAGAAATAAGAGCATTAGTTTAGTCCGGGTGCAATGGGTACATCGCCAAGGATCTGAATCAACCTGGGAGCCAGAAGAGGAGATGAGACGAAACTACCCTCAGTTGTTTTAGCCAGGTTTCGAGGACGAAACCCTAAATAAGGTGGGTAGACTTGTAACATCCAAAAGTTCAACATTAATTTATTTAATTAAGATTAGTGTTCAGTCGCACGCCATACGTGCGAATGGGGCTCAGCCACACGAATGAGGGGCGAATGGGCTCAGTCGCACGATTGAATCGTGCGAATGAGTCCAGTCGTGCGACTGAGTATGGCGGCTAAAATAGGCATGTAGGATAAGTAGGGCGGTTAAGGGTGTTCAAAAGCAGATTTTATCTGCAGTAATCTCATCCCCTTGTTCCTTTCGAACCCAAACACCCTGTTCTTGCCAAATCGACTCAGCTAACTCCGTTTCGGTAAGTTACGCTTGGTACGGATCGATTCTTGAATATGTTAAGCTGTGTATGTGGTTGAAATTGATCCAAAAACATGTTTTAAATCTAGGTTTTTGTTCAATCTTTCTATTAAACTGAAAAGTGAAGGTTCGGATCCTAGTTTTTAGGAAGTTTGATGAAATAAGGACCCAAAACGGTTATAAATGAAGTGTATATGTTCTGTTGTGAATATGGTATAATCCAAATGGTTAAAACTTGAGTTTTTGGATCAAATATGTCAAGAACACAACTGCTGATCCGTTTCAGGCGAATGAGCCCAGTCACATGACCCATTCGTGCGATTGAGTCAATCGCATTGTTCAATCGTGCGACTGAAGTTCAGTCGCATGAACGAACCGCATGAATGGAGGTCATTCGCACAAACCCTGTTATAGCTCATTCGCACCTCTGTCGTATGGTCCATTCGTACGACTAAGCTCAGTCGCATGTTCAGTCGTACGAATGAGTCCAGTCGTATAACCTTAGTCGTGGGAAGTGATCAGCTAATGGTGATTTGACTAAGTTAGGGTTGTTGTTTTAGATTTGCTTTGAGAAGGAGAAGTTTTAGCTGCCCTAGTGTATTTGGATTGACAACCACTTGCTGGAAACATTAAGGTGAGTTCTAATTGCCCTTTTTATGTGTTAATGCCGTTTGATAAATGTTGTTTGACAAAATCGGGCACTGGCATGCATATAAATAAATAGAAAATGTGAATAAGAGTTGAAAGTGGTAAATTGTGGTGAATGGCGAGGTGGAGCTTTGACCCACCAAACTATAGATGGAGGTTTAACCCACCAAACTAAAGACGGAGGTTTGACCCGTCAACGTGCGAGGTGGAGGTTTTACCCACCAAATTAAAATCGATAAAAAGATGTCCATAAATACCTTGTGGGTATTTGATATGCATATCAATACTGAGACGAACAAATGGGCTGATGAATGTTTATGAATCATTCGATGTTGTAACAGTTGATGAGTTGTTATTATTGAAATGTGGTGTACGTTAGAACTCACCAGTTTATCTGATTTTGTGTTTGTTTTCTTATGCATGCCAGGTATTAATAGAAGTGTTCGTGGAGGCGCCCCACCGAGTTAAATTCCGGTTATGGTGTATGATACTGGCTAAATGTTGGGTTTTTGGGAAAGATGTATATGAAGTTTGACAAAGTTTTGAGATGTCAGTTGAAGTGTTGTAATGATTGTTAATGATGTAAAAAGTTTTTAATATATAAAAATTTCTGCTGCGTTTGTAGTCTCTGAATTATTATTATAACCCAACTCGTAGCACCCTCCTTATTATATTATTATGAAATTGAGGGTGTTACATTACATTTGGTGCTGGTTTGATCTACAACGAGACTGTTGAATCTTACAAATGGTTGCTCTCCTCCTTTCTCAAAATTCATGGAAGTCAACCAAACTTAATATTAACTGACCAGGACCCTGCCATGCGGGTTGCAGTTGCAGAAGTATTTACCAAATCCGTCCACTGGTTATGTATGTGGCATATAATGAAGAAACTACCTTCTAAGGTATTTATTTGAACATGTAATAATTTATACTTTCCCATAGCTGTTGTTTTTGCTAAAAAAGTGCACTGTAACTCAAACTTTGTAGTTACAACACCCCCACGATATTTTTATATTTGCTATGTTAATAAATACATATACATTTCATGTTTTCCAGCTATCTTACCCACTATGTTTATCCTAACTTAATAACCACCCTACAATATATTTGTAGGGTAATAAGTTTACCACATGAAAATATAGTTACAACACCCCCACCATATTTTTATCTTTCGTATGTAAATCCATACATATACATTTCATGTTTTCCACTCATCTTAGCCACTGTGTAAATCCATACCTACACAGTTGAAGGTAACTGTAACATACATTGATTTGTTATCTTTACCCATTCTAACAATACCTAACAACAGAAACACAACTTAGAATTAACTTATCGTTGCATCATATTATTACAGCACTGTAACATAGTCATACATAAGATGTAATACACAGGTGGAAATCATTTTAAAATATCAGTGATAAGTTCCCTTTGTGTTTCCTAACTCCATTGTATTTTGCCAGATTTCCTCTGACCTCTTCCTCAACTCCAATTTACGATCCTCCATCCACAAGCTTGTATGGAATGTCTACATTGCTCCTGCAGTCTTTGAGGAAAGATGGATGGATCTTATTTCAAAGTTTAAACTTAACGACCATGTGTGGTTGCGGGATGTGTATGCCATTCGTCATTCCTGGGTACCTGCTTATTTTCGAGAGATTCCACTTTGCTGCCTTATGAATACTACATCTCGCTGCGAGAGTTCCAATGCATTGTTTAAAGTTAACTCCAGTTCTGCAAACACCCTTGTTCAATTTTTCATGTGTTATGATACTTCCATTGACAATCAGCGCTATAACCAACGTACGTTAGAATTCCAAACTAATCAGACGCGTCCCAATCTCAGAACTGGTTTGGACATTGAAGCCCATGCTGCAACATTATACACACATACAGTCTTTAAGGAGGTTCAGAAGGAAATTGCCAAAGGAATGATAAATTGCTTCATAATCAATATTGATGCTGAGGAGCAGTTCAAGGTATATACCATCTCGCACATGGACAAGCGCACTGATTTTGTCAATGAATTCAAGGTAACTATTTAAGAAAAAGGTTCATTTGACATTAATCTAACCATATACTAAATTTATGGATAAATTTATTTAACCTGCTACAGGTTCATTACCATCTACACGAGAGATCCTACGACTGTTCCTGTATGGGATTTACAAGGATTGGCTACCTCTGTCGTCATATCTTTTGTGTTTTTAGGATAAACAAGGTTACTCAAATACCAGATCGTTATGTTTATAAACGTTGAAGAAGGTTGGCTCTTCCATCACCTGTTTATAGCCTTACTAATCGACTACAGGCTGACACTAGTGACCATTCTGTTTTAAAGAACGAGCTGTTGGATTGTGTTAGTGCATGTGTTGAGCGCTTAAGAGACAATATTGATGGTCTTGGAGCCTTTTCTAGTTAGATCAAGGAGCTTAACCAAATCATCATACAAAAGTATCCTGCAGAATCATCCTCTATGAAAAGGAACAATGTAATGATGGATTTGCTTGGCAATGCAGGAGATGACGCGGACGAATTGGGCCCCCCTCAAGGTTTTTAAGAAACAAGGGTTGTGGTACTAATCGTAGACTGGTGGGTCCTGGCGAGCGTGCAATTGAGCGTAGCTTAAAGAAATTCAGGAAGTGTCATACATGTAATCTGTATACAGATCACGAGTCTCGTAATTGTAAGATGAAGGAGACTGATGTTTCCTCACCATGTGACACCTCCAGCGATGGGTAGTTACATCATTCGGTCTTCAAGTTTGCCATATTTTTGGTGGGAGACTTCAATTGTTTCCCTGGATAACAACTTTGTCATTGGCTTCTTTTATTTAGGATATATGTTATTTTGTTATGGCAAAACCTGTATCAATTTCAGTGTTTTATGGACATTCGTGTATCTAAAATGTTGTTCATCCCTTTTGGTTACTCTATTTTTATGTAGAGTAACGTTTATGGATGAATATACGCTACTTAAATCTAAATATGATATTGTTCTACACGTTTCTTTCCAATTGTAGTTTCTAGGCACCTGCATCCCCTGTTCTTTTTGTATGTTTATTTTGATTGTATTTTCAAAAGTGGTTTACATTGTAGCATAACACCTCATTTAAGTTCACCATATTTACTATACTTTCGATATTGCATTATGATATTTTTTTTACAATGTTGATGTAACATCTTAGTCTTATGCCTTATCTATAAAATTTTTACCTGGAAACACATTATCTTCAAAAAATATTTCACATAGTCGCGCAACACCAAAATGAAGTGGATCGTTTACATTATACATTTTTTACTTCTGGGTCTAATTTATGTTACGCTGGGGTTGGAAGAACACAACGTTATTTCTTAAATTTTAAATTTTCTATCTCAATGTACGTTAAACGCAACGACATCCAATGTCATTTTTTTATTTTGCCTTAAAACCACACGTGTTACATACCCGCGTAACATCGCAATGTAGTGGATCGCCTATAATATACATTTGGCAGTTGCCACATATGTTGTTACTTACATTGTTGCTGTAACATTCCACATACGACTACACTTATATTGTAGAATTGATTTTTTCAACTACGCTTGTCTTATGGTTTTTTAAGATGTTGTAGCTGATTGTACATTAAACACACTTACATCCAACATAAATTATGTTTTCTTTTCTGTTTTTAATAGCAAAATTGTCACATAGCATCGAAACAGTACACCACAGTGGACCATCTATATTATACATTTCTATGGTGTAACACTAAATACAACCTCCAATGTACCGATTCATTACATACGAAGTTCCATAAAAACATTATTACAAGTTGAATAGTTATAAAATACAACATTACTACTATTCTAAACATAACTACCTCCCATTTACGTTGTTATTGTTTTTTGGGTTACATTGATGTTGTATCGTTTATTTATACATGTGTACTCTATATATCCTTTATATCTTTCAAATTATATTACTAAACCTTTTTTATTGTAATACGTATTTATAGTTTATTTGAACTTCAACAGAATGAATAACCTTAAATTTCTATAAATACATTGTACCAACGCACTATTTGTTTAGTACAATATTATACAAAAGATAATGCAACAGAATTCCATACATTACTAGTATGTTAAAATCAACCATCCAACCAGTAACATCAACATACTTGTTTAGTACAAAATGGTTGAATGAATTGAACAAAACAAAAGTTGTGTTTCAACACATATTCACCTTTCATTTAATTATTCATTTTTTGGACATTCCTAAGGCTGCATTACGAACCTCCTCCTTTACGATGTTGATGTCGGATAGTATGATCTTTGTTGTATATTTCTTTCTTAGGATGTTAATTTATGTTTTCTTTTGGCTTTCGGTCTTTTTAAAACCACAATTAAATGATGCTCTGTAGCTCCCCATGAATACCTCCATATGACGCATCGTAAAGACAGCATAGTCTTTAATGTTTCCAACTGTTGCCCAGTCCAACTCCAGTCTATCCACCTCTTCACTCTCAAGTCTCTCTCCTTTTGGATTCCCCCATCTCTTCAAGTAGTCAACAAACATATGTTTCTGTACAGATTGACAAGTTACATCAAACTACAATGTAAATAATTTTTTAATAAACTAAAAATTAATTCTACAATAAATATATATAATCTGCTACCTTTTTATTAACTTACCACTTTATACGGAGTGTCTTTTTTAAAGTAATCTTCATGGTCTGTCACGCTAACCACCGTCTCACTTGGATCCATGTTATCTATCATGTAGATGGCTGGATTCTTAAGTTCGAAAACTATTAAATAAAATGTTTCTTTTCTAGAATTGGAAAAAAAACCAGGTCATATTCTTTTAGATCCCTCCCCTTTCCACCCTTCCGATTGTTTCGAAAATATTTTTGGATAACGATTTAAAACGTTGGTGTAACACCTCTGAAATATGTCCAATTTGGAAATACGTAAGTGAAACGCGAATACCGGTTTTTACCGGCATTTAACTGTCAGCTGATACGTCAACCGAGCCCCGTAACCTCGTAAATATTCATCTAATAATTATATTTATCATAACATTCTAAATTAGAGATTGAGACGTTTGTCTGGAGCAAATGCGTTTTGAGACGCGACCATGACGTGTATCGGTCTGGGATTAGGTCAAAACTCGAGAATTCAACAGATAAGGTTATAACGCGACTGGCATGGGAAACTAAAGTTCAAATAGTATTTAATACTTAATGATGTATATAATATGATGCCAAAATAATATTAACGCTCATTCAAGGAAAACGCGTAAAACCGTTGAACATGTTAAATACGCGGTAATTTACAAACTCGTTTAATTATTCGGCATGTGTTAAAAATGATAAAATCAATAATATCGGAATATTTATAACATTTTGTATCTAACGGGAAGTAAAACTTTAAAGTTACGTGAAAACCAATTCGAACGGGCTACGAACCGACCCGTTAACGAACCCACTACCTAACCTTACTATATAAACACATTATTCTTAATTTTAGGGTTTAAAACAAAAAAAAATCTGAGAGAGAAAGACAGGGCAGCCGCGAACCCCCCCCCCCCTCGAGCTTCGGCCGGTTTTCCGGCGAGTGACACTCCTCCTACGACTCCCCTCGACCCCCTGAGTCCGATGGAGGTGACGATTTCATCGAAAACCCAGCAAGATGGCATGAATCGAAGGCAGAGAAGACGGGTACAGGTTGGTTCGATGGTGATGAAGATGGTTCGCGGTAGCCGTGGTTGGGGAAGACGATCGTGGGTGTAGTCGTGATGTAGACGGTGGGGTCAAGTGGAGATGGTTGTCGCGGCTGTGGTTATTCTGGTTGTGGAGGTCGACCGAAGGTGGTTCCCTTTGGGGTTGTCGGTCGTGGTGATGGTTGTGGGCTGACAGTGGTGCTTATTACGGCAATAGTAATGGCTGTCGATTGTGGCTGTAGATGTTATTGGCTGTGGTTGGTGTTTGGTGATGGTTGGTGATGGCCGTGGCTGTAGGCATTGGTGGAAGGGGTCGATTTGTGGCTCCCAAGAGCTGCTTAAGGCGGCTGATGTCCGGTGACCCCATGGTCCTCGACCGAAGAGGCGGTGATGATGAAGGGGGTGATTGTGTTGGCTGTGCCGATTGGAGTAGTGGTTCCGATGGATCTGGGTCCCAACGGTGGCTCATATGGCAGTGGTAAGTCACTGGTGGTGGTTACGATGGTTGTTTGATGCTGGTTGTGGCTGTAATCGTGGGCGGTAAATATTCCTGGTTGTTGTGATAGTTGTGGCTGTTGAGTTATAGATGTGGATCTAAGCAGAAAAACCAATAGTGTTAAGCTGTTGTATTGGTTGAAAGCTGTCAAAATAGTCGATTTGGTGTCGGTTAGGGCTGTAAATGTCGATAATGGTGGTAGTGTCGACGATTGTGATTTTGGTTGTGATTTTGGCTGCTATGATGATGGTCTAAAATCCGGTTAGGTTGATTGTGAGAATTGTGGTTGAAATGGTGTTTTAGTGGTGTTGTAGTGGTGTTGATCGTGATTGTTACTGTCGATTATGGTTGTGGTTGTGTTAGAAGGACAAAGTAAGGTTTTGGCTAACCACTGGTCAAACTTGGTCAACGAGCAGTCAACGGAACGTGAACGTGATTAGATCAAGAGCCATGCGAGTGGGTTTACGAGCGTGAACCAAGTGGAAGGTATAATCGCACGCGTTACGCATTTGAAATTTAATTATAAGTTACATGCGTGTTATTTGAGCTCTAATTATAAAAATACATAAATTATAAAGATGAAAATGAACGTCAATGGATATAATTGTTTGCTTAAAATGGTTAGTTCATACACGAGACATAAGTATAAAATAATAGTTATTAAAACCGAACAAGATGTTACTATAGCTGGTGTATAGTTATTAATACGAAGTATTCAAACAAATGCGTGTCACTTGTTAGCGTTTTCAAAACCACAAATATGTACATATGATAGAATAACATTATTTTTCTTAAATTGTTATTAGCATATTTAATAATACCAGGATATAAATTCTAACACTAATTATAAATTGTCATCAAAATAAATATCGTCTTTGGGAAGATAATATTACTACTGAAGTTGATGAAAATAAGACTTCATGTATAAACTAGGTAAAGATGTACATCTGTTTATGAGGAATAATTATAACACGCTAACAATTAAGCAACTTATATTTAAGAGGGTATGATTATTAATACTTGAAAACTCTAATATATATATATATATACATTGTGGTATAACCCTCTCTCGTATGGATAATGTCATCAATGATAATCATCTATAAAGATTGAAATCTCCAAATCAACAAATTATTGTTACAATTATTATACTAAGAATCATTACCCGGATAAGAACATTGATTAATCTAATATGCACAAATTAGCACATAACAACTGATACTTGTACAAAAAGCTAAGATACAATAGTCATACTAATCGTTAACTTTAAGTTAACTAAAGAGCTCAACCGCACGAATGTAATAACATCATGCTATTTCTAAACGTGAATCTTATATGTTCTAGTTAGGATTGCTTTGTTGATGATCATCACTTTCTTTATCGAGCTCTGAATTTATATAAGGATACCAGGTGAGTTTCGTGGCCCCTTTTTATGCTTATACAAGTTTACAATGTTTTCAATCAAATTGGGGGAAAAGTATGCTCACCCGTTTTCAATGCTGTACACTATATATTCTGTTTTCATTCTTGGAATCAATGTGATACTGTTTTGCATGCATACATGGTGTTAATCTATGGAAAACTCAAACAACCATTAATTCCCGGGTTTGGGAACCAACGGTTAGGTATTGGTAGTACTACTGGGTTGACACCCCCACCCTCGACAGATCGGTTAACTTGTGAGTTACCGACTACAGCTGCCAGCAAACAGGCCATGGGTGAATATATTCCGTCAGATTTATATGCATAACGTCATTAGGTTTGGTTGTCTTAAACACATGTTATGTGGTTTGTGCTTACAGTTTGATTCCACATCAAAAATCTATACAGCATCAGTTATATGTTTTACATTTAAACCTGCGGAACTCACCAACATTATTGTTGACATTTTTGAGCATATCTTTTCAGGTGATCATAATCAAAGAGGATAGCTAGTGCTGATGCCTTAGCAGAGACCCTCAGGATTTCATTAGTTTTGCATTTGTAATGTATATCATTTGTATTCATTTGTGAACAATGTGTATTTCGGATTTTAGAAACAATAAGACTATGATAGTCGTGGAACTGACTAACCACGACACAAGTCACCATTGTGTCGGGGGACGTCATGACACGAGAAGTTTGCATGTATTATATCTCTGTATTTATACCAAGTGTTATGACGATCCCGTCCGTCGCATCCTCGTGTTTCCGCTTTAAGCGAGGGTGTGACAGATTGGTATCAGAGCCAGGTTATAGAGAATTAGGTGGAGAATTCGACCTAGACTATAACCTAAGAACCTTCATATAGAATGCATGCTAGGAATTATGTGCATTTGATTTTACCTAAATGTCTTTCATGATTTGTGTGACACATAGACACCTGTATTCTGGATTTCCTGGCAAAAAGCCTTCGGGCTAAGGCAAGTGTATTCGTATAAATCTCATTGCGAGACCCGTTACGCTACCTGGGGATTTCTGGGATGAGTGATAAACTATGGTCAATACACAAATCTACAAGGCAAATGGGTCAAGTATATTAAGTCTATGAACTTAATATACAGGTATATTCCTATATACCTAATAATATACAAGTATGTTCCTACATACTTGACTTTATACATATACACGTGTTATCTGAACATCCTGAGAAAGACATTAATACTCTTAGTTTTTCTCCTTGGGATACTTTGATACTAGATGTCAAACAGCTGACATCCTCTTACAAAAATGTTAAGTATTCTAACTGTTACAAGTACTGAAAAGGTACAACGACTGAAGAACAAACTCTCCAGTCGTTTACAAACTACTGAAACTATAACAACTGAAGAACAAACTCTTCAGCTGTTGTACAAACTACTGAAAAGGAAAAGTACAAACTAGACGCTTGTACAACATCATATTATTAGGGAACTTCGGTGATCACGCGTAGCGTCGATCTCTGATATTGAATCCCACCCTATCATGGTTATGACTGAAATTCTGAAAATGTGACGAATATGCAGTTATCATTAGACATAATGTGCTTATGTGCTTATTTGCTATTACATGCTATTATTGGAATACTGGCTCATGGACATAAGGACAATACATTATTTGTGCTTGATAAATCTAAATAATGCTATGATGTTAGCTTGGGGTAAGTGAAGCTAAGGGTGATCATGCAAGGTAAATTACTATTACGGGTGCACACGTAATTGCAATTCACCATGCATGAGAAGTCTGGTTAATCTTACCATGAGGTAACGATCATGAGTATCACATGTTTCTATTCTATACCCTAGGGTGCTAAGGTCATAATTGCAATTCACCATGCATGAGAAGTCTGGTTAATCTTACCATGAGGTAACGATCATGAGTATCACATGTTTCTATTCTATACCCTAGGGTGCTAAGGTCATAATTCTAGTAAGTCCTTGTTGAAGGCAATCAAACATTGTAAGTCCTTGTTGAAGGCAATCAAACATTGTAAGTTCTTGTTGAAGGCAATCAAACATTATAAGTCCTTGTTGAAGGCAATCAAACATTATAAGTCCTTGTTGAAGGCAATCAAACATTATTAACATTTACTCAAGTCATGTCCTATTTAGAGCCTTTATAGTATTTCCAATCATAATATTGACCTTATGAGACATTTCTCCACTTAACGTTTCAGTAACTACTGAATAATGCTTAGAATGAAAGTGGAATACATAAATGTAGAGGAGTAATGATACTCTCTACGCATACAATACATTATTCTTTAAGATCATGCTAAGGATAAACGGATGTCACGTAACTGGTTTAGGCATCGTTCTGGGTATGCCACGGATGTGGTGGGAACGCTGCGGGGAACCCTATATATAAGCATCCTTGGTATACCAAGAACGTGTTTAAACTGGGCTACGTGATGATCCCGATTGACTGAGGCATGGATTGGTTTGGTTGTAAACTATACGTATACGCTTTGTGGATCTTGCTACGTCACATTAAACTATTTACACTTTGGAAATGTTTTCTCTACAGTCATCAATTCCCGTGTGGAACCGATGTATAGGTTTGTCTGTAGCCATTTATATACTGGTAAAACCGCCTATACATAAGTTGCGGTAGCTCACATCAAACTTATATTACGCTATTCTTTGGAATGATGCTAAGGAAAATTAAGATGTTATGTAACTAGTTTAAGTATTATTCAAGGTATATCGTGGATGTGGTGGGAACGCTGCGGGGAACCCTATATATAAGCATCACCGGTATACTAAGAATGTGCTTAAACTGGGCTACGTGATGATCTTGATGGACCGAAGCATGGGTTATTGGAACTTGATGAGTGGAACCATATGTGATTCTTTTTATACTTTGATTCCTATCAAAGCACACACAAATCTTAAATCATATTCTAAGGCATTGTGTGCCTAAATCAAATGGTTATCAAAATAAACTTTGAATCGTTATCCGTAGTTTTTTTTTTAAATCTCGTCAAAGTCCGAGGTAGTGAGGCTGCAATAGCCATGACTTGAGATGAGTTCAAATCTTTGGTGAGTGAGTACTACTACCCGAGGAATGAAATGTAAAAGTTAGAATTGTAATTCTAGAATCGTGCTCTTTATACTGACAAAATCCATGAGTGACAAAGCTAATGTCATACCTTGTGACATTTAGACCAAATAGAATTAAGAAGGACATTGGGAAAATCTGGTGAGTAGTAGAAAGAAGTTAGAGATTTGAGCCAGCAAGCTAGTGGTAAAGTAGACAAGAATACTCAAATGTTTTTATAGGAACATATCTTATTATCAATCAATACACATTTGTTGGATACTGGTAGAAGATAACTTCGATTCTTTCGAATTCACCCTTCGTTTTTCATGAACCCCAGTTGCTTAGAAATTAGTTAGTCGGTTGAGATGAGAATGGTAATAATTAGAGGTTGTAAAGAAGTACAAGAAGATCATGTCTTTGACATAGACTTAATATCGTATGAATTGGTTATCGAAGCACGAAACCGAGATAGTCCATGAGGAGGTAGTACGTAATTCTCTATCAAATGGTGAAGTGCTTAAGATTCAATGAAAATGACCTAGAAGGATTTAAGTCTCAATTCTTGCATGAAGATTTGTTGATGCCTAAGTAAGATTGTTACGTATTTCTAGCACATGTGGTACTACGAAAACAAAAGAAATAAAGTTGAAAGATATTTCAATTGTATGATATTTTCCATAGGATTTTCCTAATAACTTATGAAGATTGCCCCCTCCTCGGGAGGTAGAATTCTAAAATGACTAATTCTGTTACAAGAACACCCTATCGGTTAGCACTACCGACAATACAAGAATTATCATGTCAATTGCAAGAGCTCTTGGATAAATTCTTATTCGACCTAATCACTCGCTGTGAACAACACCGACCTTGTTAGTTAAAAAGAAGGATAGGTCATTCCAGTTATGCATAGATTATCAAAAGTTGAACGAGTTGACTATCAGAAACTATACCCTCTCACCAAGAATTATGACCTATTCGGTCAGTTGCATGTAGGGATCAATGTACTTCTCAAAGATCGATCTTCGATCGGGCTATCATCAATTGAGGGTTCATAAAGATGACATACCGAAAATAGCGTTTAGAACTCGAAATGGACATTATGATTTCTTAGTTATGCCGTTTGGGCTAACCAGTACTTCAGCAGTGCTTATGGATCTGATGAACAGGGTTTGTAAACCTTATCTGGATAAGTTTGTGACCGTGTTTATAGACGATATTCTTATCTACTCTCGAACGAAAGAAGACCATGATCAGCATCTACGAACGATACTAGAGCTATTAAAGGGTGAGAAGCGTGTTAAAGATATTCCAGTTGTCAGAGACTTCTCGGAAGTATTTCCAGAAAATTTAACTAGTATGACCACTATGAGTTTTTGGTTATGCTATCTGGGTTGACCAACGCACCAGCGGTTTTCATGGACCTCATAAATCGAGTGTGTAAACTCTATTTAGACAAGTTTGTCATCGTCTTCATTGATGACATCCGTATTTATTCAAAAAAAAAAAAAAAAAGAAAGTTTCAGATGTGTTGATGCAACGGTACAAGGCAATCTCTAGTCACCCGATGAATCAAGAAAATACATGAAGAGCTACATTAAGCATGAACTGGAAACTTTCATAAAATAAAAGGATGCACCTGGATACATTATCGGCGCGACATTACCAACTACACATCAGAATACTAGACCAAGCACAATAGGGTGATCGACAATCGGTAAAGTCAACCGCATTGACAAGTGTGGATTGGAGGCCATCATCCGCATTGTCCTAAGACATCCGTATTACCAAATGCGAGAGAACGAGTCTTGACCCCATTGGTATCTGCTTACCCTCTTTGACAAATGCAGATAGCCTACAGTTAGGCTTTTCTTCTATTTCCTTCGCTGTATCATTTCTGGAACTTGTAAATTCTCCTAACTTTGGTTCCCGAGAGTTTATGGCACATCCTATATCGGGAAACTCTTGACATGCGTCTGATAAGATGAATGAATCTACTCGAAGACTGATATTATGATACAGACCCGTTCCAGAAAAAAAAAAGAAGCATACTCGAAGAAGCACATAGTGGAAGAAAAGACTTAACCCCTTAAGAAGAAATAATGGAAGGAAGAGATCGAAGAGATCTTTCGGAAGAAAGTTGAGAACTAAGAAGGAGGCCTTGGAAGATGAAGACTTTCGTGTGTGGCCTAACCTCTTCATTTTTAGCAATCGGGAAAACTTCTTAGTTTTAGCTTGGTAGATTCGAATCCTCAAGACTCATGCTATGATTGTATCACACTCGGAAACAATGTTAGCAATATTAAAATTTCGAGGACGAAATTTCTTAAAGGAGGGGAGAATGTAACACCTCTGAAATATGTCCAATTTGGAAATACGTAAGTGAAACGCGAATACCGGTTTTTACCGGCATTTAACTGTCAGCTGATACGTCAACCGAGCCCCGTAACCTCGTAAATATTCATCTAATAATTATATTTATCATAACATTCTAAATTAGAGATTGAGACGTTTGTCTGGAGCAAATGCGTTTTGAGACGCGACCATGACGTGTATCGGTCTGGGATTAGGTCAAAACTCGAGAATTCAACAGATAAGGTTATAACGCGACTGGCATGGGAAACTAAAGTTCAAATAGTATTTAATACTTAATGATGTATATAATATGATGCCAAAATAATATTAACGCTCATTCAAGGAAAACGCGTAAAACCGTTGAACATGTTAAATACGCGGTAATTTACAAACTCGTTTAATTATTCGGCATGTGTTAAAAATGATAAAATCAATAATATCGGAATATTTATAACATTTTGTATCTAACGGGAAGTAAAACTTTAAAGTTACGTGAAAACCAATTCGAACGGGCTACGAACCGACCCGTTAACGAACCCACTACCTAACCTTACTATATAAACACATTATTCTTAATTTTAGGGTTTAAAACAAAAAAAATCTGAGAGAGAAAGACAGGGCAGCCGCGAACCCCCCCCCCCTCGAGCTTCGGCCGGTTTTCCGGCCATCGGCGGCCGATTCCGGCGAGTGCCGGCGAGTGACACTCCTCCTACGACTCCCCTCGACCCCCTGAGTCCGATGGAGGTGACGATTTCGTCGAAAACCCAGCAAGATGGCATGAATCGAAGGCAGAGAAGACGGGTACAGGTTGGTTCGATGGTGATGAAGATGGTTCGCGGTAGCCGTGGTTGGGGAAGACGATCGTGGGTGTAGTCGTGATGTAGACGGTGGGGTCAAGTGGAGATGGTTGTCGCGGCTGTGGTTATTCTGGTTGTGGAGGTCGACCGAAGGTGGTTCCCTTTGGGGTTGTCGGTCGTGGTGATGGTTGTGGGCTGACAGTGGTGCTTATTACGGCAATAGTAATGGCTGTCGATTGTGGCTGTAGATGTTATTGGCTGTGGTTGGTGTTTGGTGATGGTTGGTGATGGCCGTGGCTGTAGGCATTGGTGGAAGGGGTCGATTTGTGGCTCCCAAGAGCTGCTTAAGGCGGCTGATGTCCGGTGACCCCATGGTCCTCGACCGAAGAGGCGGTGATGATGAAGGGGGTGATTGTGTTGGCTGTGCCGATTGGAGTAGTGGTTCCGATGGATCTGGGTCCCAACGGTGGCTCATATGGCAGTGGTAAGTCACTGGTGGTGGTTACGATGGTTGTTTGATGCTGGTTGTGGCTGTAATCGTGGGCGGTAAATATTCCTGGTTGTTGTGATAGTTGTGGCTGTTGAGTTATAGATGTGGATCTAAGCAGAAAAACCAATAGTGTTAAGCTGTTGTATTGGTTGAAAGCTGTCAAAATAGTCGATTTGGTGTCGGTTAGGGCTGTAAATGTCGATAATGGTGGTAGTGTCGACGATTGTGATTTTGGTTGTGATTTTGGCTGCTATGATGATGGTCTAAAATCCGGTTAGGTTGATTGTGAGAATTGTGGTTGAAATGGTGTTTTAGTGGTGTTGTAGTGGTGTTGATCGTGATTGTTACTGTCGATTATGGTTGTGGTTGTGTTAGAAGGACAAAGTAAGGTTTTGGCTAACCACTGGTCAAACTTGGTCAACGAGCAGTCAACGGAACGTGAACGTGATTAGATCAAGAGCCATGCGAGTGGGTTTACGAGCGTGAACCAAGTGGAAGGTATAATCGCACGCGTTACGCATTTGAAATTTAATTATAAGTTACATGCGTGTTATTTGAGCTCTAATTATAAAAATACATAAATTATAAAGATGAAAATGAACGTCAATGGATATAATTGTTTGCTTAAAATGGTTAGTTCATACACGAGACATAAGTATAAAATAATAGTTATTAAAACCGAACAAGATGTTACTATAGCTGGTGTATAGTTATTAATACGAAGTATTCAAACAAATGCGTGTCACTTGTTAGCGTTTTCAAAACCACAAATATGTACATATGATAGAATAACATTATTTTTCTTAAATTGTTATTAGCATATTTAATAATACCAGGATATAAATTCTAACACTAATTATAAATTGTCATCAAAATAAATATCGTCTTTGGGAAGATAATATTACTACTGAAGTTGATGAAAATAAGACTTCATGTATAAACTAGGTAAAGATGTACATCTGTTTATGAGGAATAATTATAACACGCTAACAATTAAGCAACTTATATTTAAGAGGGTATGATTATTAATACTTGAAAACTCTAATATATATATATATATACATTGTGGTATAACCCTCTCTCGTATGGATAATGTCATCAATGATAATCATCTATAAAGATTGAAATCTCCAAATCAACAAATTATTGTTACAATTATTATACTAAGAATCATTACCCGGATAAGAACATTGATTAATCTAATATGCACAAATTAGCACATAACAACTGATACTTGTACAAAAAGCTAAGATACAATAGTCATACTAATCGTTAACTTTAAGTTAACTAAAGAGCTCAACCGCACGAATGTAATAACATCATGCTATTTCTAAACGTGAATCTTATATGTTCTAGTTAGGATTGCTTTGTTGATGATCATCACTTTCTTTATCGAGCTCTGAATTTATATAAGGATACCAGGTGAGTTTCGTGGCCCCTTTTTATGCTTATACAAGTTTACAATGTTTTCAATCAAATTGGGGGAAAAGTATGCTCACCCGTTTTCAATGCTGTACACTATATATTCTGTTTTCATTCTTGGAATCAATGTGATACTGTTTTGCATGCATACATGGTGTTAATCTATGGAAAACTCAAACAACCATTAATTCCCGGGTTTGGGAACCAACGGTTAGGTATTGGTAGTACTACTGGGTTGACACCCCCACCCTCGACAGATCGGTTAACTTGTGAGTTACCGACTACAGCTGCCAGCAAACAGGCCATGGGTGAATATATTCCGTCAGATTTATATGCATAACGTCATTAGGTTTGGTTGTCTTAAACACATGTTATGTGGTTTGTGCTTACAGTTTGATTCCACATCAAAAATCTATACAGCATCAGTTATATGTTTTACATTTAAACTGCGGAACTCACCAACATTATTGTTGACATTTTTGAGCATATCTTTTCAGGTGATCATAATCAAAGAGGATAGCTAGTGCTGATGCCTTAGCAGAGACCCTCAGGATTTCATTAGTTTTGCATTTGTAATGTATATCATTTGTATTCATTTGTGAACAATGTGTATTTCGGATTTTAGAAACAATAAGACTATGATAGTCGTGGAACTGACTAACCACGACACAAGTCACCATTGTGTCGGGGGACGTCATGACACGAGAAGTTTGCATGTATTATATCTCTGTATTTATACCAAGTGTTATGACGATCCCGTCCGTCGCATCCTCGTGTTTCCGCTTTAAGCGAGGGTGTGACAGTTGGTCCTCTGTCTTCTCCTTGTTGTTGAACATCCATTCCATCTGTTTTGAAAATAATAAAAATACGTCAATATCTGATATATACTGATGTAGCAGACACTTTCACCACGTAAAGTACTTTGAAACCGTATCCTAGTTATATATTCGTGTAAAAAAATTACACCGGCTATATTTATAATTTCAACCAAACAGTAAACAAACTTCGGTGTTTGATGTATATTAACCTTTCATATAACTAATCATTAAGATTAACAGACATACAAATGTTTGGTGTCCACAAAACAGTCTATGTTGAGAATCTGTGCTCCTAAGTTTTTCATCATGGTTAAGTACACAAGCCCAACAATCAATGACGTTTCCATAAACTTGGTTGTCCGGTCTTAATGATCATAGAATAAACATCTCAGATCTTGTTCCAGACTTCGTATCAAAGACCTGTTCACTGTACCACTTGTTTTTTAACCTTGCACTCCGTACCGTCCCCTCCTTTTTTAGTATCCCTGCATCTCCACTGTATGTAGGAATAAAGATATACGTTTTATACATTTTTTTATTTTTTTAATTTGAAAATTGTAATAAATTAAGACTTTATTAGCTAACATAACTTACTATTCAACTCCTTCAAATAGAAATTTCCAGATCGACTCTTTTTCTTTCGTAAAACTATTTGTTATGATTGTTACCCTGCTCCTGAATGGCGACTTACACTTTGATGAAATCGACTTTATCCTAGAACATCTTTTCGTACTTCGCCAATCACCTGCAGCGTTGATAATAATTATGTTATATCAGAACCATTTCTTTTATCCTATTATAAACCTATTACATCAATATAACAGTTAATACCTTCACATTTTTCAGATTCAATATCATTTTTTCCTAAGTCAACGCATTCAGTTTTACTATCTGTATCGTTACTTCCATCCATTTCTTCATCCATATCACTCACCTCCTCAGTATTTGTTTGAAAAACGTCTTATTTAATTCAATACAATATTACATATAACTTGCTATATAAAGGAAAATTATTACTTGCCATTTAAACTATCTTCAACCCTCTGTGTCCCTTCTTGTGATAAACCCAAACTGTAGCTTGGTCCTTTCAACTCTTGTGTACTAACCAAACTACTGCATCAATGATTTCGAAACCGGACCGGACCGGCCGGTCCGACCGGTTCGACCGGGAACCGGTGCCAGAGCCAGTTCGGTTCGGTGCTTTTGGACCGTTTTCCGGTTAACCGGCCGGTTCGCGCGGTCGACCGGTCCGACCAGAACCGGTGAACCGGGTTGAACCGGTTTTTGGTATTTTTTTTAATTTTAATAGAAAAATATTATTGGATATGAATTAAGAAACACCGGTTCGTTAATTTGGACTATATTTACTTGAATGGTATGTATTTTGGATGTTGTTTTGGATTAAGGAACACCGTTTAAACATGATATATTGTTTAAAATTGTTAATTTTGATATGTATATGATATATTGTGTTAATTTGGACTATATTTACTTGAATGATATGTGTTTGTAGTTTTATAAATATTTAGAATTTTTTTATATTTTTTAAATATTTATGACGTCATCCGGTTCGTAATCCGGTCCGACCGGTCCGACCGGTCCGACCAGTGAACCTCTAGGCCGTCCGGTTCGCTTTCCGGTCCGGTTTTGAAAACATTGCCTGCATGGTCTATCCTTATTTTCTGATTTATCTTTTACAAATTCACAGGCCCCTACACCAATAATCAAACTATATTTATAAACAAACATGGTATAACTTTTTTAACCTCTTATAATGTACGGATGTGACGTAGTATCAAATTACATCAACAGAAAAATACGTAATGTAAGTATTATCTGTTTAAAAGAGTAGTTAACTTATGTAATTCAATAAAATATTAAATATAACGACTTACATACTGGAAATAAATTACTTACCTTTTTCATTCTCCTCAACCATCTGTGTTCCATCATGCGATAAATCCAAGCTGTAGGAAGGTCATTTTAAGTATATTGTACTAATCAAACTCCCACATGGTTTGTCCTTATTTTCTATTTTATCCTTTTTAAATTCACATGTCCCTGCGCTAGTAATCAAACTATATTAATAAACACATGTGATATCAGTTAATTACCTTCTTATAATGTTCGGACGTGACGTACTATACATTTACATAAACAGAGATATACGTAATGTATGAATTATGTAATAATATATGAAAATATATTTATTTAAAAATACCTTCCATCTTAGTAGCCTGTACTTCATCTTGCGATAACCCCAAACTAAAACTTGGCTTCGAATAATCATTTGAATTGCTTTTATCTAAACACACAGATTTTTCCTTCTCATTTTCATTCTCTTTTCCTTAACATATTATAAGTAGAAAGTGATATTAATTTCAACTTTGCAGCCGTATATTCTTTACCATATAAATGTAATTCCTATAACAAGTAGAATATGGAAACAAACCTTCCATAGATTTTGCCTCCATCTCATCTTGTGATAATCCCAAACTATAACTCGGCTTACCATAATCTTCGGACCTGAATTCCTTAAACGATACCTTCTTTTCCTTTACTTTCGCTGAAATTTTACTACCATATACACTTTACCATCTATATTTCGTTATAAAATTAAAAAAGGAAGAAACAAACCTGCACCTTCTTCAACAATTTTTTTTGTGGTAAGTATTCAGGCAAAAAAAGGTGTGGCACTTGTAGAGCTGCATGTAATATTTTACATATCGCCATGTCTTTTATATTAACACAATTTAATATGACCAAAAATTTTGACAGTGAACAAACATATACATATTTACAATATACCTAGACTTTGTTGAAAGGGTGTTAGAGTCAGAATTTTCTTTTTTGGTTTCACTTCCATCTCCTTCATACAATGTTCATTCTTTTCTTCATCATGTAGATCTTTTACTCTGTTAAACTGTTTTGAGTTTTTTTATCTGCAATTACATCTCACAATTAATTGAATTTATCATTTACATTTATTGAAATGCTTTAATCTTAAATGTAGGTGTAGCACCAACCTACTGTACGTCAACAACAAACTACATCAACTCCTACATCTTAAATGTAATTTGTTTAACGACATTGAAAAACAATTATTAATTTCTGAATATTTCTCAAACGTATCTTTAAAGTAATTTCACACCAATTATTAATTTTTAAAACCAACTACATAAAAAACATATATAACTCATACCTTCTCTTTCGGCACTTTCCACATTTTCTAACTTTGCGCGTTTATCCTTTTGAATAGTTACTGTTCCTGTTAAAATGTGACCTCCTATGTCCGCTATAACTTCACCAGTATTTGTCTTCTCACCGTCTTCGAAAGATACTTCTACCTTTCCAGTTTCATATTCTATCATAACCCGTATTTGTCTTCTCACCGTCTTCGAAAGATACTTCTACCTTTCCAATTTCATTTTCTATCATAACCCGAAAAAGGTTTAATTACACTATGTTTAAATCAATTATTCATCCAAATCCACATAACACATTAACTTAGTATTACTATTACCACCACAATTACTTTACCAGTAACTGGAAACTATAATTACATGGTCAAATTATTATAAAGAATGTGTTAATCTTTAGAATAAAACATATATTAGACCACCACTAAACACTAATAATTCCTTCACCCAACAATATTGGGTAACGTACTGCCAATACCTTCTAAACTACGACATGCTTCTTCGTTTTCAAAAAACAGCAAATGTGCGTAATATAAATTATTATACCACTTACATACGCACTGATACAATGTTGTATATATACCATACCGTGACTATGCGCATCCACTCCTGCTTCCTTTTTTTCTTTTTGTTTTTCCAATGGTATGTTATCGCTAAATCTTTCGACTTCCATTCCCGATACCACCTCCGCCTTATCCGTCTCCTTTACGGGTGCCAAGTTAATACAAACATCCCCACTTTCTTCAGCTATTAAGAGGATTTCAATGATTAGCTACTAAATGTAAGTAACTACATGGATTTACAAATAATTGTCTAAGTTTGTGCATAATACCTTATAAATAACGACCTGTTTCTAATTCAAAAAACCCAAAATATGTGTCTTATAAAATATTATAGCACTTACATACATTATTTCAAATAAATACAAATCGTACCTTTACTCTGCTGTTCTACTGCTCCTACTTCATTTGTTCGTGTAACTTTTTCTAACGATATGTCTTCATTAAAACTTTCATCTCCCAGGTCCGTTATAAAGTCTTCCTTATCCATCTCCTTTACAACACCAAAAGATACATCCACATCTCCGCCTTAATTAAATATTAATAATATTACAAGAGGTATGTATGAATTGTAATCAACTACTACATCGACTACATCTATTACTTCATACTACAATGTAATCTCTTGTTACAGTGAGCACGCAATGTAAATTTTACTTTATCTGCTTACTAAATAATACGTACCTGTATTATTATCATTTTCACAATTCCATACAATACTTGTTTCTCCATCTTTTTTATTCTTTCCCAAAATCTGGGTACACCTTCGGCTGCGATACCCTTCCCCTTATCTTTCTTGCTGACAGTTCTGAAAGTTATATCAACCTCACGACGGTTTTCCCAGATTAATAACAGAGTAAAGTAAATCACATACTTTCTATATAAACTAATATGCAACTATTTTTACTGAGGATCCAATTTAATATAAAACTACATTTTATGCTTCTTTAACTTTAAAAATACAATGTCATCGTAAACTACACGTTGTAAACGTCTTAATATAGTTTAAAGTACATAAATAATAAACATCATAACAGATTTATCAGACGACTACTCACTAATATCAAATTCTTCACCCAACCAACTGTTAAGGGTAGGGCAAATACCTTCAACTGTTTGTCTTTCTTCTCCTACATCAACATCATCATCTAAGTGGCTTAACATAAGTGTCAGATTTCAGTTTCTACATTTTAAATCAACTAAACCATTACCAAATTTTTTACCTCCTACAGATTCTGTTTCCTTCTCTGTTTCATCTTCCTCTTCTTCACTTTCAATTAAATGTTGACGTCTAGCATTAATGTCAAGACAAACATCCATTATCTGTTCATTTACCAAATCATCCCATGGCCAATTTGATATTCCAGCATTGTCTGTTTCTTTCTCTTTGTCAGGCAGCACTGTCGCTACAGCAGGTTTACTACGTTGCATTGGTCTATGATTAAAGACACTCTCGAACTTTGATTGAAGATTACCCAGCTCAACGTCTTCCGAGTTTCTTTCCAACAGTTCTATAATCCCACGCTCTAATTCGGCCTTATTTTCCACTGCAATAACCATCAGCTTTTCTACTTTTCTTATACTTTCCTGTTGACAATAACATGTACAAGATGTAATTATTCTTTCACTAAATTTCATTAATATTAACGCACATATAATTTGTACTCTAACTACCTCATTTGTTTTAACATCATTGCTTATTTGTGGGGGTTCAACAACTGAATTTTTTTCACCTTCTGCAACACCCTCTACGATGTTTACAAATTTGCCTACCCCAAATGCACCATTTCTAATCTCCACCTTCTCTCTGAACTGTAACCGTTCCAAGGTCCAGTACTGTATTGCAGGTACTGTGACATCATCATACAATTCACTGCATTTTATGTTCCTTACATACAACATCTGTGTAATAACATTAAAGTATAACAAAATTAAAATAAAAAACACATAAATTGAATGTACTTAGATACCAAAATACAATATCATACCGCTAGTATTGTAAGAGGACCCTTAAAAGGATTGTGTGTATCCCTGCACCAGTTGTTCTTGCATCTCATTAAACATGTCCTCACGTGAGCACACCAATTTATATCCTTGATGTCAATGTTCTTTTTCAAAAAGTGAAGTATATCAAGTTTGCACTTCCCATGTGCATGACATTCAACCATTGTTGCAAGGAATAAGACCAAGAAGTCCATCTTAAAATTGAAATCGACTACGTCTCTGGAGGCGATTATTCTGTTCACTATATCCGCAGGTGCAATATAGGCTTCTTCATACAGGTTGCGCCAATTGGCAATCACTTGATCTAGTTTTTTAGTAGTAGTTAAAGAATCAATACGCACTCCTTTGCATGGAATGCCTAACAAAGTATGAATTGCTTCATCGTCTACTTTAATGTTACCACTAGGACATACTATCTCCATCAACTCAGGATTGAACATGTCCACAACATAATGACCAAGCCTTTGTGGTATGCCTTCTACATGCAATTTCAATAACTTCCCAAACCCCATCTTTGTTACCGCAATTTTTTGCTTTGGGGATAGTTTAACGATTGCTTTAAATAGTTGTTTTGGAGAGCATCTGTTAAATAGCGACAACCATTCAATTGGTTCTCTTTTAGACTCTTCAATACATTCCTTGATCAGTTTCACAAGACGCCTTTTCTTCAACTGCACAGTATTCTCCATCTTCTTACTTTGGTTAGATTCAAATCTAATGGCCATTGAACCTGTTATTCAAAAAAAATGTGTCTTGTATTTAAAAAAAAGTTGTAATACCGCAGATATATGACTTACATGAGCATTGTAACAACTCTTTTACAGTGTAAATGTAAATAACTTACCTAACTCTATCTTTTTGCCCTTCTCTCTTGTAGTTATGCTTTTCCTCTTTTCCTTATTATCCTCTAATGATGAAATAACCTTTTCCACCAGATTTCCTGTTATAATCGGTACGCAGCTTTTAAAAATTATTTTCCTAATTAAACATGCTCTCATAAACTTGAAATTATCTATTCCCACATACCTCTTCGACTCACATTTCGTTTACATTTTCGCCCTTCAAAGGTGGATGAACTTAAAGAGATCACAGAACCTAAATTGACATATAAAGTAAACATTTAAGCATCTCATATATCTCCTAAATTATAACAGTTAATTAAAAACACCTTATCAAGAACCAAAGTATGAATACCTTTTCGTTTAACGTTAACACTACGGCTTTTTGAGGAGCTAAGTTCAATAATTGGGATGCCCAATTCCGATTCATAGTTTGTGTAGTTAAGAAATTGAAATTATTATTCAGTAATAACTAATAACATGAACTACATAAACTCAGTAATCACGTGATCAACTAAGTAATCACATAATCAAATAATAAAAAGATGAACCAGAAGCTCTGCCATCATCCTGAGAAACATCAATTGCAGTTTCAAATATGTTCTTGAATCGATTCAATGATTTCTTTGCTAGTCGTTCGCTTGATCTAACTGCAAAAATGACAAAAACTCAGAACAAAATTTTCAAATCTTTACAGGTTTCATGGTATAGTATCATGCTACATCCATTTTAAATAAAACACATACCCATTCTTGAAGGATTATATACTTTCATATTGGTCCCCCTGCAAGACAATCATGAAATGTAAATTGTACAAAACACGATTGTCTAACATAAACAACTAAGAGCAAAAATAGATAAAAAGGAGGAAAACGATGATATGTAAACAAAAATACCAAATTCAAATAGTCCAGGTTAGGCTTGTCAAGTTTCCCCCAATTTCAATACAAAACTAGGGTTCACTTAATGTCAAGTTTCCCCCAATTTCAGTACATCGCATACAATTTGGGGGAACTGGTATAACTTACCGATTAGATCATCTACCAGTTCGCAAGTGCATGTAAATGAATAAACTACTTGTTCAGATTACCTTCTCGGACACATCTTAGGTGATTTTACACTGAGGTCCTTCTTCATCACCCGACTGGAAAGTATGGTGCAGGTCTGATTAAAGGTCGACTTTTCTTACTTGAATTTTGCTTCGATGTTGTGACAACCTGGAAAAATTCGTGATTTATTTATGTGATTTTATATTACTTTTATTAATATAATAATAATAATAATAATAATAATAATAATAATAATAATAATAATAATAATAATAATAATAATAATAATAATAATAATAATAATAATAATAATAATGATACTACTACTACTACTACTACTACTAATAATAATAATAATAATAATAATAATAATATTGTTATGTATAAGGTTGGATTTAAAAAGTTTAGGGGGGTTAAAATGCAAAACTTAAAACTTCCTTTAAAAGTATTTGACATAAAATGACAAGTTCTAAAACCACAGGGACCAATTGTGTAATTTTCCTTTTAAACTCACCCCCCCACCGTCGACCCTTCTTCCCGTCCGGCCACTCTCCGGCAAACTCCGGCGACCCCCCAACACCTTAAACGAACGCGGTTTGAACCTAAATAAAGTGCCCGACATACTCATGTGGATGAATCGAACATGGACCAACATCCAATTTAAAAATTGGCAGTGCAATTACCACTAAAATTCGATCATCCACTATTTCGGCCGACCATCCACCAATATCACGCACTATGCTATAAATTAATCGGAATAATCGTGTATATAATACCATATATCAGTTCCTAATCGAATGCAACTTTCAATCGCATCTGAAACGAACTTAAACACCTCCATTGATCACCACCTTCGACCGCAACCTGCACCATACTCGAACAACATCATTCGAGCTTCAATATTCACAAATAACATAGGGCTTTGCATTAGGAACCTCATTCGAAGCTTTCCTAGAAGTTAATTTGATTCTAGTCATCGATTTCATCTCGAACCACTTCTTCACCGAGCCGCGACCTGTTCTTTGACTGATCATCACCAAAACATCTTCAAATCTGGTAATTAAATATACATATTGATTCGAATTTCCATGGGGAACAAAAGCCCCATGGTTACAGACACTATCAAGATCGAATCGACCTCCAATTTGGTCGATTTCAGATCTAGGGTTCTTCGGGTTGGGGATGTTCTATTGAGGTTGTGTTTAAAAGGTTTGGAACCCGGGTTATGTCGTGGCTGCAGCCTTTGGTTTACTGGTTCCATGCCTCCATCTCGACCTTGAGGTCCCGGGTTCGACCCCGGGCCACCTCATTTATTTTTTAAGGCTTTTTAAGCCTCTGAAAAATAAATAAAAATTCCTAAAAATTATAAAAATAATTTTTATAAACTCTTCTTATTTAAAAGGTTAAATAAATATTTCTGTAAATTTATTTTATTTAAAAACCTTAATAGTTTTTATAAAAATAATATTTATAAATATGATAAATAACTATGTTTATAAAAATGAACTCTAAATCATGGGTAATTATGAAATAATTGTGAAAATCATAGAAATTATACATCTTTTAATTTCACAATTAATTACAAACGCAATTATAGATTATATTTTTATACTTTAATTAATAAACTATTATTGGATTAAGTGTAATCATATTCATTCCAAAAGATTACAAAGAATATAGACATATCTAATCGTGTGCGTCAAACCCAAACCGACTCGAATCCAACCAAATATATCTATTCACGTTGCGCATATCTTGAAGACGTAATTACAATTAATAATAGGTATTGATCGTGTTTGGACATGCATTATTCGTTGAAGCTTCCGTTCATTTTATTACATCAATTCAAGGTGAGTTTACAGCCCCACTTTTACTTTATACTCTTTTTAGGGGAGAGAAACATGCTGTTTTCATAAACGTTACATTATATTGGGTTTTGGTAATACTGCATATACTTGATACTATGGTGTTATACTTTGCCCTTCGGACCGTTAATATGCAAACAGCGAGATGATTGTTAGTAGATCTACTGGGAGTGACATACCCCACCCGGGCTAGTCGCACTAGCACAACGTTCGCAAACGGGTGAACAGTTAGCCTGTTAAAGGTTGTGGTGTGTGATCCACAATCGGGCCTACTTTATTATTTGATTACATGTCAGCTCGGTCGCGACTTCATACACATAGTGATCATTATGGACTAGCTACCCATTATATGCTTTAATTACAAAATCCGGGAATTTCATTATACTCGACGGATTACAAAATCCGGGAATTTCATTATACTTGACGGATTACAAAATCCAGGAATTTCATTATACTTGACGGATTACAAAATCCGGGAATTTCATTATACTTGAAGGATTACATAATCCGAGAATTTCATGATACTTATCGGATTACATAATCCGGGAATTTCATTACTGATACTTATCGGATTACATAATCCGGGGATTTCATTACTGATACTTATCGGATTTCATAATCCGGGGATTTCATTACTGATACTTATCAGATTACATAATCCGGGGATTTCATTACTGATACTTACTGTTTTCTGATAAACCTGTGAACTCACCAGTCTTGTACTGAGATTTTGCATGTTTTCTCTCAGGATATTGATGTGGCACGTTTAGGAGCACAGCATCCACCGCATGTCATTCCGCATTCATCTCAAACTGTTTTCAAGACTTAATTACATGTAATGGATTGGACGCGTGTTTGCGTGTTCCAAAAACCGTTGTTAAATGTTTCCCTGTTTTCGCTTCCGCACAACTTAAATATATCTGGTTTGTTTCATTAAAATTAAATAACTTATATGATTTGTAATTATCGAGTCGTTTGGTGTAACTGATGCTTATCTGAGATCCTGGTTGTGTCACATGCCTGACGGTAAAACCCCGTACATGGAAAATGAGGGTGTGACAGATTGGTATCAGAGCATTAGTTATACGAACTAAAATGGACTTTGCATCTCATTTGCATTGCATTTTAGACTATAGCTGGATTTGCATTAGTTACACACACATAGATTTCTAAGCTTTGTTTACTTAATTTGGTTGCCTGAAAATTTTTGCTTTAACATATCCCTGTGCTGTGAGTCACGGGAGGGTTTGTGTGCATTTGATATCACCTAAATGTTCTTCATGATTTGTGTGACACATAGACACCTGTATTCTGGATTTCCCGGCAAAAGGCCTTCGGGCTAAAGCAAGCATATCGCATAAATCTCATTGTGAGACCAGTTATGCTTACCTGGGGATTTCTGGGATGAGTGATAAACTATGGTCAATACACAGGCCTCTAAGGAAAATGGGTCAAATTACCTTGGCGTGTCAATGATTCCAAAACTCTACTGATCCTTTCGTATACTTTGATTGATCGACCCCAATATAATACATACATATTTGGTACTTCTATCAATGATGACCACTGTACTTGACAAGATATGTTAGCCTGATAGGAGGAACCGGGGTGATCATGCAAAGCAAGTTACCATTACGGGTGCACACGTAATTGTAATTTGTCATGCATGCTATGTCCGGTGAATCTGGTCGGGTGGTAACATTGTAGTCAGTATAAGTCATCATTCCTACACCTTGAGCAAGAAAGTCTCGGTCTTCATAGAACATAGCCACTAACTATCTATCAGTTCTACTTGTAGGAATGCTCACCCTTACCTTAAATTTGGACGAAATTCAAACCATGACATTTGTGTTAATCCCACGAATTCGGACTGATTCTCTAGCTTGTCTATTTCTTTAAATCCTTGAATTTCTCTTCCTTTTCATTTCAAGACAAAAGGTCTATTTTCATACGACTGATAGCTTTTGATATTTGGTAATTTAAAGAATGTCTGGAAGAGGACGTGGACGCGGGAGAAGTAACGATCATGAGTATTACAAGTTTCTATTCTATACCCTAGGGTGCTAGGATCAAAATTCTAGTAAGTCCTTGTTAAGGGTAACAAAACATTACTAACACTTGCTATTACTTAAGTCCTGTCCTACTTAGAGCCTTCATGATATTTCCAATCATGACATAAATTTTATCTTTTAAGAGACATTCCCCCATTTAGCATTTCAGTAACTAGGGAACTGATTGAATGCTTAGAATGAAAATGGATTACAGGAAGTGTAGAGGAGTGATGATACTCTCTACACATACGTTACGTTATTCTTTGGGATGATGCTAAGGAAAAATTTGGATGTCTACTTTAAGTGCATTATTGGTTATGATTACATAGCCTGTCTTACAAACTATCTGAGGTATACTTGTTTAAGAACGTTGTGGGCATTATATCACATATTAGTCCTTTGAGAAGACCCTTGATAATCACACCCTATCATTATTTGTTTGACTTATATTTTGTCTGGATTAATAAGGGCTTTATAAGAACTCTCTTAAGGACTTATGTTGTTAACCCAACTTTTATTCCATACGTCTGTCGATGTCGCATTTGCTATATGCACCCTTATTCACAACTTGTTGGATTGAGTCTTGAAAGGCAAAAACGCCGGCTAATACGACATCAGTAGACAAGAGACGCGACACACTCTAATAATACTACTTCATCGGATTTTAGATTATTATACATAGATTCCTTCGATCGCTCCTTGATCAAGTGAATTCCTTCTCAATCGTTTCCTTTGTACAAACTCCGGTTAATTAACTCTTCGTTAATAACCATATCTTTGATACTCAAATCATGGATAACACTCTGTACTTGACAAGATTAACGGGAATTGAACAATTTGACTGTTAAGAACCGATACCCCCTTCCCAGGATCGACGATCTCTTCGATCAGTTGCAGAGATCAATGTACTCCTCACAGATCGATCTTCGATCGGGCTACCATCAATTGAGGGTTTGTGAAGATGACATACCGAAAATATTGGTTAGAACTCGATATAAACACTATGAGTTCTTGGTCATGCCGTTCGGGTTGACCAACGCACCAGCTGTCGTCATGGATTTGATGAATCAGGTATGCCATGTGTTCACTACGGGGCAAGGCACTAACACTGGTGTTTTTAGGGCCTGCAGTGGCCTTAGAATTGGTTCTAGTTTGTGCACGCACACGTCATGTGCACGTGCGTGTGTGCGTATGTGGTGGAACACCCATGTTCAAGCTAAGTTAAGATAAGTTCAAACAGGATAAGTTCAATTGATGCAAATGACTTAAGATAAGTTCAAAGCCTTGGTGATTGAGTACTATTACCTAAGGAATAAAATGCAAAAGTTAGAATTGTAATTCTAAAATCGTGCAATGGTAGGGTTAGGTCGTGCTCTTTATACTGACAAACTCCACGCATTGACAAAGCTGATGTCATACCTTATGACATTAGACCAAATAGAATTAAGAAGGACACTGGGAAAATCTAGTGAGTAGTAGAAAGAAGTTGGAAGGTCGAACACGCAATCTAGCGGTAAGGTAGACAAGAATGCCAATGTGTGAACCTAGCTAAGTTGGTTAATACGATTAAGCTAACATGCGTTAAACGAGGACATTAAGAAGGTTGGAGATCCGACCATTACCATAAGTGTGCCCTAAGTCGATTAGGACCCCAGGACAAGTTAGAAATAATCAGAATTAGGAAATGGCTATAGCTAGGAAGTAAGAACAGTTAAATTATGGTAATAAATGTCATATAAATCAAGGTAATACATCACGCGGTCATACATGTACGACTGAAGTAAGCCACATTCGACAAGACCAAATATTGTTACATGCACGTACCTTATCATCAATAGCTACATGTCTATTTGATACCAGGGTTGATAATAGCTTTGATTCTTCTGAAATTATTCTTTAACTTAGCATTAACCCTAGTTGCTTAGAAATCATTTTACTCAGTAGAAATAACCAATGGTAGTAATTAGTACACGAAGATCATGTCCTTGACATAGACTTAATACCGTATGAGTTGATTATCAAAGAATGAAACCAAGATAGTCCGTCAGGAGAAGGTGATTCGACCCATCAAACCAAAGCATGATCTCTGAACCTGAAAGGAGACCCAATCATTTTAGGTTGATTTTTATTCTAAGCTTGGAGCACTTAGATTCGTAAATCGATTTCTCTCCCTTTATCCTTATGTTTTGACCTAGCTATATGGAATCATTTAGTCCTTATCTATCGTCTTTCATTTTGAGTTATCATCAAAACGTGATTATACGATGGTAGCCTTCCTAAACAAATCTCTCTGTTGGAGATATTATCAACTTATGTTCATGAATTTCTAGTCATACAAATGTTCTCAGCTGTGCTTATGGTTTGTTGCACGGCATATGTAAACGTACTTAAATATTGCTACCTTGCAAAGCATGTTTACAAATACCTTTCCTATTGTTCGCATCACTTCTTGAATCGTTTTTGAATCCTTAAGCTTGAAAATCATTAAAATTCTATCTTGGATTTAAACAACAAGACTCGTTATTATCCTCATTGCAATGTGGATATAAAGGTTCATAAACCTTCATAACTTGTAGACATGGGTTTGACCTAAAGGAAAAGACGTAACTTGGTATGTGCCCAAGTGTCTTAACTTCACAAGTGACAAGACCTAATCTTCGTGATCCTATGGATCTCCTGTTTAACTTTCCTTGCAACTAAAATGCTTCTTATTGTAGAGGTCATGATGACAATTGGTGCATTATAGACCATTGTCGTGAACTCATTCCAAGATCTTCGCATAGCGTATTATTTTTACACCGATGGTTGGTCAAAGGAGAAATACATATTCGCAAGATATGCGTTAAGGTCGTTTCATATGGTGACGGTTGGGATTCTTAAATTCCGACGGATAACCTTTCTTATCATTGTTGGTCTTATCCTAATTTCTAAACATCATCTTACCATGAGATTATATTCTGTAAATTATGGATCGTGAAGTTAAACAACTAAAACATAGCAAAATTCCGATTGTCAGAGTTCGGTGGAACTCCCGACGTGGTCCTGAGTTCACTTGGGAATGAGAGAACGAAATGATGCGCAAGTATCCTAGCCGGTTCAAGGATGTGGCCAGTACATCTTAATTTTCGGGACAAAAATTCCTCTAACAGGGGGATGATGTGACAACCCGGAAAAATTTGTGATTTATTTATGTGATTTTATATTACTTTTATTAATATAATAATAATAACAATAATAATAATAATAATAATGATACTAATAATAATAATAATAATAATAATAATAATAATAATAATAATAATAATAATAATAATAATAATAATAATATTGTTATGTATAAGGTTGGATTTAAAAAGTTTAGGGGGTTAAAATGCAAAACTTAAAACTTCTTTTAAAAGTATTTGACATAAAATGACAAGTTCTAAAACCACAGGGACCAATTGTGTAATTTTCCTTTTAAACTCACCCCCCCCCCCCCCCGCCGTCGACCCTTCTTCCCGTCCGGCCACTCTCCGGCCAACTCCGGCGACCCCCCAACACCTTAAACGAACGCGGTTTGAACCTAAATAAAGTGCCCGACATACTCCTGTGGATGAATCGAACATGGACCAACATCCAATTTAAAAATTGGCAGTGCAATTACCACTAAAATTCGATCATCCACTATTTCGGCCGACCATCCACCAATATCACGCACTATGCTATAAATTAATCGGAATAATCGTGTATATAATACCATATATCAGTTCCTAATCGAATGCAACTTTCAATCGCATCTGAAACGAACTTAAACACCTCCATTGATCACCACCTTCGACCGCAACCTGCACCATACTCGAACAACATCATTCGAGCTTCAATATTCACAAACAACATAGGGCTTTGCATTAGGAACCTCATTCGAAGCTTTCCTAGAAGTTAATTTGATTCTAGTCATCGATTTCATCTCGAACCACTTCTTCACCGAGCCGCGACCTGTTCTTTGACTGATCATCACCAAAACATCTTCAAATCTGGTAATTAAATATACATACTGATTCGATTTTCCATGGAGAACAAAAGCCCCATGGTTACAGACACTATCAAGATCGAATCGACCTCCAATTTGGTCGATTTCAGATCTAGGGTTCTTCGGGTTGGGGATGTTCTATTGAGGTTGTGTTTAAAAGGTTTGGAACCCGGGTTATGTCGCGGCTGCGGCCTTTGGTTTACTGGTTCCATGCCTCCATCTCGACCTTGAGGTCCCGGGTTCGACCCCGGGCCACCTCATTTATTTTTTTAAGGCTTTTAAAGCCTCTGAAAAATAAATAAAAATTCCTAAAAATTATAAAAATAATTTTTATAAACTCTTCTTATTTAAAAGGTTAAATAAATATTTCTGTAAATTTATTTTATTTAAAAACCTTAATAGTTTTTATAAAAATAATATTTATAAATATGATAAATAACTATGTTTATAAAAATGAACTCTAAATCATGGGTAATTATGAAATAATTGTGAAAATCATAGAAATTATACATCTTTTAATTTCACAATTAATTACAAACGCAATTATAGATTATATTTTTATACTTTAATTAATAAACTATTATTGGATTAAGTGTAATCATATTCATTCCAAAAGATTACAAAGAATATAGACATATCTAATCGTGTGCGTCAAACCCAAACCGACTCGAATCCAACCAAATATATCTATTCACGTTGCGCATATCTTAAAGACGTAATTACAATTAATAATAGGTATTGATCGTGTTTGGTCGTGCATCATTCGTTGAAGCTTCCGTTCATTTTATTACATCAATTCAAGTGAGTTTACAGCCCCACTTTTACTTTATACTCTTTTTGGGGGAGAGAAACATGCTGTTTTCATAAACGTTACATTACATTGGGTTTTTGTAATACTGCATATACTTGATACTATGGTGTTATACTTTGCCCTTCGGACCGTTAATATGCAAATAGCGAGGTGATTGTTAGTAGATCTACTGGGAGTGACATACCCCACCCGGGCTAGTCACACTAGCACAACGTTCGCAAACGTGTGAACAGTTAGCCTGTTAAAGGTTTTGGTGTGTGATCCACAATCGGGCCTACTTTATTATTTGGTTACATGTCAGCTCGGTCGCGACTTCATACACATAGTGATCATTATGGACTAGCTACCCATTATATGCTTTAATTACACAATCTGGGAATTTCATTATACTTGACGGATTACAAAATCCGGGAATTTCATTATACTTGACGGATTACAAAATCCAGGAATTTCATTATACTTGAGGGATTACAAAATCCGTTAATTTCATTATACTTGACGGATTACATAATCCGGGAATTTCATGATACTTATCGGATTACATAATCCGGGGATTTCATTACTGATACTTATCGGATTACGTAATCCGGGGATTTCATTACTGATACTTATCGGATTTCATAATCCGGGGATTTCATTACTGATACTTATCGGATTACATAATCCGGGGATTTCATTACTGATACTTACTGTTTTCTGATAAACCTGTGAACTCACCAGTCTTGTACTGAGATTTTGCATGTTTTCTCTCAGGACATTGATGTGGCACGTTTAGGAGCACAGCATCCACCGCATGTCATTCCGCATTCATCTCAAACTGTTTTCAAGACTTAATTCCATGTAATGGATTGGACGCGTGTTTGCGTGTTCCAAAAACCGTTGTTAAATGTTTCCCTGTTTTCGCTTCCGCACAACTTAAATATATCTGGTTTGTTTCATTAAAATTAAACAACTTATATGATTTGTAATTATCGAGTCGTTTGGTGTAACTGATGCTTATCTGAGATCCTGGTTGTGTCACATGCCTGACGGTAAAACCCCGTACGTGGAAAATGAGGGTGTGACAGATGTGGAGTTCAGGTTAAAGGGGGAGGAAAAGCATGGAAAATTTTGGAGGTGTGAAGTTCAAATTAAAGCTGCAATGGTGCTCCGACGGTTACTGTAGGGAGGCGAGGTGTACGATAGGAGGGGATGGTTTGCAGGTGGTTGTTGGTGATGGTAAATTACCATTGTAACCTTATCGTACATGAAATAATCAATAAACAAATAAAAAAGTGTAATTAAATAAGGACCATTGGATCAACAGCTACAGATTGAATCAAAGGTCCAAAAAAAGTTAACGGGTTATCGCAATTTTAATGGGTTAACAATCGAACCTAACCCTATATATATATATACACATACATACATATATATATATATATATATATATATATATATATGTATGTATATATATATATATGTATGTATATATATATATATATGTATGTATATATATATATATACACACACACACTTAGTTACCATATTATGGAAGCATAGAGTGTAAATAGTGTATTACATGATGGTAATACAATGTTTCAGGATATATGAACTAGGAAGCATGATATTCTTGTAATTACACCTTAAATTTAATTATCTTTCCGAGTAGACACTAACAACATTTTCTGTTGAATATGTTAACGATTAAACACCATTGATCTAAGCTGAAGAGGCTTACCGATCTTATTAATTGTTAGCACATGTTGAATATAGTGTATATTTCACAAAAAGAAAGAGGTATTGGAGCGAGAAAAACTTGAGCAGGCATTTTACTAACTAGGTATATGTATTAACATACACTTTCTATTAGAATATCTATTCAACTGATATTTGACACAAATAACAAATCAAACATAATCAGCTTATGTATTTGACATAATGATCAAAATACTTTACTCTTTAAAATAATAAAAAGGTACGTGTCAAGTTCACAACCTCTTTAAAGTCTTTTTAGATCAAATATATTTTTTATTATAACCCTAGCCTAATTGAATAATTAGAATTATACTTGAATATTCTATGTTTTAGGCTTCAAGCTAGATGAGTTTTAGATACGATATCTGCTAATGAGCATCCGAAAGGTAACATTTAATTAGCTTAAGCCATGAACGTGTATACCACTTAACCCTATAGGTATTTAATAGCGGATAACAAATTTTATAATCATGTTTCAGATATGGTTCACCAATACTTATCCCATAGCCGTCTCATTTCCATCTTTAATCCACGTCCACGTTTTGCAACACTTGATCGATTCTTTAAAGAATGGATATTTTATTTTATTTAAAATGTCATTAGCGTGTGCATTTTAAACAAATAAACTGAATTTAATATACCAAAATAAGTTGGGGATGTTTCAAAACAAAAAAATGAATAGATGTATTAGTCTTCATGGTATTAACCAAGAAAATTTTAGTAATTGACATTAATCTTCTATAAAGGTTTGAAATTCTGCTATTATGTTAAAAAACAAAACAAAACAAAAGTTTTCGACCCCTAAGGGCCAAGACTTTGTGTTTAGTAGGCTAGGTTTCGCTATTCAAAAAGAGGTTACGGTGCAACTTGTTACCCGTTTACCTGTCTATTTATTGTAAGTATTTATGCATTCTGTTCAATGAAATCATTTAACAACTTAAATAAAGACAGAAAATCAGCTTCACAAGGATGGTTCTCAATGAAATCCTCTTTCAAATCTCTTACGACTTACATCATGCCACCATAGGGTTGCACAAAAGGGGGCCAGAAAAGTAATTTTCATTATACTCCGACAATGTTTTCATGTTTACAATAATGTGCACATGCACCAAATCAATGAATAAACCCTTGAAAGATGGTTAACAATAGGACGGGTTACTCGCAGAATGGATGTAAATTCGCCTATATTTCCAGTACCAAAACCCATGCAGATTCATAGTGAACGGCTTGCAGATTCACCTACATGATAAATCGAGAGGGGACGAAATGGGTAGGTCCAATGGGTTGAATAAAAATGAGTTAAATGGGTCCAAAGAAACTCGAAACGTATATTTAATGCATTTCCCAACCCCTCTGATGCACCTATTTTACCACATCTACAATCATAAGATCAATGTGCAACTAAACAAGACTTGCATCTCCAGTTCTGGCAAAACAAAATACCAATTGTGCATAACCAATAACCACTTTCACCATTTCTTGATCTTTCTATCTCCCCTCTCCCCTTTACAGTGCTTTATGAATTGAAAATAGAGGTACCCATAAAACAGGAGATCTGAACCAACCCAATAATTGCAACAAGAGCGTATGAAGCAATCCAAACAACAGCCGCATACAGTGAGTTCAGGGCGCCAGGGTAAGCCATAGAAAGCATAATAGTAAACCTGAAACAACAATAAGCACATTTCTGAAGTTAATTTACTGATGTGATGACATGTCATGTGTAACATAAAAACGTGATAAGTATCACAATAATAACACCATACTTTATTATATGTTGAAACTAGAGGGCAAAAAAGTATCCTGAACCTTTTGGATATAGGATGTTAGAAGGTACATTATCTTTTCATATTCGCACACACATTGTCTACATTTGATCCTTGAGCTAACATCCAACCCCTCCTACCAAACAATACCGCCCTTAAACCATGAGGAACTCATGAATTTGTTTTTGGTTACCCGAGTGGAAATTTCATAAGTCATCCATCCTAAAGTGCACCCGCCCAAGGACACTTGATTATAAGTTCTCATCTCATTCAAAGCTCATGCGCCCAAACACGTTGGTAGTATTGTAGGTTGGACGCCCTTAAGAACCCAGACAGATGTCGTTGTCTCACGCCTAGTAAGCTTAATCTGATTTCTGTTCTATGCAAACAACACCACACTTTAAAATACCCTATCTCAATTCCATCAAAAACCTGATCAAACAAACCCTTATTGACAATACCAAATACCACAGCTTTAAGGGATGTTTGGATGTGCTTCTTAAAGTGATCATTCATTGCATCTTCAGTTTTGAAAGCTTTAACATTCTATTAAGGTGTGAAGGCCTTTGGGCTTTCGGATAGAGTTATGGGCCTAGCCTATTGAAGCTTCTTGAAACCCTAATTATTCTTATATATAGAGCATGTCATTGTATTGTAATCTTATCCCTTGAGCTTAATAAAATACCTAGTTGCAGAGAGTGGACGTAGGTCATCTTGACCGAACCACTATAAATTCTCGTGTTCTTATTGCTTTCGTGTGCGTGCGTAAAATATTCTGTTTATTTCCGCTGCGTAAAGATACCTAACAACTGGTATCAGAGCATCAAGCTCTTGAAGATTTTCGCCGCCAACGCTATCTAGGGTTTCTGCCGCCGCCGCCGCCACCTTGGGTTCCTCCGCAGCTGCCGCCACAGTACAAAGTGTAAACAGTGTTTTCCGACGTGAACCGTGTTTTCCGGCGTGAACGGTGTTTTCCGGCGTGAACAGTGTTTTCCGGCCGTGAACAGTGTTTTCGGCCGTGAACAGTACTGGCAGAATTTTTTCTGTTTTTTCAGTTGTTCGGTTCTGTTTTGCTACTGCTGTTTTGGGGGCTGTTTTTTGAGTGATTTTTGCGATTAGAGTTCCGGCTGGGATCTCTTGGAGTTGCTGGTTTCGCTCAGGTTTTGCAGGTGAAGCACCGGGTCGGGTGTTTCGGGTTCTAGGGTTTTGGTTGGAAGTACCGGATCTGGTTTGTCTATTCTTTGTTGACTGGTTATCAACTATTCAGCGTGCCTGTTTCGTTTGTTTTTTGTCTCTGGTTTGCTATTATGGCTGAAGACGGGAAGACTGTGATCGAAAAGTTCAATGGCACTGATTTTAGTTGGTGGAAAATGCAGATAGAGGCATTACTTTGTCAAAAGGATTTGGATATGGTACTGGAAAAGAAACCGGAGAGTATGGAGAAAGCTGAAGAAGCAGTTTGGAATTCCAAGGACAAGAAAGCTAGAGCGGCTATCATGTTATCTTTGACGAAGAGCGTTGCTTTTAACATCATGAAAGAAACCACTGCAAGTGGTATGATGTTGGCTCTGTCAAATATGTATGAAAAGCCATCTGCAGCTAACAAGGTGTTCTTGATGAGGGAACTGTTCATGACGAGAATGAAAGAGGGAAGCTCAGTCACCTCCCATATTAATGATCTGATGTATATTCTTACTAGATTAGAATCAGTGGGAATAAAATTCGATAATGAGACTCGAGCCTTGGTGTTGCTATCTTCACTGCCTGACAGTTGGTCCGGGACTGTAACTGCTGTTACAAATTCTATGGGGGCTAACGACATGACATTTGAAAAGATCCGAGACATTGTGATAGGTGAAGACACACGTCTGAAAAGTGCAAATGTTGGATCATCTTCTGAGATGTTACATGTTGGCAGGGGAAGGGAAAATAGCCGAGCCAGTGGGAGTCGGGGAAAGAGTTCAACTCGGATCGGAAAAATGTGAGGTGCTGGATCTGCAACGAGGATGCACATGTTAAGAGTCAATGTCCAAAGAAAAGTCTGAACACTGCTGCTGAGGATGTCAATGATGGTGACGTGTTAATTCTTGAGGCTGAAAACAGTGTGGACTCTTGGATCATGGATTCTGGTTCTTCGTTTCACGCCGTACACAGCGGTGAAATGATGGTGAATCTGAAAACAGGCGATTTTGGGAAGGTACGTCTCGCTGATGGCAGAATGCTTGATGTAATGGGCATGGGTGATATTGATTTGGTGACTCCATTGGGAATTACATGGAACTTGAAGAATGTCAAAGTGATTCCAGGTTTGAAGAAGAAATTAATTTCTGTTAGTAAATTGGATGAACAAGGACTGGAAGTCAAGTTTGGTGGTGGTAAATGGAGGGTAATCAATGGGAACCGGGTGATTGCTCATGGTGATAAGCATGGGTCATTGTACATGGTGGAGGTACCTGCTGAGGGACTGATCAACCCGGTTAAGCAAGTCAAAGTCGGGTTCGCTAAATCTGCTTCTAAGAGAGTTCATTTTGCAAACATGAAGTCTGGAGCAAAGATTGTAGCTGAATGGGGTCACAAGTCTAAACCAGTCAGATGATTTTATGACAGTGGGAGCATGGGGCATGTTCCGGGTACAGTCAAGAAGAATCGTTGGGTTTTGAAGACTACGACTGGAAAAATCTCTCCTGGTGATTGTTTGCTGAATTTGGAGAGTGTTAGTGGTTCTCGGTGTATCTCTGAATCTGGTGGATCGTGTAAACCAGTTGAGACAGAGGATGGGTCGCTGGTGGAATTTACCAAGACTGGGTTGGAGCTCGGGGGAGCTTCAACGGGCCCTTTCAAGTAATTGATGAGAAGGGGCCTCTGCAACTAGGGGATTTGGATTGAAATCTTAGCTTGTTCTTTGGAATTGAAGGCTTGGAGGATTTCTGTTACTTGAAGATTACTGATGACAGGGTTGCTTTGTACTTAGATGGCTAGCTGGAGTATTCGCAAGGCCTTCAAGTGGGAGATTGTTAAGGTGTGAAGGCCTTTGGGCTTTCGGATGGAGTTATGGGCCTGGCCTATTGAAGCTTCTTGAAACCCTAATTATTCTTATATATAGAGCATGTCATTGTATTGTAATCTTGTCCCTTGAGCTTAATAAAATACCTAGTTACAGAGAGTGGACGTAGGTTATCTTGACCGAACTACTATAAATTCTCGTGTTCTTATTGCTTTCGTGTGCGTGCGTAAAATATTCTGTTTATTTCCGCTGCGTAAAGATACCTAACACATTCAGACTCAAATCATCATTTCCAATTTACTTCAATCCACTAAACACTCGCGATTCAAAATTTTCAAATCATCATTTCCAAAATTACCTATAACTCAACCGATCATATCACAACACAAGAAGCATATAATCTTCAAGATTCAAACAACCCAACAGAAATGATACAAAACCCTTATCACAAAGATCAAAACAAGATTCCATAAACAACAAAAAGAAGAACAATTCAATCATAGTATGAAATTATTCAGAATTACCTTAATATAACTACAACGATGGTGATTGATGAAGAGGGGCAGAGAATTAGTAGGGTTTTATTGATTGATTTGAAGAGAGATTTCGTGTGAATAAAGTGAAGATTGATCCCCTGTTTCCCGTTGTCATCTTAATAGTGTGGTGGCTCAACAAATTTAAGATGATAAAATTGACAACAATAGTCCCTGATCTTTATCAATCTACTTTTTTATGTCTCTTATTGATAATATATTTTATTAGACTAACGCGTAAGGGATAAAGACCGAGAAGCTGCAATTTAAACGTTTCTTTTTGAAACGATAATGATTTTTTTCATATACTTTAAGATGTTGACTGTTGGCTTAGAAGGTACCTGAATTTTGGTAATCTTGTTACAACAATTTTAAAGCTAAATTTTTACAAAAAATTGGTTTATTTAGTTTTTTAGCGAGAAATTTACTATAAATATGTTTTTAAATCTGTATCGTTTGTCTGTAACGAAACTTGAATCTTCAATCACTTGGGATAGACATCGTTGTAACACTTTGATACCATTCACAACCCTCATTAGAAATCACACAAACCCTCTGCTGAATAAATAAGCAGATGTCAGAGTACTAATCTTTTGGTTTGTAATTTAAGGTAACAATTTGTTTTTTAGTTTTGAATGAGATGTTCTTATGATTTTTAGTTTTGGTTAAACTAAATTTCTTCTAATTAAGTTTTCATTGTGATTTTGAACTGTGATTCAGGAGCTCTACTCATTTAAGTCCATTGATAGATAGTTTAGCTTCTAGAGTTGGTTAATGGCTGAATATAGTTTAGCTTCTAGAGTTGGTTAATGGCTGAAGGGAGAACATCTAAGCTTATGGAGTACATTCACCCGAATCAACCTTTGAAGAATGTAGAAATGAGGATACTGATTATGGGCAGTAACTTATCATGAAGTGCTTTTTTTAAGGTAGTTTTCTTTGATATTTACTTGTATAATAGCAATATTTTAGTTATGTTATTTTAGGAGATATCTGAATCTTGATTACTTTTCATGTGTTATTTGTTAAACTCTAATATATTGTTGTTAAGTGGTGACAAGAATATAGTAGAATATTCTACTTCTGCCTATGTTCGAGATACACCGGCAAGTCACCTAGCACCATCAATGGTCACCTGTGATAATCTGATACTACACCACGTTAATTCTGTAAGTTTCAATACACATTACTTTTTTATGCGTTACTGTGAATGTATTTTCCATTTGATGTATATTGTGTGATTTTCTCGAGTAGATGAGATCCGAGTTAGGTTACATTTCTCAATTGATTTAGTATGCTTACCATTAGTAAATCAATAACGTTTTAGAAGTTACATATTCAAATTAGTAAATGTTGTGTAGTTTGAGTGCTACTGTTTAAAAGCACAAGCTAAAAAGTTGACTTATATAGGTTTATTACTTAGGTGACATAGCAAGTTCAAATAAGATCTCAATTGTTTGAGAGAATTTTAATAATTTACTTTGATGTTGCAGCTGAGTTGGAAATCGGAAGATTTAAAATATGTATAGTACCTAGTTTTTTAAAAATTCAGTTGGAAATTGAATTTTGTAATTTAGTTAGCAAGTAAAATATTAAGATTGATGTTAGTTTCAATCTATAAGACCTATGGTGTTTAAAGGATCAAAATGAAGAGTTTTGGTGACGTTGTTATGAGTCGATATCAACAGGTACAATAGTTGTTTAGGAGCTGATTTTCGGGATAGAGGTCAAGCCATAACCACAAATTTTAACTTAGTGGAGAAATTTGACTTTAATGGACATTTTCATCATCCACATATGCCTAAGCATAATTCACTGGGTTTCGTCATCCATTTAATGAATCTGTAACTTAGTGGACTTATTTAACTAAATGTAGGTTCTTTATAGCATCTTGGTTATGTATTTTAATACATTTCTAATTCTGCAGCTTCTAGAGTTAGCAACTCAGTTGATTGATCTTTGGAACTTGATGTTCTAGAGAAGAGTGTAGTTGTTTTGATCATGTTACGCACAACATATCAGCTTCATTGGATGAAGTAATCGTCTCTGGGGCTCTACTCTGGATTTTATTGAACATGTTACATATGCACTAATTCAATTTTTTTTAAAAGAACACAATAAGAAATATGTAAACATGCCCAATCTGACTTCTTTACTTATAAACGAGTTGATTCGAGTTATGTTTTATACATAACTAGGTTAGTACCCGTGTACTACACGGGTTGGATGATAAATATATTATAATTTATGATTTATACATTCTTTTTATTACTGAAATTACATTTTGCATATAACGATAAAAATTTAAACAACATTTATAATTAACAAAAGAAAGTATATGCAATTATGGTCACCAAATAACCAAATAATATCCTATTTGAATTACAACATTTTGACATGCGTTGAATCTTCGACTTTTAATGAACCACAAATATGCATTTGTCCCTCAATTCTTTAATTCTCCCATACGGCATTCATTACACAAAAATCATATAAACCAAGTTAACAAAAAACATGTGTAATTAATCATTTATTGATGAAGTGAAACATATATAGCTTATAATCAACATGAGATTTCAAAGGTTAATGCCGAAGCTGATAACATAACATAGGATTGATCACTCGTTCATAACCATGTGTTATAACACTTCTTTAAATGCAATAACAACTCGTTGGTATATCATACTAAGTCTTCCCAACAGGCCACCGATACGCATAACTAAAATTACAAAATCATGATCTTCAACTTGCCAAGTAAAGCAGCCAAACAACATAGAGATATAAACCACTGGCGAAGTAACAACATGTATTTAATTATCCTATGATTAACCTATATTATTTTGATAATGTTATAAAAATACGTAAGTAGACACATCTTTTAAAATATTTTCTAAATTCCAGTTAGGACCAAAAGCAACATATTTAGAAAGTAATCCCATTAAGTGTTTTATAATGTTTACTCTACAATTTGTGTTTTTTATTTAGTTTAGAAATTACAATTACCGTCAGTCTAAAAAATAACCCAACATATAGTCAACACGGCATTGGTGAGGCTGGTACATAAAAAAGCTGGTAACCTGGTTGTAAGAAATTATAGATAAAGCCATTGGCGGATTAGACACTTTATACCCGACTGACTGATTTAATGTCAGCTGTAATCGTCAAAGAAACATCAGCGTCCAAGAAGAAATCAGATTTATGCTTAAGCTTACCAGAGAAGATGGTTCTTCAATCATCTACGTGTTGCTACATTTACTACATTTCAAGGAATGTATGAAACATATATGTTAAACAACAAAACGTATTACTGACAAAGATTTAATGTTGTCTACTGACAAAATGTATATATTAACTAAATTTCAAGGAATGTATGTTAAATATATACCAATAAGTGAAATTGATATGCAATAGAAAATAAACTGACAAAATAACAAAACAAAGTAATGCGAAATGATGGTTTTGAGACAATATATGATACCAATAAATGAAATTAACAAATAAATGTAAACATGTTTAAGTGTAAAAAAGGTTAACTGGTAATTATCTAAACTGGTAAAGAAAAGTCAAATTCCATACTTATTTTTTCTTGTAATAAACGATATCGAACAATCATGTGAAAGATAAATAATTCATGTGTGGTATATAATTTATAAACACTTGCAGCTATGCTATGCATTATTTTTATAAAAAAGCACCTCATTGAAAGTAAAATAATCCACTCTAAGTGCTTTGTAGCAAAAGAAGATGATAGAGAACAACTCATTAGAGGGAATCAAAAAGAGAATAACGATGAATTTCTTAACTATATTTTTGAAAATAAACAAAAAGACCACGATAACAAAGATAAACATTAGTATTCCTCTAGAATCTACTAATGATTCCTATAAATAGGGATCTTATTCATGTATTGCATAACAGAAAAATACTCAATACACATACTTTGTTTTCATGGTATCAGAGCATATGCTCTGTGGATTCCGGAGACATTTTCCGGTAATCCCTTCTTCTCCGGCGAGCTATCTTCTCCGGTGACTGTTGCAAGTTCTCTCCGGTGACTGCTGTTTACTTCGAAGTTGCTGTTATGACTTCTTCGAGCTCATCATCGTCTTCTGCTTCTGAAACAGTACACACAAGTGGATCTTCTTTCACTTCCTTACCTAATATTGCAAATTTCTTATCAATCAAACTTGATGATAACAATTTTCTCAACTGGAAGCATCAAATTGTTACAATTCTCAAAACTTTAGGACTATTGAAGTTTCTAAAGTCAGACATACCTCCACCACCAACCGATTCATCTGATAGAGAATTGTGGGAGAAGAGTGATGGCTATGTGCAAGCTTTAATCACCGCTACTTTATCTTCTTCCCTTGTTCATCTTGCTCGAAATTCCTCTTCAGCAGCTGCACTGTGGAAGACAATTGAAGACTCATTTTTTCAAATTGTGTTTGCCAAAAAGTCTCAATTACGCACTCAGTTCTATCTGCTCAAACAAAACACAAAATCAGTTATTGTTTCTCTAAATGAGGCTAAAGAAATTGTGGATTCGTTGAATGCAATTGGAGACCCCATTTCTGATGATCTGCTGGTGTTACAAGTTCTTCAAGGTCTTAATTCTGATTTTGAGAACTTTGTGATGAACATTGAGAATTTAGAAACCACACCTACCTTTTCTCAACTCAGATCGAAGCTGCTTACTTATGAGGCTAGGTTGAAGCAGAGGCAAACACAAACTGAACCATTAATTGCAGCGATGGCAGCCTCTACTCTTGTACCACCACACACCGAATCATCAAGCACTGATTCTTCAAAGTCGATTATTTGTCAGATCTGTACTAAATCTGGTCATCGAGCTTCGACATGTTACTTCCGGTACACACCAACCGATTCTCCTCGGTTTGCAGGTGCTCGCGGTAGTGGTGGCAGTGGTTGGCGTGGTGGTCGCTCCGGTGGTGGTAGATTTGGAGGAAGACATGGTGGTAGATCTGGTACCGGTGGTGGTCGCGCTCGTTCCGGCCGTTTCACAGCTAATTTTGTTGATTTTGCTGATGGTTCCTCTCGGGATGTAGGGAACCAAATGGGAGATGGTTCTTCTTTTTATTCAGGTCCACAAATGAGCTTTCTTCGATTGGGCCAGGTCTTTTGGGCCCAGCACCATCTCATGCAGCTTATGGCTCGCCTACTCATGGTGTTGGGCCGAACCAATCTTTTGGTTTCGGGCCCCAATACTTTCAGTCTTGGGCTTCCTCTCTGCCCACTTCTCAGCAGTTTGGGCCTTCCACTTCTCAGCAGTTTGGGCCTTCCACTTCTCAGCAGTTTGGGCCTTCCACTTCTATTTTGGGCTTCACGCAGATCTATCTCGTACCTGTCAGACTATTGAGTCGTGGATTCCCGACTTCGGAGCAACCGCTCATATGACATCTGATCCCAAGATTGTTTTTGGTATTGTTCCTTAAACTGGCTCTGAGCGTGTGGTGGTTGGTAATGGTACATCTCTGTCCATATCTCATATTGGTTTTTCTTATCTTCGTCTGTCACGGTGTGTGTTGTTACTTCGGTCTGTTCTTGTTGTTCCTGGCCTTGCCAAGAACTTACTTTCAATCACACAACTTGTGATTGATTATCCTATTTCTGTTTTATTCTCACAGTTTGGTTTGTCTGTACAGACTCACACCGGGCAGCTTCTCCACCACATGCGAGCTAGTCCTCATCAGTTATATTCTCTCACAGCTGCATGTTCCACGTCTCGGGAGTTGTGGCATTCTCGCTTGGGTCATCCGTCTGATTCTGTGTTGTCTAGACTTACTTCGTTAAACTTGTCTAGTTCTTCCTTAAAATCACCTTGTAATTCATGTTGTATTTCAAAATCTAGTAGATTGCCATTTCATTCTAATGTTTCTCATTCTACTTTTCCTCTATATGTGATTCATTGTGATATATGGGGTCCTTCTCCAGTACTTTCTCGTTCCGGTTATCGATATTTCATCACATTTATTGATGATTTCAGTCGATTCACTTGGATTTATCCTTTGACACATCGTTCACAGGCGGTAGATTGCTTTCGTCATTTTCGACCTTTGGTTGAAAATTTATTTTCTTGCACCATCAAGCATCTTCAGTGTGATGGTGCCCCTGAGTTAGTTCATGGTCCCATGGCTCAGTATCTCACTGCTGCTGGTATTTCCTACCGTATTTCTTGCCCTTATACACCCCAACAAAATAGGGTGGCTGAGCGCAAGAATCGTCATTTATCTGAGGTTGCTCGTGCCTTACTATTTCACGCTCACTTACCAAAGCAATTTTGGTATGATGCATATGCTACTGCCGCCTTTCTCATTAACCGGCTTCCTATGCCGGTTCTTCATCAGTCCTCTCCTTATGAGGTCTTGTTTGGTGCTTCCCCGGATTATTATATTCTTCGTACTTTTGGGTGTAGATGCTATCTGTTCCTTGGTGATACACGTCCGGATAAGCTCTCACCCAAATCTACTCCTTGTATCTTTCTTGGCTATGCACCTCGTCACAGTGGTTATCTTTGTTATGACCCTGTTACTGCTCGTACCATTACCTCTCGTCATGTTACTTTCTATGAAACTATCTTTGATTCCTCTATTTCTTTGTTCTTTTATGTCTGATTTTGTTATCTCTCCTCCCTCTTCATCTATTTCTTCCTCCTCCTCCTTTCCTACTTTTTCTTGTCCTTCCAGTTTGCCTCCTTCTTCCTCTTCTCCTCCTCGTTCTTCTCATCCTATGGTCACTCGCTCTCGTGATCACACTCGCCAACCTAGACAGTATCCAGATTATGTTCTTCTTCATACCACTACTACTCCCACCACTGAGCCTACCTCATTCTCTCAGGCTCAACACCATGATGTTTGGTGGGATGCTATGCGTACTGAGATTGGAGCTTTGCACTCCAATCATACATGGGATCTTGTTTCTCCTCCTGCTTCTGCCAATATTGTTGGCTGTAAGTGGGTTTATAGGATTAAGCGTTCCTGATGGTTCCGTGAGTCGTTATAAAGCCCGGCTTGTTGCCAAGGGCTTTCATCAGACTGTTGGGGTTGATTTTTCTGAGACCTTCAGTCCTGTGGTTAAACCCACTACCATTCGTCTTGTTCTCTCTGTTGCCTTCTCCCGGGGTTGGTCTATTCGTCAGGTTGATGTTAACAATGCCTTTCTTCATGGTGACTTGTCTGAGACTGTTTATATGTCTCAGCCACCTGGCTTTGTTGACTCTTCTCATCCTGATCATGTCTGTCTTCTTCAGAAGGCTCTCTATGGCCTCAAGCAGGCACCCCGCGCTTGGTTTTCCAAGCTCTCTTCTGCCCTTTTGGCTGGTGGCTTTACTCAGTGTCTGTTGACACCTCTCTTTTTGTCTATCAGCATGGTGATAGCATTTGCTATGTTCTTGTATATGTGGATGATATTATTATTACGGGTAGTTCGTCAGAGTTTGTCTCTTCTCTGATTACTCGTTTACATTCACAGTTTGCACTCAAGGACTTGGGTTCTTTGTCATATTTCTTAGGTGTAGAGGCGACCTTCACTGATGATTGTCTTCATCTCTGTCAGCAGCGTTACTTACTTGATTTGTTACAGCGTACTGGCATGGCACAGTGTCGCCCGCTATCTACACCTGTTGCTTCTGGTCGGCAGCTTTCTCGATATTCGGGAATACCTTTATCTGATCTGACCTTATATCGTAGTACTGTTGGTGCTTTACAGTATCTTGTTTTGACTCGTCCCGAGATTGCTTATGCGGTCAGTAAGGTGTCTCAGTTTCTTCAGACACCTGCTGATCGACACTGGGCAGCAGTCAAACGTATTTTACGTTATCTTCATGGTTCCAGTTCTCTTGGGTTGACTTTTCACCGATCATCTTCTTTTGATCTTCATGGGTATTCAGATGCAGATTGGGCTGGTTGTCCAGATGGTCGTCGATCTACCACTGGTTATTGTGTATTTCTTGGCTCCAACCTTATTAGTTGGAGCTCCAAGAAATAACATACTGTTGCTCGTTCGAGCACTGAGGCTGAGTATCGTGCTCTTGCTCATACTGCTGCTGAGCTTCGATGGCTCATGTCTTTGCTTCATGAGTTGCATGTTCCTATCTTACATCCTCCTACTTTATGGTGTGACAACATGGGTGCCACTTACCTTGCTGTCAATCCTGTGTTTCATCAGCGTACGAAACACATTGAGATTGACTTACATTTTATTCGTGATATGGTGTTGGCTCAACAGTTGTCTGTTCGCTATGTGGCTACTGCCTCTCAGCTTGCAGATATTTTAACCAAAGGACTATCAGTTTCTCAATTTGATGCTCTTCGCTCCAAGCTTCACGTGGCTTCCCCTAGTTCAGCTTGAGGGGGCATATTAGTGATATTATGGATTGCCTTGGATGTTAGTTGTGGTTGTTATGGTAGTTCATGGTTGTTGAGTTAGTTAGATTCTAGTTAGGATATTCCTCTAGAATCTACTAATGATTCCTATAAATAGGGATCTTATTCATGTATTGCGTAACAGAAAAATACTCAATACACATACTTTGTTTTCAATTAGAATATAAACTAAAACTTCAAGAAATCAAAAGGGAATAAAAAGAAAGACTGATTTCATTATTGATACGGTATGTAATGTCCTTATAGCAACAAATTAATGAAAGTTAAAATGATGTAGACTGAAACCCCTGCAAACAATAGTTAGGAATGGTGAACATATAAAAAATAGACAAATAAAATCAATAATGCTATTCTATTTTCGTGTATCAAACTGAATAGGATAGCAAAGTTAAATAACAAATATAAACTAAAACTTAAAGAAATCAAAAGTGGAGAAAAAGATGAATTTCATCATTATTGATTGTAATCAATAATCAGGAATGATCAACACATAAAAAATCATATCATTATGCAACATTGTACGTGTGTTTGAAGCTAATATAATTGCATACCTCGACAAAACTGTAGTAATGAATCAAAGCCCAAGTTGAAATCAATCAACTAAAGATGGATTAAAGTAGGTACAATACAACAATACATATAAATCGTTGATGAATAATCATAGTCATATCATAATGATTAAAAGAATACACACATACCCGGTTTCAAGAACCAACTAAAGATGAAATTAGGATGAGAATTGAATCCGATACACGCCTATATATATAGTTGTTTCCGTTGTAGAAATTCGAAATCCATGGAATTACAAACTCTTGATTTCATTTTAGCTTTGTCTGATGCGAACCAGAGTCCTGCGATAAAAGGATTTGTGATGCATAGGAACAAATTTCTTCGGATTTGGTTTCGGAATAAGCTTCAAAGAAACTAAATCATTACCAAATAAGAAAGTTCATAAGCATGAAAATGTTCTAAGAGAGAAACGGAGAAGAAGAAAATCTGAAAAGTAAAGGAATGAAGATATGCAAGAAGATGAGATTAAGAGGAATTAGGGTTTTTTTTAGTACAGTAACGGAGAAGAAGGAAAAAGGAAAGTAGCAGGAATCTCGGGTTATGCAGTGGGTTAAAGATCCGCGTGGTTTTCTTTTTCCGGGTTAATTTCTTAGGTGGGAAAATATGGTATGAGGTGATATAGAATGAGGACACATGGTTATAGAAAAGATTCTTTTATTAGAGGTGATAGATGGGTGACATGAGAAATATTATAAACTAGCTTTAGTAAACCCGTGTATTACACGGGTTGAATAAATAAAATATTAAAATAATAAAATTTATTAATTATAAATGATATTCTAAGATATGATATGACTGAAATTACATATGTGAAATGAATATTACTAATAAAATAGTGATATCAACTTTTTAAAATTTAGTTTTTAAATTTTTTTCAAAAAAAATAAAATAAACAGTTTGTTCTAAAACAAACCGTATAAAAATGTCATTTTTAAAAATTTATTAATAAATTAAAAAGAGATCTACTTATTAATCTACTTATTAATGTAATTACAATTATTTATTAATAAGTAGATCTCTTTTTTAATTTATTAATGTAAAAAATATTAAATAATATTATTAGTAATTAAGGTAATTATTTAAGATGAGAGAGAGGCAGGAAAATTTTGATGATGGTGGTTGTGGTACTGCCATGTGACACTTTAAGTTACTCTTTTATTATATTATAAAGATATAGTTAAAAACACATCAGATGGTTGATAATAAATAGAAGTGTATTTTAGTGAATACATGAACTTAAACCAGTTTATAAAAGTTCCGTTATTTTTGTAAGATTATACTTTTATAATCTTATTTCAAAATAGAAATATCGCACCAAATCACCCATACCCAAAACAACATGTTTTCACTTGAGCTTATATTCTTTATCCAATCACCCACAATCTCTTTTAGTGCATACAACACTCAAATAATCCTATTCAAAATAGGTTTGGCAGGCAAGACCTATAACCTTATCTGAATTGCGAATCGAATGAGAGAAAAACACTAAATTTGTAAAACTCAAGTTAAGATACACAGGTTAGTCTTTTTAATTCTCTTTGGTATTTTGTCTTGACCGTTCTCTGTAGAGCGTGCTATTTTAATTAACTTAATTGGGTACATGTTATTTTACGGAGTGTATTATCTCTAATGGGTCAAATGGGATAATTTAAATTATTACTATTAATATTAAAAATCAAATTAAACTTGATTGACTCCCATATAACTTAGAAGTTTTAGACGTGGATAATTACATAATATTACACAATAATAATGATAGACCAATGGTTGGATAACTGATAAAATAGGTACAAATACTAATATAGTAATATCTGGAACTAAAGCTCAGATCATACATGTTCTTATTTTGATAATATAAGAAAATGAGCAATATAAGAACATACAATCAATATTAAGCTTTAATTCTTATTCGAGTACTAGGAGTGAACTGGTGGGTCAACCATTAATTTTAACTATGGATCAGCCAAATATGGGTAACCCATTAAGGCATTTTGTCCATTATTTTAACGACGAAAAGTTTACTATACAAAGTGTTTTTTCGTGCGAAGTGTACGATGTTTGGGGTGTAATTATCATGCAAAAACAAGAATAATCACGCAAGAACAAGTAATAATCACGCAAGGTGAATTACATTCTATCACACAAGAATACTTTCTAGCGTAATAAATTCACTTTTGCGTGATAATTCCATCTCAACGTAATTAATTCTTACACTTGCATTATAATTTCACCCGTAACGTTCAATCTTACGTGATAACTTCGTACGCTTTGCACGAAGAACACTTTGTACCATAACCATTCTCTCTCTGTATATGGGTGTATGTATGTATGTATGTAGTTTGAAAATAATAGTTTGATAATATTGAAGGGGTTTAAGAGGTAGTAAGCATTTTAATATAGTTTGGACCCGTTCAACCCATTTGACATTTTTTCCTGTTTCATATTTGCCTAAGCTTTTCATGTTTACATTTTGATATATTTTTGGGTAAAAATGTTGAAATTACCACCTCTATATTCAAATAGTGGCTTTATAATTATGCATGGATTTTTTATGGAAATTGGATTATTTACTCTATTTTTGTATTTGTTTGGTCCAAGACCTCTTTGTTGTAGGTACATTAGGTCTTTATATGTGACCTATATGTCCTATGATTTAACTTAAATAGTTTAATGAACCTTCTTTCAAGATATATTCATGCTAATTATTCTAGGTTGTAGAGACCTTGCGAGCATAATTGTAGAAGAGGTTGGGTGCTCATGATTATATGATATAACGACCGATGAACGACCAATGAATGGGAGATTATAAGGCATATGATGAGTAAATTGACCACAAACTCTATCTTTTACATATGAAATTGTATATTTGTTAACGCTTGCTGATATAAGGTTATACATAAGAGTGTTGTGTATTGGAAGTAGAAGATGTGTTGATCATCTTTGTAGCCAAAGAGTTTGAAGATTTTTGTCAACAAACCATATCATATTTGAACTCAAAAATTGTTAACTTTATTTAAACTCAATTCAAATATTGTTTCCTTTTTTGTTTGTTGTATTCTACTATTTAAATATATATATATATATATATATATATATATTTATTTATTTTAATTTTAGGTTTCTTTTATTATTGTTTAACTATGTTCTTTCTTTTTATTAGTTTTTAAATTTTATTTATCTTTATTATCAACATTAATAAACTAGATTTTTAAATGTTACATTTGTGTATGTCATGGTTTTTAAATCTTACCACTCCCCATCATTCTCTTTGAGTTTCTAATAACCGAGAGGAAGCAATGAATTGATTTTGAAACAATTTGTTTTGAGTTATCTGTTGTTTTATTCTTTGATTTGTACTTATTTATTGAGTACACATTTAAGATATAACCTTTTACTTTAGACATGTTATAAATTAGATCAACCGGTGAAAAAGATGTTTGGTATTAGGAGAAAAAATATTAAGATTGCAAATATAATACCACACTTTCACTAAAAATGAGAACTTGCCTCCAATAATGCCCGTAAAGGTGCTATGATTACTAATTTGGAGGTTGTGATTTTGACTAATTTTCGTAGGTCTAATTTTAATTCTTCTATCCTTCTAAATCGTTTTACTTTAAAAAATTAGATGTAACATATTTTTTTCTAATCATGGTTGACTCAACTCAACATGCTTTTTGACATGTACTAGAAGCAACTTGCTGAAGTCCAAATCCGTTTTGGCCCCTTCACAACTTGCCTATATTTTCCACCTTCATTTACGAATTAATAAAATTTGAACTCTAAGTGAAGCAATTATAAAATTTCAAATCAATACCTTTAAAAATCTATCTATCCTAAAGCTTGCAAGCTCGCCAAGTATGCCAGAATAGATTCATATTCTACAACATACAAGTGGAGTGGGCCCAAATTTACAATTAGTGCATTAATTTTCAAGATATATTATTGTGCTTGTATTATTCAATTGAGATATGTGAGACATATAACATAGATAGAATACCACAATGTACAAATAAGAAAACTAATAAAAGTCTTATATAATAGAAGCCCCGAGAGTATTCATTAACTAACAAAATACAATCATAGCATTGTAAATTGTCACCACTGCATCATGCGGGTTCTCTACTAGTAAAAAAATAAAACAAATTTACTTGTTCCTTAACTTTATGCTAGATATGACAAGTACGGTATTGTATCCGCCAGATAGGGTGTTGTACGCACTTAACTCAAGTTGAATGCAAAAGTAAAAATGACTCTTAATTGAACTGGTGATAAAAATTACTTGCAAAAACCAAAACTACTAGAGAAACAATGCTAGAAAAACTATGCTAGAAATACTATGCTAGAAAAACTATGCTAGAAATACTATGCTAGAAAACTATGCTAGAAAAACTATGCTGATCACTTAAATAAGTGAAATTGAATCACTTTTAGTTTAATGTTTAACCATTCAGTTGTAAAACTCGACATGTGAAATCAGTACATATTTAAGTAAATTCCATAACTACTTTAAAAGGGGTGAAATTAGCACAATCGAGCAATCCATTAAGGTTAAAAAAAATTCATGATACTCATGCAAATGACTATGGTCACTTAAATTTAAACAAAGTATCTGTAAGAATCGTTCATATAAAAATCAAAGCCAAACAATTTTTATTAATATATTCAATACAAATGAATATAAATAAACGATTACAAATTCTTTTTACAATTGTAAATTAACAGAAATAGATGAACGGAAATAAAAAGCTGAGAATCGTATTTAACACGGGGCCCTTAAAACAAATTCCGAGCCTCTCAGGAGAACTCGTATTGTTTCCCAAGGTACAACAGTTGAAGCAGTTTGTACTGCCGGGATTGATTTAGAACCGAACTTGTTTGTAGAAGATAAACTAGAGAGATTGAGGATGATTAGAGAACCCGTTTTGCTGCAGGTTTCGAGTTGTGTTGGTGTGCTTTCATACTGAGGCACCCTCAGTATTTATAGTGGAATTCGAACTGTAACATTCACTCAACCATTAATCTGAAATCATAACTGCTCATTTAATTCGTCATTAACAGTCATCAATTTAGGTCAACCTGTAACGAAAACTGTTACGAGTTGGAAGCACATGGACTTTGACCGTGCACCCAGGTCAGGCTCACCTGACCAGACTCTCGAACCAACCTTCAAAAAAACTAAGGCGGCTCTCAAGCGACGCCATCAAAGTGCCACATTGCGCCCACATGCCCACGCCGCGCGCGTGGGCGATTGCGAGTTAAGGGTGCGTTCGCGAATCCACTTAGTGTGAAACCTTAGAAAACAATATAGACAAGAGGTTATAGAATATAAATCATTTTATATTCTTTCTTTCCTTCAATATGGGACAACTTCCCACACTATTAATTCCTAATGTCATTAAACATATTAATTTTCATTCAGCACATTAATTTATTGGCTAAATATTAATAACCCTATTAATATTATCAATAAATTTTGAACAGTATCAACACGTTAAAATTCTTACGGACGTAAAAACTAAACCCCAGTCCCATTTGTGATCACATGATGTTTAGCCTATCATGAGGATTACTTGAAAGTGACGTTGATGATTAATTGCATGAGAAATTGATCCAAGAGGAAGAGATTGATTTTTACTAATTTATTTATTTGTTTTCTCCAAGGAAAATCTATATGTACTGTCACAACCATCACTTATACACTTGACTTTTCTTTAAGTAACATTTATGTAACCATTTCTACAAAACAATATACATCTACACTAAACTAACTTGACACTGGCCATCGTAAACCTATGTTCCACCAACACAACCTATGTTTGGTAGTTGGTTTCCTTGTTTTATGGTCTAACTAATGGTGGGTTCATATTGAAATTGGTCAATTTAGATACCTTAAACCTATGCTTTTTTAGCATAGGTCTATTGTAATAGAGTTACCTCTTGAATCTTCAGTGTGTCACTTAGTTTCATAGTAAGTTTAACTTTTAGTTGATTGTAGTGATTCAATTGACTAACCAAGAGACACAAGATAATGTAAGCAAAGAAAGCTTTATTGCTCGTTGAGAAAACTTATAAAGTAAGCTTGACAAGAAATGTAGATATATTTAGATGTAAACTTTTTAAAGATGTCATTCATAAAAGAAGACAATACTTATTTAGGATATCAAGGAATTCTTAATTCGATAGGAATGTCGGAAACCATAAACATCCAAGAGGTGTAATGGGATGGGTATTTGGGCATGAACTGAAAAAAATAACAGGTTCAGGTACGGGTGTGGTATTAGGTGATACCCGACTTGACTACCTGATAAATATACTCAGAATTTTATTTTTAATTATCATTTTTTAGTAACCTTGTCTAGTAAGCATTCATTCTAGTAAATACATTATATGTAAAATAATCTTTTCTTTTGAAGTATGTATTTGATAATATTATTCATATTTTATATGCTATAAGGTCTGAACTTATGCTTTGCGTTTTATATTATCATCAAGTTATTTTAAACATTTTATGGTGATGATGATATGTATGAATTTTATCATTTTTAGTTTGTTATAGTAAAAATAAAACGGCAAGAAAAGGTAATGTCTTGAAAATCAAAAAGAGTATTTTTATTTAACAAACTAATGTGTATACCCAATACATGAGAAGCAATTATCTAAAATGTACCCAATATTATACAGTCGATATGTCTCTGAAATTACCAATACTCTATCCTAAATCTATTTCATTATCATCGCTACCTATTTATAGAAGTTGCTATAAATTTTTTTCCTTCCTGCTTTAAATTACTCCATACAAAAATCTAAAGTATTTATGAAGAATTTACTAGACCAATCCAAAGTTATTATCTAATATGTAATTTTCTAGAATTTTAAGGTACTTCTTTCACCAACGACTAAACTTACCCCTTGAAGCCTTGATTCCTCAAGTGTTGTCCAAAAGTTTTAGATCTCGAGGTCTACGAACAATATTTTGGCGGGCCATGATATTTTTCCTCACCTTAACCTATAACGTCCTTGTCATGTTTTCTTGATGACATATGTTTGCTTCATCTACGGATTGCTATAATAAATGTCCCTACTATGTACTCACATATTGATTTGCCTACTTCGTACGCATTTTGCTTTTACGACTACTCATTTTCCTATTATCCAATCCTAGTTTTCAAGCCTTGTACCATTCTAGCGATTAGCTTGGGGTCTCTGCTTGCGGCTTTGATCCGCCTAAGTTCCTTTTTTGTTTTGATCCGGATCTCTTGGCTTCATCACTTAAGAGAAAGTTATGCCTCGCTCTTGTATTAACCAAGAGTTTTATGGGTATCATGTATACTTCCATGCTTGCAAATCTAAGTTTTCTTGTTGACTTAACATAACATATATTAGTTTATGCTAAGTGAGGGTATATTATTTTACATATATATTGTGTGTCTCATAAATGTATTATTTCATCCACAAGTTATTTGTTTGCAAAATCCCTATGAAATTGGAATCATACGGTTCCTAGTCACTTGTAGTGACTTTACACCCTTGGTCGCGACTCCCTGTGATCTCGACCACTACAACCTGTGGTTTGAAACCTTAATATTCATAGTCACCTGTATGTGACTCCTGTTACGTCAAACTTGCTTATCTAGACCAACATCATGACATTAGATTCGACCATCTGACCCACTTTATCCACATATATCTTCCACATATATCTTCTACATATTTCATATATTTTACACATCATATATACTTTATGTTAAGTCAGACTCTCTTATCTGATCAACTTCTCTACATAGTTCATTCACGTCAAAACTATACATGTTTATTCATATAGTTCATGAATTTATCATATTTTGCATCATATAAACATATAAGTTCAATGTAACTACACTCACTTGATATCACACATGTTTCTTTAATTTTATCCTGATTAATAATATTCTTTATGCATGATTATGCATACCGATCTAGTTTATACGTCAAATGTTAGCTAGGAAATAGACCCCATTTCTTTCTTAGGTATTAAACCTATGACCTAGGGCTTTCACTCTAATTCACCGTCAATGTGCCTTCTCGGGTCGTTACCCATTTATTTGAGTAATCAATTCATTACTTACCCTAGGTTCTTATTCTGGATGTGGTTTTAACCTTTAGCATTTCCTCTTTGGGCATTCGTCTATGATTTAAAAGTACATTAAAACTTCTTCATACTTTAAACTCTTCTGTAACATTATCCAAACCATAATGGTAAATTATAATGGTAAACTAGTAAATTAAAACAGATGAAAACATCTACTTATTATAATAAAAAAAGTTTTAGAATAAACATTTGCATACTTCTGATTAATTCTAAATTTATATTTTTTACTTCTCTCTTCTATTAAATGAAAGTGTGGTTTTAAACATGGAAACTCAACAAAAAAAAATGTAAATTGTAGTTTTCATTCTAATAATATATTTATATTTTATGATATTAATTTTTTTCATTCTAATAACATATTTATATTTAATAATATAATAATATAATTCCCAATTTTTATTACTTTAATTTATAACTTCTTAGATATTCATCATTTTTTATTTCACTAATGGCTAATGACATGTAACATACAAAACATTCATAAAAACTAATAATTTTATCGTGTTAAATTCATTCAACCCATGTAATACATGGGTTTTTAATTTAGTAAATGAATAAAACCGTCAAACCCTATAATGCTACAAATTTCCATAACAATGTACTGATTAGGTAATTAATCTTACTTAAGAATACGCTTGGAATAGTAATGAAGCTTAAAAAATATAACCAATGACATACTAAAGGGTGTGGTGCAGTTAGGGCGCTGAAGAAATTGTCGAAAGAATGAGATCCTTTTGAAAAGTAGTTTAATGATTTAATGAAAAACACCAATGTAACATTTCGAAAAGTCAAAACGAGTCATCAAGGATAATGTGCTTAATTAATGGGTATTTAATAAAGGAAAGAAATGGCCATGGGCTAAATTAACCTTATTGGGTAGTAGCCTAAGGGATTAAAGGCCCATAATCAGCCCTTAAGCCACTTAACCAGCCATCATCTTCCTCATTTGAACCCTAGCCACCCAAATTCATAGAGAGAGAAAGTAGAGAAAGAAAGTGAAGAAAACTCAAGATTTGGAGCTTCAAAGGTTAAGGGATTGAAGATCTGGGTGTTGGAGCATCAAACTATAAGAAAGGAGTAACAAATCCAGGTAAGAATTGGCCTCTAAACCCTTCTGTAGATCAAACTCGGATTCTAGGGTTTTGGGTTTTGAAAAGTTGCAAAGAATCGCATAAATGTCACATTTTTACGTATGAAAACATGTAAAAAGCTTAGAAATAGCCTCATGGTTGATAAACTAAGAGATCGGACGTAAAAGTTGCAATTTTGGGTTAAAAACGGGCTGGTTCGTATTTTTTATGCGTTCTGCGAAACTGTCTGTGCATCCAGCGAAACTGGGTGTTCAAGCTGTGAAACTGCGAGTCTTCTGCGAAACTATAGTTTCGCAGGCAATTTCACAGCCATGGAATTCCAACGAAAGTTGGGTGAAACTGGCAGTGAAACTGGCAGCGAAACTGCTTATCTGACAGTGAAATTAGCAGTAATATTAGGCAGAAATTAACCCCTTTAAGTGTTAACTTATCTGCAGGCTGTGTTGTGTGATCCTAGCCTAGAAAGCTTAGTTTAGAAGTTACTTATGATATCCAGGTGAGTTCTAGATCCTCTTATTTAAAAGTTTTTCCATGTTTTTGGGCCCCAGCCAGGGGTGTTGCCCCTTGAACCCCATTAGGGACTGCTGCCCCTAGGACCCCGCTGTCAGGGGCTGCCGCCCCCAACCCCCGCTGTCCCGTGGAGGGTCAGTTATGCGTTATGATGACTAGTACTTGGTATGTTGTGTACTTAATAAGTTATGTATTATATATTAAGTGGAGGATAATATTAATGAGAAGTATAACTTAATGAATGTTACCCCGGGCCCGTTTGATGATGAAAAATCTTGCAAGCACTATGATAGCCTTCACTTATATGAGTCTGACGTATAATGATGGATCCGTATTCATGAGCGGACTATGTGCCTTGCAGTGTGAATCAATTGTTGGAGGTTAGCTACCATGATGATGTGTACCGACGGGGATCGACATTCGTTGTCGATCAACATGGAGCTTTTGCTTTGTGCAATCTCGCTTATGATGAAGTGAAAGATAATGAAAGAATGGAAGATAATGAACATGCTTAATATGATACAAGAAATGTTATGTAGTATGATGTATGCGTGGTCATTATATGGAGGATAAAGCATATATTTCCTTATTTATCTAAAATCAGAACTCACTTAGCAAAGCTGACTTTTATGCATAATAGTGGACAGGTAAATGCTGATGCTTAGGATAACACCAGGGAACTACTTGGAGAGCAATGGATGACATTCCTGTCTATGAAATCTTTATTGTAATTTAAGACAATGCACTATGTTTTATTCTATTTAAAGATAAATGTATGAGTACAATATGATTTCCAGGTTTTAAATGAATGTCTATTTAATTCCGCTGCAATGTTTTGGTTAAAAAATATGATTTTATGTTATGATTAACCAACTGTGAGGTTTTCCGGGAACAAGACCTTACAACTTATATACAATTAATATCAAATAAACTAATTTAAATCACTCATAAATTTATACGTACCATATCCTTATTGTACTCGTCATACCATTTTATTTCACCTCATACTTCAAGCTCTAAGTAACATATATTATTACATTGAAGAATCATAAATATAAAAATAGGCATATATAATTTTATAATTATTTTTGTTACGTAAAATATGATATAAGTATATTATCGCAAAAGAAAATGATCGACAACAATGGAATCATATGTATAACTAGAAAATTAATTTTGTTGAAACCTTTGAGGAAAATAAGAACCTAATTTAAATGTGTGTTATTTTTTAGGATATCTTTGAAACTAAAAACTAAACCTGTTGATAAACCGATAGGAGTAATGGTTCACTAATCGGTTAATGGATAAATATTCAAAGTTCTTTTATCATTTTGGACAACTTTTGTTTAGGTATTTTATATTTTATCTGGTTAACTCCACATTAGTCCATTCATATTATTTATATATATTCTATTAGGTTATTGTATTACACAAGTTAAATAAATAAAATAAAAATAGTTAGTAACGAAAATATATTAATCATAAACGATATTTTAAGATAATATATTATTGAAGTTAAGTATGAGTAAGAACTATATATAATAAAACAACGATATCATTTTTTGGTTTTTTAATAAAATATTATTTTTAAAACTCCTTATTATAACTCCTAGTTTTAATAATTTTGGTTTTATATAATTATTTTTAAAAACATTAATTTTAAAATGAGTCATTTTTTGAAAAAGTTTTGATGTTTTAGAATTTTTTAAATTTTATAAAAAATTGGCTTCTTTAGAAATTATATATAATAATTAGAGTAAATTACCATTTGCATCCTGACGTTTTCCCATTTTAACCACTTGCGTCCCTATAGTTTCAAAGTCTTGAATCGCCCCCTAACGTTTTATTTTATCCCCGTTTGAATCCAAATGACTAACTCCGTTAAATTGTTCAGTTAACTTTGTGTGAAATGACTAAATTGCCCCTCAATAATAATTTTTTTAAAAAAAACTTTGTAGGACCACCCATCTTCTCTACCCAAACACATACACATTCACTCACTCTCATCTCTACCCAAACAGATGATGAATAATCACAGCTCGTTCATCACTACCACTATCGCAAGGCACAACCGTGAACCACAGCAAACAATCGACGGCCAGAATCACAGCCACATTCACAGCCATCGACAACCATCACCATCACAGCCCACAACAGCCACAACCGCGACCTGCAGCACTATCTCAGCACCATTGACTATCAACAACAACACCATTACCAAACCCAACAACAACCATAACCAACAGCACCAACATCGCAGCCGTCACCGATGCTGTACCCTCCTTACCGTCACCATCCGCGACCACCACCGCTGTCTTGAGCATCGATCTGTACAGATCAAAAGAGAAAAAGCAATGGGGCGACCTAGGTCACCTTCGGCCACCGTCGCTGGTGGAGTGGGAAAACCATGACAATACCACCACCATCGACCTCTGTCACACCCTCGCTAATAGCGGAAACACGAGGATGCGACGGACGGGATCGTCATAACACTTGGTATAATTACAGAGACATAATACATGCAAGATCCTCGTGTCATGACGTCGCCCGACACAATGGTGACTTGTGTCGTGGTTAGTCAGTTCCACGACTATCATAGTCTTATTAATTCTAAATCCAAAATACACAGAGTTCACAAATGAAAACAAACGATATACATTACTAATGCAAAACTATTGGAATCCTGAGGGTCTCTGCTAAGGCATCAGCTCTAGCTATCCTCTTTGATTATGTTCACCTGAAAAGATATGCTCAAAAATGGTCAACATAATTGTTGGTGAGCTTCGCAGGTTTTATGTATTGATGATGATAACAGTAAGTTCAATAAGCGTTACCACGACTACACTTATGTATAGGCGGTTTACCAGTTTTTAATAGCTACAGCCAAACCTAAACATCGGTTCCACATGGGAATTGATGACTGAAAGGAAACATTCCCAAGTTTAAATAGTTTATTAAGACGTAGCAAGATCCACACAGCACATACGTATAGTGTATAACCAAACCAGTCCTTAGGTCCCATTACCGGGATTAATGGTTATGTAAAAAGGTTTTCCATAGCATAATAAGTTTAATATGACGTAGCAAGATCCACACAGCGCATACGTTTAGGTTACAACCAAACCAATCCTTAGGTCCCAATTACCGGGATTAATGGTTGTAGTGGATGCTCGGCAAAGAAGAACCACAAAGTAGACCCACAAAGAAGAACCACACCGCCGAAAGCATCCAAGATCAATAGCATTCACAAGTAATCATCACACCACATATAGCATCAAAGTTATAGCGCATTATAATATAAAGCCACCAAATAACATACAAGGTAGCAACATAGCATAGAATCAAGAGTCATAATAACATCGTTCAATAAGAATAGCAATATAAGTTAACCATAAATGTTGAAGCAGACTTCCACTAGGGAAGGTGATTGAAAGTAAGTGAGCATTCTTTTCCCCCAAGTTTAAAATGTTTAAAAGTTATATAAGCGTAAAAAGGGGCCACGAAACTCACCTTGGATTGATGTAATGTATATGAACAAGAACTTCAACGAATTAGGCAAAGCACGATCAAACACGTTCAACCCTATTATTGATTGTAATTGAGTTTTTAATACGAATGAATATGTTTGGTAAGGTTTGAGTTGATTTGGTTTAACACGTGTCACACACGTAATTAGATATGTATATGTTACAATGTTTTTATAGATTTATATATGTATTAATAAGTAACTATTAATAAGTATTAAGTTTTACCAAATAATTATTTACATTTTGATTTTATTAGAAGGGTTTCATAAGTGTATTTATATATTTTTGGAATTAAATATAAAATGATGTGGTTTAAATATATAATTTATAATTATCCAAAGATAATTACAAATAAGGATAATTACAATTATAGTATTTTGATTAATAATAAGGTATTAATCTATATCTTTAGTTAAAATATATTTTACAAGAAATAACCCACAATTTTATTTGTAAATAATTTGTGAATTTATAAAATATATTTAAAGATAATATAGCGTTTATCTTATAGAAATAATTATTTATAATATTTATAAATAATATTTATATAATTTTCATGATTTTCATGATTATTTCATAGTTAAACTTGATTTAGAATTTATTTTATAAAATAAGTATTTTTAATATTTTTAAATAATATTTTATAAAAATCTATTAAAGTTTTTAAATAAAATAAATTTACAGAAAATTATTTTGTAAGATTTAAAATAAGGAAAATTAATAAAATTTATTTTTATAATTTTTAGAAATTTTTCCATATTTTTAAAGTATTTATAAAGCTTTAAAAAAATAAAAACAATTAAAAGGAGGCTGCCCGGGTCGAACCCGGGACCTCTCACCTGCACACACACACACCAAACCAGTGAACCAAGGCTCTAAGCCGCGTTATGAATCAGTTCCATTTCGTTTTAAACAGCTCTCACCCATTTCCCCCAAACCCGTACGAGCACTAATTCGATTTGATCCAAATTGAAGATCAAATCGATGTTAATCATAAAATTAATGTTAGGGCTTTTAATCCCTATGTAAAATCGAGTATATAGGTATGTTCAATTACCTGTTTCAAATTGTTTTGATGATAAGAACAATGAAGAACAAGCTGCGATATAACCCGAAATCGAATGATGATCAAACGATGATGAAAACCAAATTGCTTGCACAGGAAGCTTCGAATTAGGCTTATAATCAAAAGCCCTATGTTTAATTCGAGTTTTGAAACACTGAAGTTGGTGCTCGAACAGTTGCAGGTCGCGATGGAAGATGATGATTGAATTCGTTTGTTTTGTGTGTTTTAGATGGAATTGAAAGTTGCACAAGATTAGGATCAGTTATATAGTCGCTCAGGTTCAATTAATTAAACGAATTATTGGCGTTAGTGGTGATCGTGGTGGTTTCTTTCGGCCGAGTGGAAGTGGGTCGGTTTAGTGGGTTAGGTCATTCAATTATTCAAATTCAGGTGGTCCACGAGTTCGAATCCTCCATGAGATGCTGTCGGGAGCAATTGATTGAGCAAAATCCACGTTAATTTGGGTGTAGTATGTAACATTGCGTATTTTTAATAAATTGATTTTTGTTCGATACGTTGATGTTAATAATAATAATAATAATAATAATAATAATAATAATAATAATAATAATGTTAATAATAATAATAACGAAAATATAGGTTTTAAAACTTTAAACTTATAACAAATAACCTTGTGCATAAAATAATAACATTACAAAATTAGGAGGGGTTAAATTGTAAATTATTTAAACTAAAAACAAAACTCTAGTTTTGTTTGACAAATGTTATAAACCACAGGGACCAAATGTGAAATTTTTTTTTAAAAAAACCCCTCAACCCCGTCGACTTCTCCCTCACCGCCGGCCACCCTCCGGCCTCGCCTCCGGCGAGCTTCAAACGCCGAGATCACGCGGTTTTGACCAAAACCGACACTCCTGACACCTTCACATGGGAGATTCGAACTCGTGCAACTAAACAATTCCAAAATTCGAACGCATGCGGTGTAGAACCCGAGCCACGCGTTGTCGGACCTTTGTCAGTCCACAGATCGCACTAACAAGGTATTTTAATCAAATTAAACGAATAAGAACCACCATAACTCAGTTTCTAAACAACTCCCATATTCAATTTCGTTCAAAACGAGCTCAAACATCACCTTCGAACATCACCATACCCGCGGACCTGCAACTCGTATTCTAACCATCCTACAATCGATTTTACTCGAAATTAGCATTGGGTTTTGTTTCTATATCATCATTCGAAGCTTACCTCAAGATTAATTAGATTATTATCATCGTTGGAGCATCATTCGACCACCTCCATTGCCGCGGCTTGTTTCTAATCTGTTCCTGCCGATCTAAGTTCAATACAGGTAAATTAAACACACACACATACTCGTTTAATCTTGGGGAACAAAAGCCCCATGATTGCAGAAGCAATCAAAGTCGAATTCGGGTTCGATTTGGGTTGATTCAATCTAGGGTTCATAGGCTATTTGGGGAAATTGGGTTAAGAAGGTTTAAAATCAATTGGAACCCGAACCTAACGCGGTTGTGACCATGGTTCACTGGTCCCTGCACCCATTGCAATCAGTGAGGTCCCGGGTTCGACCCCGGGCCACCTCAACCATTTTTTTGGGGCCTTTTAAGCCTCCAAAAATTATCAAAAAATTGTAAAAATTATAAAAATATTTTTACAAACATCAAAAATTTTCAGAACAATTTAATTAATTACTGAAATTTATTTTTAACATTTTACCTATTTTAATAAATGTTTTAAATAAATAAAATTACAAATAATACTAAATTATTTAAACAAAAGTGAACTTCTAATAATAATTTAATTTATTAAATTATTATTTGACACTATATTACTCTTGATTATCTCAAATAATCATTATTATTGTTTTAATCATGAGTAAATATAAAAAGTGATATATTTAAAATCATTTTAAATAACAAGTTCATTTCTTTTAGTTACACAAATAATTAAATATTTTAATTAATTATCATATAATTAATTATATAAAATTAATTATTTGTTTTCCACACTTTAACAATAAATCAAAACTGTTACGTGTATTGATCCATATATTTTTATTAATATTCTAAACATAATCATTTTCAATAAATTCATTTTATTTATTTCGAAACATTCCAACTAAATAAATTACTTAATTTAAACTACCATTCAAAACCAAATGGAAATCCTAATACATTCCCACATTCTCAAATCATTATTATTCTAATTCGAGACACCGTTCCTTAGGTTAATCGTAAGGAAATCGTTGGTGTTTAATCTATCACTTCCAGGTTCTAATATCATCAATCAAGTGAGTATTCATATCCCCTTTTTATATCATTTCCTATTTGGGGGAAATCATGTGTTACAATATATTCAATCATGATATTCTATTGTTGTTTCATTCTAAATTCAATTCAAGACAGGTTATGTTATTACTTGCAATTACGTGAACATACTATGCTAAACTGGACGACAATAAAACCCTAATTCAATCAATCAATCAATCCTGGCAACAATGTAGATCTACTGGTTTGGATAACCCACCCCATATGAATAGTCGAGTGGTGATTGTGCCAGAGGCAGGAGTTAAACTATGGTGTATGTGTGGAGTCTATTATTTGCAAGTGTCAAGTCAAGGGGTTGTTATTGTGTCAGTTTATCTATATGTTTTACTATTGCAATATAAGTCTTAACGTTACCTTGTGAATTGGATTATTCTCAATCAATCAATCAATCTATATGTATATTCAAAACTATGACTACTCACCAGCTAATTCGTTAGCTGACTTTATTTTCTCACATGATTTCAGGTTAAGCAAGATAGTGGACTTCTACCTGCTCATTTAAGACCCGGACTTAGTTAAAATAAAAGACAATTACTATTTGTGATTTCAATTGTTGTATTTGTGTATGTTGAACTTATATTATCATGTAATCTGATCTTAATATTATTTCCACTATTAGACAACCATGTGTTATGAACAATCAATCATTCCCTCGTCCGCTCCGATGATTCCGCCGTCGGTCGGGGTGTGACAGATTGGTATCAGAGCCATGGTTATAGGGAATTAGGTTATTAGAAATGGAATGACCTAGACTATAACTAAGTACCTTTACACATGAGTCCTCTCATGTATTTTATATGCTTAGACAGGATTTTATGTGCCTTACATGTTTATACTTGATTATGTGATTTTCTGTTTATGTGATTCTTCTTATACTATGAATCTATCAATATACACACGAATCTTAACTCATATTCTAAGGCATTGTGTGCCTAATTCAAGTGATTTCAAACTCCAAAACTCGATTGTTATTCATGGTTTTCAAATCTCGTCAAAGTCCGTGTCACATGACCGAGAACATGCAATGCTGGAAGAGTGGGATACCTGTATCTTAAGGTGTTCTGTCTAGGCAAGGTATTTCATACAACTTGATTACCTTACCTGGGAACCCTCGAGATGAGTATTCGCTTATAGGTACGCATGTCCTCGTGCTGGACACAAATACTTTGATAAGTCAACGTAATCGTTTTGGTTCGCGAACCGAACGTTTACACTCCTAACCTCTCATTGTTATTCTAAACAATCTCATTAACGATCTTATTATTTTGAAAAGTTTTTAAAACCAATTACCCGTTTCTCATAGAGGTTTCTTCTTTCCATATTATACAGAATGGCTTCTCGTCAAATCCGTTCACGATCTAGAAACTCTGGCCGCAAGATTGCTACTATGGTAGCACGTGAAGTTGCTGCTGTTATCCCAACTCTGCTTACCCACTTGAACCAAGGCAACAATACTGATCAAAACCCAACTGCACCAAACCCTCCCCAAACTTGTACCTACAAACATTTCAGTTCTTGCAACCCCACTAAGTTCAGTGGAACTGAAGGAGCTACCGGATTACTACAGTGGTTCGAAAGCATCGAGAACACCTTCCTAAACAGCGAATGCCCTGAAAATCTAAAAGTCCGGTATGCCACAAGTGTTCTCCAGAAACGCGCACTCACTTGGTGGAACGGGGAGAAACGAACCCGTGGCACTGATGCTGCCCTGGCATTGACGTGGGCTGAAGTAAAGGAACTCATGACACGAGAATTCTGCCCACGAAATGAAATCAAAAGACTAGAAGCTGAATTCTGGGATTTGGCTCAGGAAAGCGGCGAGAATCTGGTTTACACCACCCGTTTTCACGAGTTGAGTCTTCTGGTTCCTCATCTAGTTACTCCCTCATCTCGAGCTATCGAGAAGTACATAGGTGGTCTCCCTATGCAAATTCAGGATACCGTGTGGGGTAGGAACCCTACTAACTTGGCAGATGCTATCCGTCTAGCAGCTCAGTTAACCGACAACCATGTCAAGGCCGGTACCTTGACCAGGAAGGGTGACAAGAAGAAAATGGAGAAGTCTTCTACTGAAACAACCAAGGAAGACAAGCCTGAAACTTCCAGGAACCGGAAGAGGAAGGCTAACTCTCAAAACTTTGCTGTAGTTACCCCTGCTGTTCCAATCAACCAAGTCGCACCGACCTATCAACCAACCATGAATAATCAAGCCCCAACAAAGAAACCTTACACCAGGCCATTTCCACAATGCAACATCTGCAAGTATCATCATCCTACTGGTGCTAAGTGTCGTCAGTGCACCAGTTGTGGTCGTTTTGGCCATACATTCAACATATGCAGGAATGCTGCTAAGGTATTGGTAAATGCGCCAGTCCAACAAAACCCTCCTGCAATTGCTCAAGTTCGTGCATGTTATCAATGCGGTGATCCAACTCATTTCCGTAACCGATGTCCTCAGCTCGTTAATGCCGTACCCGCAGCACAAGGGCGTGCTTTTAACATCAATGCCCAACAAGCTCAGGCTGCCAATGATGTGGTGAATGGTACGTTCCTAATCGATCATCAATATGCTTCAATTTTATTTGATACCGGTGCCGATAAAAGTTTTGTATCCTTAGAATTTGAACCTTTGCTTGTTAATACCCGAACTAAGTTAGGGAAACCGTTTACAGTAGAAATAGCTGATGGAAAATCCGTCACAATTGATTCTGTCATCCAAAATTGTACCCTTAAACTTAGTGAACACGAATTCCCTGTCGATCTTATACCGATGCCACTTGGAAGTTTTGACGTCATTATAGGCATGGATTGGTTGTCAAAGAACCACGCTGAAGTCGTCTGTTTCGAGAAAATCATCCGGATCCCTCGCGCATCTGGAAGTGTCTTAAATATTTACGGGGAAAAGTCTTCCAAAGGACTTAAACTCATGACTTGCACTAAAGCCCAAAAGTACCTCCGCAAGCGTTACGTGGCTTTCTTAGCTCATATCGTGAAAACGGATAAGAACCCTAAGAAGATTGAAGACATTCCGGTTATTCGAGAATTTCCCGAAGTCTTTCCCGAAGACCTAACCGGTCTTCCTCCCGTTCGTCAAGTTGAATTCAGGATCGACCTTGTGCCTGGTGCAACTCCCGTGGCAAAATCACCTTATCGTCTCGCGCCTTCCGAAATGCAAGAACTTGCTAGCCAATTGCAAGAACTGTCAGACAAAGGATTCATTCGCCCGAGCTCATCACCGTGGGGAGCCCCAGTCTTATTCGTGAAGAAAAAGGATGGTTCTTTTCGTATGTGTATCGACTATCGAGAACTCAACAAACTCACAATCAAGAATCGTTACCCATTACCCAGAATCGACGATCTGTTTGATCAGCTTCAAGGAGCCACTCATTTCTCAAAGATCGATCTTCGTTCTGGTTATCACCAACTCCGTGTGCACGATGATGATATCCCAAAAACCGCTTTCCGAACGAGATATGGCCATTACGAGTTTACAGTGATGCCATTCGGGTTAACCAACGCACCGGCAGTATTCGTGGATTTAATGAATCGCGTGTGCCGACCATACCTAGACAAATTCGTGATCGTATTCATCGACGATATCTTGATATACTCCAAATCCAAATCCGATCACGAGAACCACCTTCGTCTAATACTCGAACTTCTGAGGAAAGAGAAACTCTACGCCAAATTCTCAAAGTGTGAATTCTGGCTTAATGAGGTTCAATTTCTTGGTCACATAGTAAACAGCAAAGGAATTCACGTTGATCCCGCAAAGATCGAGGCAGTAAAGAAATGGGGAGAACCTAAGACTCCTACCGAGGTTCGTTCATTTCTTGGACTAGCCGGATATTATCGACGTTTTATTCCTAACTTCTCTAAGATTGCTGTGCCACTCACTGCTTTGACCCACAAGGATAAGCCTTTTTCTTGGGGGCCTGATCAAGAAAAAGCATTTCAAACCCTCAAGCAAAAGTTGTGTGAGGCGCCGATTCTAACACTTCCTGATGGAAACGACGACTTTGTTGTCTATTGTGACGCTTCAAAACAAGGTCTAGGGTGCGTTCTCATGCAGCGAGGCAAAGTTATAGCTTATGCCTCAAGACAATTGAAGATTCATGAGAAAAATTATACGACGCACGATCTTGAATTGGGTGCTGTCGTATTCGCGCTCAAAATCTGGAGACACTATCTCTATGGCACCAAATGTGTTGTATTCACCGATCATAAGAGTCTCCAGTACATGTTCAACCAGAAGGAGCTTAACATGAGGCAACGACGATGGGTCGAACTACTCAATGACTACGACTGTGAGATTCGTTACCACCCCGGTAAAGCTAATGTCGTAGCCGATGCATTAAGTCGTAAAGGTCAAGTTATGCTTCAAAGTGTTACCATCCAAACCGACCTCTTGACCCGTATACTCGAAGCTCAACACGAATCAGTCACCGAGGGCAACATGTATGAGGAAATGTCATGCGGTGCTGAACTCCAATTGGAAATCAAGTCGGACGGACTACTGTACTTTCTAAATCGACTTTGGATTCCGAATCGCGATAATCTTCGAACAACCATCATGGATGAGGCTCATAAGGCTCGTTATTCTATTCATCCGGGAGCAGATAAGATGTTCATGAATCTTCGGAACCAATATTGGTGGCCCGGCATGAAGAAGGATATAGCCTTGTATGTATCTAAATGCCTCACATGTTCCAAAGTCAAAGCCGAGCATCAATGTCCCTCTGGATTACTCGTACAACCCGAGGTTCCATTATGGAAGTGGGAAAGCATATCCATGGATTTCATCACCAAGCTGCCTCGTACCGCTAGTGGTCACGATAGTATCTGGGTTATCATTGATCGATTGACTAAGTCGGCTCATTTCATTCCAATTCGGGAAGATTATCGAGTCGAGAAATTGGCTCGCATCTACATCAATGAAATAGTCAGTCGGCATGGTGTACCTTTAGATATTATCTCTGATCGCGATGGTCGTTTCATCTCTCATTTCTGGAAAAGTCTTCAATCAGCCCTTGGGACTCAACTAAATCTTAGCACAGCCTATCACCCGCAAACCGACGGTCAGACTGAAAGAACGATACAAACCCTCGAGGATATGCTCCGGGCTTGTGTCATTGATTTCAGTGGATCGTGGGATTCTCATCTTCCGTTGATCGAATTCTCTTACAATAACAGTTACCATACCAGCATCCAGATGGCACCATTTGAGGCCTTGTATGGCCGAAAGTGTCGATCTCCCATCTGCTGGTCTGAAGTTGGTGAATCACAGATTACTGGTCCGGAATTGATACAAGAAACAACAGACAAAATTCATAAGATCCGTGATAACTTGGTGGCTGCTAGGAATCGTCAAAAGCATTATGCTGATAAAAGACGTAAGCCCATGGAATACAATGTCGGTGATCTCGTACTTCTTAAGGTATCACCTTGGAAGGGAGTGATTCGCTTTGGAAAGAAAGGGAAGCTAGCACCTCGTTACGTGGGTCCATTCAAAGTGCTCGAGCGAATCGGGAAAGTGGCCTACAAGCTTGAACTACCCCAAGAACTCAGCAATATACATCCAACGTTTCATGTTTCAAATCTCAAGAAATGTCTTGCCGATGAAAATCTCCACATTCCACTCGACGAAGTCCAGATTGATGAATCTATGCACTTTATTGAGAAACCTGTGGAAATTATGGATCGGGAAGTCAAACAACTCAAACGTAGCCGAATACCAATTGTCAAAGTTCGTTGGGAGTCTAAACGTGGACCAGAGTTCACCTGAAACGTGAGGACCAAATGAAATCCAAGTACCCGCATCTTTTCGTTTCAGCCTCCTAGTGATTAAAATTTCGGGACGAAATTTCCTAAAGCAGGGGAGACTGTAACATTGCGTATTTTTAATAAATTGATTTTTGTTCGATACGTTGATGTTAATAATAATAATAATAATAATAATAATAATAATAATAATAATAATAATAATAATAATAATGTTAATAATAATAATAACGAAAATATAGGTTTTAAAACTTTAAACTTATAACAAATAACCTTGTGCATAAAATAATAACATTACAAAATTAGGAGGGGTTAAATTGTAAATTATTTAAACTAAAAACAAAACTCTAGTTTTGTTTGACAAATGTTATAAACCACAGGGACCAAATGTGAAATTTTTTTTTAAAAAAACCCCTCAACCCCGTCGACTTCTCCCTCACCGCCGGCCACCCTCCGGCCTCGCCTCCGGCGAGCTTCAAACGCCGAGATCACGCGGTTTTGACCAAAACCGACACTCCTGACACCTTCACATGGGAGATTCGAACTCGTGCAACTAAACAATTCCAAAATTCGAACGCATGCGGTGTAGAACCCGAGCCACGCGTTGTCGGACCTTTGTCAGTCCACAGATCGCACTAACAAGGTATTTTAATCAAATTAAACGAATAAGAACCACCATAACTAAGTTTCTAAACAACTCCCATATTCAATTTCGTTCAAAACGAGCTCAAACATCACCTTCGAACATCACCATACCCGCGGACCTGCAACTCGTATTCTAACCATCCTACAATCGATTTTACTCGAAATTAGCATGGGTTTTGTTTCTATATCATCATTCGAAGCTTACCTCAAGATTAATTAGATTATTATCATCGTTGGAGCATCATTCGACCACCTCCATTGCCGCGGCTTGTTTCTAATCTGTTCCTGCCGATCTAAGTTCAATACAGGTAAATTAAACACACACACATACTCGTTTAATCTTGGGGAACAAAAGCCCCATGATTGCAGAAGCAATCAAAGTCGAATTCGGGTTCGATTTGGGTTGATTCAATCTAGGGTTCATAGGCTATTTGGGGAAATTGGGTTAAGAAGGTTTAAAATCAATTGGAACCCGAACCTAACGCGGTTGTGACCATGGTTCACTGGTCCCTGCACCCATTGCAATCAGTGAGGTCCCGGGTTCGACCCCGGGCCACCTCAACCATTTTTTTTGGGGCCTTTTAAGCCTCCAAAAATTATCAAAAAATTGTAAAAATTATAAAAATATTTTACAAACATCAAAAATTTTCAGAACAATTTAATTAATTACTGAAATTTATTTTTAACATTTTACCTATTTTAATAAATGTTTTAAATAAATAAAATTACAAATAATACTAAATTATTTAAACAAAAGTGAACTTCTAATAATAATTTAATTTATTAAATTATTATTTGACACTATATTACTCTTGATTATCTCAAATAATCATTATTATTGTTTTAATCATGAGTAAATATAAAAAGTGATATATTTAAAATCATTTTAAATAACAAGTTCATTTCTTTTAGTTACACAAATAATTAAATATTTTAATTAATTATCATATAATTAATTATACAAAATTAATTATTTGTTTTCCACACTTTAACAATAAATCAAAACTGTTACGTGTATTGATCCATATTTTTATTAATATTCTAAACATAATCATTTTCAATAAATTCATTTTATTTATTTCGAAACATTCCAACTAAATAAATTACTTAATTTAAACTATCATTCAAAACCAAATGGAAATCCTAATACATTCCCACATTCTCAAATCATTATTATTCTAATTCGAGACACCGTTCCTTAGGTTAATCGTAAGGAAATCGTTGGTGTTTAATCTATCACTTCCAGGTTCTAATATCATCAATCAAGTGAGTATTCATATCCCCTTTTTATATCATTTCCTATTTGGGGGAAATCATGTGTTACAATATATTCAATCATGATATTCTATTGTTGTTTCATTCTAAATTCAATTCAAGACAGGTTATGTTATTACTTGCAATTACGTGAACATACTATGCTAAACTGGACGACAATAAAACCCTAATTCAATCAATCAATCAATCCTGGCAACAATGTAGATCTACTGGTTTGGATAACCCACCCCATATGAATAGTCGAGTGGTGATTGTGCCAGAGGCAGGAGTTAAACTATGGTGTATGTGTGGAGTCTATTATTTGCAAGTGTCAAGTCAAGGGGTTGTTATTGTGTCAGTTTATCTATATGTTTTACTATTGCAATATAAGTCTTAACGTTACCTTGTGAATTGGATTATTCTCAATCAATCAATCAATCTATATGTATATTCAAAACTATGACTACTCACCAGCTAATTCGTTAGCTGACTTTATTTTCTCACATGATTTCAGGTTAAGCAAGATAGTGGACTTCTACCTGCTCATTTAAGACCCGGACTTAGTTAAAATAAAAGACAATTACTATTTGTGATTTCAATTGTTGTATTTGTGTATGTTGAACTTATATTATCATGTAATCTGATCTTAATATTATTTCCACTATTAGACAACCATGTGTTATGAACAATCAATCATTCCCTCGTCCGCTCCGATGATTCCGCCGTCGGTCGGGGTGTGACATAGTAGCCTCGCCGGAATTGTCGCCGGCGGCGACCGGAATGCGATCGGGAAACCGAGGGTAGGGGCTGGGTTTTAAAAGAATTTACATTTTACCCCCCTGCGGTTTGTAGTTTATTATTTTATGTTAGTAACTTTTAAAATAAGTTTTAAAAATTACATAAACACCCCCTGCACTTATAAATCTAATATATATATATATATATATATATATATATATTTTAAATCTTTGTTATTATTTTTATTATTAGTATTATTAGTATTATTATTATTAGGATTATTAGTATTATATTATTATTATTATTATTATTATTATTATTATTATTATTATTATTATTATTATTATATTTATTATTATGGTTGAAATTTATATAAATGTATAAAATTAACTTTTATTTAACGAAGATTACGGGATGTTACAGTCTCCCCTGCTTTAGGAAATTTCGTCCCGAAATTTTAATCACGAGGAGACTGAAACGAAAAGATATGGGTACTTGGATTTCACTTGGTCCTCTCGTTCCCAGGTGAACTCTGGGCCATGTTTAAATTCCCAACGGACTTGACAATAGGTATCCGGCTTTATTTCATTTTTATAGAATCTTTTACAAGATTCTTGACGTAATGTATGCCAATTCGAACTCTTCCAGAGAATCGCGGGATTCTCTTTGAGATTTGGCATATAGAATGTTAGAACACAATGACGAGTTACCATGGTATGTTAGACTTATAATCATAATTTTCCAGAACATAATTTCGTGACAAGGTGAAGTCTAGAAATCATTGAAAGACCAGCAATGATAAGAAAAGTTATCCATTGGATTTTAAGAATCCCAAACGCCACCATATGAAGCGACTTTAACGCATATTTTGTGAATATGTATTTCTCCTTTGACCAACCATCGGTCTAAGAATAATACGCTATGCGAAGGTCTTGGAATGGGTTTACAATGATGGTCAAGAGTAGGAAGTGAATCAATTATTCAGATTAACGATTGATGTTTTAACGTCATACCACGATATACGAATATTTGAAATAGATGCAGGTTAATTTCTCGACGTTGTGAGATAATGGTTTGCTATTACGTAAGGATTACTCTGAACCTTTCCTTGGTGGGTAAACTTGATAGCATTGCTGATCAAGTGGGTGATAATTCGTCTAATCCGTAAAACATCACCAATAACCTCCACTGGGACATCACCCCTTCTTGGCTTAAATTTTGTGGTCTCCAACCTTATAACTCCTGACTCAACTTTGGAAAAGTCGAGGATGTCACTAATAAGTTGAAGGACTAGTTCGCCAGAAGACAACACGTACTTATAAGTGGTAACAAGGTTATAATTAGTTTATTCGATTATTGAGGTGAGTGATCACTTATAAAATATTCAATTAACAAAGCATCCCGAGATGTAGGAATTCCACCTACAACATTGCATGTTCTTAGTTATAGGACACATTCTTAAGAGGATTTGAGAACCGTAAGTAACGGTTTAAAGTTTTTGAAGGCCATTCGGTGTTTAGGAAAGTGTTCTCGATGCTTTCGAACCACTGTAGTAATCCGGTAGCTCCTTCGGTTCCACTGAACTTAGTGGGGTTGCAAGAACTGAAATGCTTGTAGTTACAAGCACGTGGAGGGTTAGAACAAACAGAGATTTGAGCAGGGTTCGCGCCTTGATTCAGATGAGTTAGGAGGGTTGGTATGACCGTAGCAACCTCACGTTCCACAATAGTAATAACCTTACGGCCAGAGTTTCTAGATCGGTATTGTTTTTGACGAATAGACATTTTGAAATATCATTAAGATATTTTATGTGAATTGGTGAATACGAGCTATACAACATGAAAACAACTATCGGGAATTTGGCATAATAATAATGAGATGTTCCGTGTGTAATCGTTTGATTCATAATTCAAAGTGAGTATGTTGACTAACCAAAGTTTTAAGTTAACCACATCTTTGTTGAAGACATGCGTTTCGATAAGCAGATACTCATCCCACTCTTCCAACATTGCATGTATTGGGTGGTGAGGCATAGACTTTGTCGAGATTTTGAAAACCACGAATAACGAGTCAAAGCTCATTTTGAAAAGTATTTGATTTAGGCACGTAATGCTTTGACTATAATTTAAGATTTGTGTGTGCTTTGATAGGAATCAAAGTATAAAAAGAATCACATATGATTCTACTTATCAAGTTCCAATAACCCATGCTTCGGTCCATTAAGATCATTATGTAGCCTAGTTTAAGCACATTCTTAGTATACCGGTGATGTTTATATATAGGGTTCCCCGCAGCGTTCCCACCACATCAACGATATACCTTGAGTGATACCTAAACTAGTTACATAACATCTTAATTTTCCTTAGCACCTACTTAAATATTAACATTTTGTATGGGTAGAGAGTATCATTACTCCTCTACATTCATGTATTCCACTTTCATTCTAAGCATTAATCAGTAGTTACTGAAATGCTAAGTGGAGGAATGTTTCATAAGGTCAATATCGTGATTGGAAATACCATGAAGGCTTTAAGTAGGACAGGACTTGAGTATATGATAATGTTTGATTGCCTTAACAAGGACTTACTAGAATTATGACCCTAGCACCCTAGGGTATAGAATAGAAACTTGTGATACTCATGATCGTTACCTCATGATAAGATTAGCCAGACTTCTCATGCATGGTGAATTACAATTACGTGTGCACCCGTAATGGTAATCTACCTTGCATGATCACCCTTAGCTTCACTTACCCCAAGTTAACATCATAGTATTATTTAGATTTAGCAAGCATAACTAACGTAATGTCCTTATGTCCATGAGCCAGTATTCCAATAATAGCATGTAATAGCAAATAAGCATATAAGCACATTAAGTCTAATGATAACTGCATATCCGTCATACTTTCAGGATTTCAGTCATAACTATGATAGGGTCGGATTCAATATCCGAGATCGACGCTACGCGTGATCACCGAAGTTCCCTAATAATATGATGTTGTGCGCATACAAGCGTAAAGTTCTTAGTATAAAAGTATCCCATGGAGAAAGACTGAGAGTAATAATGTCTTCCCCGGGATGTTCAGAGAACACGTGTACATGTATAAAATCAAGTATGTAGGAACATACTTGTAGATTATTAGGTATATAGGAATATACCTGTATATTAAGTTCATAGACTTAATATATTTGACCCATTTGCCTTGTAGATCTGTGTATTGACCATAGTTTATCACTCATCCCAGAAATCCCCAGGTAAGCATACCAGGTCTCGTAATGAGATATATGCGATATGCTTGCCTTAGCCCGAGGGCCTTTTGCCAGGAAATCCAGAATACAGGTGTCTATGTGTCACGCAAATCATGAAAGACATTTAGGTAAAATCAAATGCACACAATCCCTAGCATGCATTCTATATGAAGGTTCTTAGGTTATAGTCTAGGTCGAATTCTCCACCTAAATCTCTATAACCAAGGCTCTGATACCAATCTGTCACACCCTCGCTAATAGCGGAAACACGAGGATGCGACGGACGGGATCGTCATAACACTTGGTATAATTACAGAGACATAATACATGCAAGATCCTCGTGTCATGACGTCGCCCGACACAATGGTGACTTGTGTCGTGGTTAGTCAGTTCCACGACTATCATAGTCTTATTAATTCTAAATCCAAAATACACAGAGTTCACAAATGAAAACAAACGATATACATTACTAATGCAAAACTATTGGAATCCTGAGGGTCTCTGCTAAGGCATCAGCTCTAGCTATCCTCTTTGATTATGTTCACCTGAAAAGATATGCTCAAAAATGGTCAACATAATTGTTGGTGAGCTTCGCAGGTTTTATGTATTGATGATGATAACAGTAAGTTCAATAAGCGTTACCGCGACTACACTTATGTATAGGCGGTTTACCAGTTTTTAATAGCTACAGCCAAACCTAAACATCGGTTCCACATGGGAATTGATGACTGAAAGGAAACATTCCCAAGTTTAAATAGTTTATTAAGACGTAGCAAGATCCACACAGCACATACGTATAGTGTATAACCAAACCAGTCCTTAGGTCCCATTACCGGGATTAATGGTTATGTAAAAAGGTTTTCCATAGCATAATAAGTTTAATATGACGTAGCAAGATCCACACAACGCATACGTTTAGGTTACAACCAAACCAATCCTTAGGTCCCAATTACCGGGATTAATGGTTGTAGTGGATGCTCGGCAAAGAAGAACCACAAAGTAGACCCACAAAGAAGAACCACACCGCCGAAAGCATCCAAGATCAATAGCATTCACAAGTAATCATCACACCACATATAGCATCAAAGTTATAGCGCATTATAATATAAAGCCACCAAATAACATACAAGGTAGCAACATAGCATAGAATCAAGAGTCATAATAACATCGTTCAATAAGAATAGCAATATAAGTTAACCATAAATGTTGAAGCAGACTTCCACTAGGGAAGGTGATTGAAAGTAAGTGAGCATTCTTTTCCCCCAAGTTTAAAATGTTTAAAAGTTATATAAGCGTAAAAAGGGGCCACGAAACTCACCTTGGATTGATGTAATGTATATGAACAAGAACTTCAACGAATTAGGCAAAGCACGATCAAACACGTTCAACCCTATTATTGATTGTAATTGAGTCTTTAATACGAATGAATATGTTTGGTAAGGTTTGAGTTGATTTGGTTTAACACGTGTCACACACGTAATTAGATATGTATATGTTACAATGTTTTTATAGATTTATATATGTATTAATAAGTAACTATCAATAAGTATTAAGTTTTACCAAATAATTATTTACATTTTGATTTTATTAGAAGGGTTTCATAAGTGTATTTATATATTTTTGGAATTAAATATAAAATGATGTGGTTTAAATATATAATTTATAATTATCCAAAGATAATTACAAATAAGGATAATTACAATTATAGTATTTTGATTAATAATAAGGTATTAATCTATATCTTTAGTTAAAATATATTTTACAAGAAATAACCCACAATTTTATTTGTAAATAATTTGTGAATTTATAAAATATATTTAAAGATAATATAGCGTTTATCTTATAGAAATAATTATTTATAATATTTATAAATAATATTTATATAATTTTCATGATTTCATGATTATTTCATAGTTAAACTTGATTTAGAATTTATTTTATAAAAATAAGTATTTTTAATATTTTTAAATAATATTTTATAAAAATCTATTAAAGTTTTTAAATAAAATAAATTTACAGAAAATTATTTTGTAAGATTTAAATAAGGAAAATTAATAAAATTTATTTTTATAATTTTTAGAAATTTTTCCATATTTTTAAAGTATTTATAAAGCTTTAAAAAAAATAAAAACAATTAAAAGGAGGCTGCCCGGGTCGAACCCGGGACCTCTCACCTGCACACACACACACCAAACCAGTGAACCAAGGCTCTAAGCCGCGTTATGAATCAGTTCCATTTCGTTTTAAACAGCTCTCACCCATTTCCCCCAAACCCGTACGAGCACTAATTCGATTTGATCCAAATTGAAGATCAAATCGATGTTAATCATAAAATTAATGTTAGGGCTTTTAATCCCTATGTAAAATCGAGTATATAGGTATGTTCAATTACCTGTTTCAAATTGTTTTGATGATAAGAACAATGAAGAACAAGCTGCGATATAACCCGAAATCGAATGATGATCAAACGATGATGAAAACCAAATTGCTTGCACAGGAAGCTTCGAATTAGGCTTATAATCAAAAGCCCTATGTTTAATTCGAGTTTTGAAACACTGAAGTTGGTGCTCGAACAGTTGCAGGTCGCGATGGAAGATGATGATTGAATTCGTTTGTTTTGTGTGTTTTAGATGGAATTGAAAGTTGCACAAGATTAGGATCAGTTATATAGTCGCTCAGGTTCAATTAATTAAACGAATTATTGGCGTTAGTGGTGATCGTGGTGGTTTCTTTCGGCCGAGTGGAAGTGGGTCGGTTTAGTGGGTTAGGTCATTCAATTATTCAAATTCAGGTGGTCCACGAGTTCGAATCCTCCATGAGATGCTGTCGGGAGCAATTGATTGAGCAAAATCCACGTTAATTTGGGTGTAGTAGCCTCGCCGGAATTGTCGCCGGCGGCGACCGGAATGCGATCGGGAAACCGAGGGTGGGGGCTGGGTTTTAAAAGAATTACATTTTACCCCCTGCGGTTTGTAGTTTATTATTTTATGTTAGTAACTTTTAAAATAAGTTTTAAAAATTACATAAACACCCCCTGCACTTATAAATCTAATAATTATATATATATATATATATATATATATATATATATATATATATATATTTTAAATCTTTGTTATTATTTTTTATTAGTATTATTAGTATTATTATTATTAGGATTATTAGTGTTATTATTATTATTATATTATTATTATTATTATTATTATTATTATTATTATTATTATTATTATTATATTTATTATTATGGTTGAAATTTACATAAATGTATAAAATTAACTTTTATTTAACGAAGATTACGGGATGTTACAACCTCGTCGGACCTCCCTAATCCACCACCACCGCGACCGCACCACCATAGTCACCATCGTGATCGATCTGCAACCGCCTCTATCGCCTTCAATAGATGAAGGGGCTAATTAGGGTTAGGGCTCATGAAAACGATGAAGATGAAGAGGATGGATCAATTGAGAGCCATATGGAGGAACAATTAGAGGTAGAGAGGAGAGTGGATTGTGATTTAAGTAGATTGAGATGATTTACCCTAAAAACTGTCACAGGTCAGTTTCTTGAGTTCTTGATTTCATGCTTCTAAACCTTAGGATTTTGAGCTCTATGCACATGGTTCAATTCAAAATCTTGATTCATATACCACGAGATTCAGCACTAACTACAGAAGTAGTAGAAGAAGAAGATCCAAATTTACACTTGTATCTACTCAATTCTCTTGATTGGGCACGAAGATCGAGCAATAGTAATTACATACAAATTAGTAATCACATGGTGACGGGGGTGGTTGTGGTGGTGATGGTGGTCGTGGCGGTGGTGATGGGAGTCATGGTGGTAATGGGAGTCACGGTGGTGGTGATGGGTGGCTCTAATAAAGGGAAAAGAGTGGGGGGAGGGGACTGCGGTGGTGGTGAGAGGGGCTGCGGCGGCGGTGGTGATGAGAGGGGCTGCGGCGGCGGCGGTGGTGATAGGGGTTGCGGCGGTGCTGGTGATAAGGGCTGCGGTGGTGCTGGTGGTGATAACTGGGTGGTTGTGGTGGTGGTGATAGGGGTGGTTATGGTGGTGGTGGTTTGAAGAGATGATGTTGATGGATGGGACCCACAAGTGTTTTATTGTTATTATTTAATTTGAAGGGTAGTTTCGTCTTTTTATTAATAATTTTAACAGAAACAGTAACGGTGTTAATTATTTGAACTCAAATGGATATAAAAATGAAACGTATAGGCTCAAATGAAGATAACACGAAACGTTAGGGGGCGGATGGCAATTTTGAAACTGCAGGGACGCAAGTGGTTAAAATGGGAAAACGTCAGGGATGCAAATGGTAATTTACTCTAATAATTATATTTATAAAAATACATCTTTTTTAGTTTATTAAAAACACTATATTTAATTCATAAAGAATTACATAATATCATTAATAGCTAAGTGTCCACCAAAAACTTTTTTATGTATACATGAGTTACATGATGGAACCAGTTTGATTTTTTAGGAGTTACTCAGCCGGTTTTTTTATTTATTACTTTAATTACATTGTTATGCTTTGAAAGAGATATTATGATGATAAGTGATGTACGCCTCAACTAAAAGGTTATAGGTTCTGGTTTATGGGGTCAAGATGTGATGAATTTATTTTCAAAATGTATGTGTTATTCTTAATGAGTGAAGGACCAAGTCTAGTAGCAAAATTATTTGAGTTAGAATGATAAATCTATTTTTAAGATTTAGAGTTGAGTCCCACTACAGATGGATGTAGAATGAGAAGTAAATTAGATGAGTTTGTGATTTGCGGTTATAAAATGTGCTAGCTTAAAAAAAACACTAAATTGTTGCATTGTGTTCTACTGATACAAATTGACCTAAATGCCCCTCCAAAACTCGAGTGTGTGACCCATTGATGAAAAAGGAAAGAAGATAGAAAACAGCAAGTGTGAAGGGCAATAATGTCCAACAAATAATATAAGTTGCTGTAATAACACACCAGAAGTCCATTTTCGTATGTAGATGCACGAATACATTCAACGCTCGAGTCTCATCAACAGGCGTTAGGGTTTATTTCAGCTAAAGGGGAAAACGACGACGAACACAAAGACGGATCCAAAGCTATCCATTCTGCTAATTCGATAGTTATTCAATCGATTTCGCTTAATTGTGGGAGGATTTGTATGCCAATTGGTTGAATTTGAGCTGTACGGATCTCTTCTGCATCAAGCAAGGTAACTTCTTTGCATTACAAGATTGTACGGAAATTCGGAGAGAAATAGTTGCTGTGTGTCGATTAGTTCGATCGTTATGTGGTGAAATGGTTCTAGAAGAGATCAAGTTCAGTCTTGTGCTAAACTAAGGGAATCGAAAGTTGGATAATTAGTGATTGTGTGCAGTTTATGGGAACATTAGGCTTGATTTAGGTTAAGTATTACTTAAAATTGACCTTTGAGGTAATTTATGGCATCTGGAAGTTTAGTAACTTTGTGAGGTTTGAATTAATTGGTGTTGAATTTTTGAAGAAATGCTTCTTGGAAGGCTCATTGCATTCACGATTCAGGAAGCATTTAGAGTTTAACTTTAGATTTTTTGGATTCTATGTACTGTTATGCTGTCCTCCCTTAAAGATCAAAGCCTTAGTATACCATTTTAATCGACTTTAGTGTTTAATTATATATTTTACAATGCATAGCTGACTTAGGGTTTTACTAAAGTTGATAAATTGATTGTTCTGGCAATATTGATTCTTGACATTCTTAGATTGATTGTTCCTTCTGAGTTCACTTTTGTGGCTTGATGGACTTATTCTTCATAGCTTATAGAATATAGATTCTGTTTTCTTTTCTGATTTCAAGTTTGTTTGTTTTTTTTTTTTTAAAAGTCTTTTCTTTGTGCATATCTGCTGTCTATTTGGTCCATTCATTCCTATTAGTTCTACACAATGAAGTCTTGTGGTAATGATAGGCGGTTTCCATTATTATCTTGAAACTTTTTGGCATACCACAAAGTTGCTTCAGTTGATTCTTCAGTGAACAGTGTATCTTTGTACATGATCTTGGTGGAATGGCCACATTTGAAATTAAGCCATTTGCTTGAAAACATTCCCTGCTTGGTCCTAAATAAGAGACTGAAAACTTGGTCAATGTCATTTAGTAGAAGTTGACCCATTTCGATGAGTTGTCTGTTAATAATTTTACTTGCTTATCCAGTGTTGCAAAAATCGCTAGGCGCTAGTCGGGCGGTGAGGTAGTTAATCGGGATTAATTGGGATTAATCGGATTGGAATTTTCATATATAATTTTTAGTTTTATATATAAATACACACATTTTAGTATGTAATTTAATAAAAAAGTTCAGTTTTATATATAAATATACATATTTGGCCGGAATTCTAAGTTTTTGCCGGATTTTCCAAGTTTTGGCCGGAATTTTTGAAAGTCGCTGGAATCCCGCCGGAATTCGCCGGAACCCTACCGGAATTTCGCCAGAATCACCGATTTTTTGGCCGATTAAGACTGATTTTTGGCCGATTAAGACTGATTTTTGGCCGATTAAGACCGCCTAGGTCCGATTTTGACTGATTACCGATTAGTGTCTCCGATTACATGAAATCGCCAAGGTGGACTCCCGATTGGCGATTAGTCGCCGATTAATCGGCGCGTAGCGCCGATTTTTGCAACACTATGCTTATCTATAAATGGACGGACAACCAAACTTTTAAATTTGCTTGCGTGAAACTGTTTACAACGATAACATATGCAAAGGTTTATGTTCAATAATTGTTGTCACATAGCTTGTGTGATGACCGGTCTATGAGTATATATCTCTCAGTCTCTCACAGCTTATATATTTACAGAGGTAGGTACCCATACCCTATTGTTACCTGGCTTTACCTGATCAAATAACCAGCTGGTGACATTGTGATATTTTCAATGTTAGTAAGGTATCATTGTACATATTCAAGCTAATTATGCTGAAAATAAACCAATAATATAGTCTTTGAGCCTTGCTTGTGCGGCATGTGGTTTCAGCATCTCTGATTTAAGAAATTAATTATGTCCCAGGTGATGACGGTATATACTCATACAAGATAGTGACCGATGGATCCAGAAAGCAAGAAGTTTGGAAAAGGTGAGTTTTGAAGCAATAATCTTTGATAAGTTGCCATGTTTCTCATATCTTGTATCTTTTAGCTCACTCTGGGTCAAGCAAGAAATTATCTGCTTTATTCCCATTCTGATATAGGGCCAAGGGAGCTTACGGGTGCCGTTGATCTTATAAGCTACTATAAATTGTTGCCTCACCATGAGTTCTTCTGCAAGAAATCACTTCCTTTGTCAATCTCAGATACACATTACCTTCATAATGTTGTTGGGGACTCAGAAATTAGAAAAGGTGAAGGGATGCAGTTGGATCAGCTTATTCAGGATACATCATTCCCAAGGGACACGAATACACGCATACAGCCATTTGACCTCGACATCCTCAGGGAAGCCTTTCAGTTAAAGGAAACTGCTCCGGTTGACCTGCCATCTGTAAGTTGTTGACCTATTACATGTTTACATACGTGTACGCTTATGTATTATCTATCTTTATCAACTTGTAAGTTTTGTAATAATTAGCATTATAAAGTGGACTTAAGTGCCGTGCTTTCTACAATTGTGTTCTTTACTAGTCACAGAAGGGAGTTCCTACTGTAGCCGGAAAATCTAAAAGTGAATCGAAGGACAAAGAAAAAAAGCACAAAAAACACAGGGAAAAAGATAAAGAGCATAAGAAACACAAGCATCGTCATAAAGATCGAAGTAAAGATAAGGATAAGGAAAGAAAGAAAGATAAGAGCAGTCATCTTGATTCTGGTGCTGAGCCCTCCAAGAAACACCATGACAAGGTTAGCTTTACTGGTTTGTTTTCCAGATACCATTGGTCTGAAGCATAAGATGTTCTTAAATTTGTTAGTCTCTACTGTGCGTCTGTATTTTATGTTGTTAAAATGATTATATGCATGTAGGATGCATCTTTATTATTTAGCTTCTTGAAGTATTCTGTTAAGTTAATTGATGGTCAATTTCTTGTCTGTTATGCCTCATATATGGCAGTTATGCTATTTTCTAAGTTATGGTAGTCTATATAAGAATAATTCGAGGGACAATATAGAGATGCTTCTGATTATTAAATATAGGTTTAAGGTGAGCATGTTGAGAGAAACTACCTCTAAATAGTTGGAGATTTTAGAGATGCGACTGCATCCAAATGCGTGCGGACTTTTGTCTTTCGATTTTTTTTATCATTAATCAAATATTATTTGGGTCCTATAATACGTCACATCCCAAATTCCAATACAAAAGGGCGGTTGACATAATTAATGGTGCCCCTTGATATTGTTTCAGAAAAGGAAGCATGATGGAGATGAAGATGTCAATGACATTCACAGGCACAAGAAAAGTAAGGTAACTTGGCTGTACTTCATGTTTTGAGTGGATCACATTTGTGTGGTTATGTTTTCTTTTATTTTCTTCTCCTTTTGTGATCATCTTTACTTCCATATTTGCCTTCAAGTTGTCTTATTATTTTGAAGCACAAGAGCTCAAAAATGGATGAAATGGGTGCAATAAGGGTAGCAGCTTGACAGTGGCATGTGATCTATATTATTGTTTGTCCTCGATGCTGCAAATGAAAATACAAAGGTCCTTAGTGTAGTCAAAATAATCGAGGTACCTTAAATTTTATCTTTCCATTGACCATCGTGTGTATTTACATATTTCTCCTTCCTAACATCCTTAGTTATATATTTACCCAAGCTAAAAAATTAGTTACATATTTCCCCTTTCTAAAACGTATATATTACATATTTACCCTTTTTTATTAAAATTAGTTATTAATGGTTATTGTACCCATATTTTTACTAAGTTCTTTTTACACATTTTCTTTCTTAAGAAAATAATCACATATTTCGTCAAGTTCGAGTCTTTTATATAAATAAAAAATATTAATATTATAAATCCAAATACGAAAGTTTAGAGCTTTTTTTTTAAAACATAATCACCGATAATTAAATTTGTATATCCAAATACAAAACAGAATTGTCAAAGAATTTCACAGATTTAATAACAAAACATCGATACGTAAAAATCCCTTGGTAAAAACAAGATAAAATTCATTCGATTGGTTAATTTTAGTGAATTGGATAAATATGTAATATATATGTATTAAAAAGGGGAATTATGTAATTGATTTTATACCTTGGGGAAATATGTAATTTGTTGCCTTAAGAAGGGAAAATATGTAAAAATCCCTCTTTAATATGTTTCTGCAACACAATTTTCATGAAAAACAGAGGTTGAAAATTTTAAAAAAATATCTTGATCTTGTAACATTGGCGGATTACACCTCTATTGGTAGTTTTATCATACATGACAATGTAAATGTATCATGATTTTATAAACGGAAACCATATATATTATTAATGATAAAATCTGATTGTTGTTTTGAAAATAATAATCGTTTTTTGTTTTGTGCAGAACGGTGCCTGGACTAACTAAAGATTACCAAAGATGGTGAATTCACCTGTTGAATGAGATTTATTTCAAGGTAAAAATTGAGGGAAAACAAACTTCTTTGTAACATAGATAGCCTTTGATCCAAAACTTTAATCTTTATTTCAGTTTTAGGGTAGCAGGGTAAACAAGTTGGAATGTATCAATATCAATTTTGACACAATTTAGAAGCTTTAAACAGCTGTTGTTTTTTATGTATTCTTTTTACGAGTAGTCAGGCGGGTATGAAGCTCTGTAAATACTAGTGTAATGAGAGGATAAATTAATATAGCTGTCTTTCGTAGTGAAATAATGATGTCATTTTTGACAGATGTATCATATGTGGCTTGGTGAGTGCATGTGAAGGCTTGCATGTAAGGTGTGTTTCTCAAACCTTTGTAAAGCCAATAAGCCCCTTGTGCACCTGTGCGGGTTAAATGCAAGGTCTTTGTACTAGACTATTTTGGATATGTAAGGTCTTGGGTAAGGTAGCAGGGTAAACAAGTTGGAATGTACTAGACTTTTTCTCATAAAAAGTATTATCTCGTCATCTTCCTGGACTAAGTGGCATCCCGTCACACTTCACTGACCGGGGCGAGATGTAATATGCTGGATTTTGGCAAAACGTTTATAGAAGAAAGAAAGAAAGAAAGAGAGAATTTCAGTTACGGTTAAAGTATGAGGGCTAATTAAGATGGCATAATAGAAGTTGCATGACCTAAAAGCCTCTATGAAAGGCACGAAGGCCACTTCCTCCCTCTTTCGAAAGAGGATTAAGGAGCCTTTTAGTTCGGAGAATGTTTTGCGAAATAATTGAAATTGGAATTGAATTTTGTTAAAACTGATAATGTGTTTGGTTAGTAAATTTGAGTGAAATTGAAATTATAATTTTGAGCATTCCATATATAAGTGAAAAGAATGTAAATTTCAATAAACGAGGAACAATTTTCTAATTCCAATTTTATCCATTGACCGGCAAAATGGGATTTCAGATGTAAAATTTTCTAATTCGAATTCTAATTCCTAAGAATTTTTTGAACCAAACAGGGCTTAAGTTTTCTAGAGAGAGAAAGTGATGCTAGGGAGAGAAAGCTTGTATATTCAAAGAAAGGTAAGGATTATACCTTCAATCTTTGTAGATACATGTTCATATGTTGATTATGCATCAAATGAAGGGCGAAAGTTAATATTTTATGCATGCATGATGTAGTTCTTGACATTTTCTTTCTCGGTTTTTGGGATTCATACGAAGTTTATTAAAAAACTAGTAATTTATTAGCCGCGCGTTGCTGCGGCGACGAACGTACGTGTCATGATCAAGTATAAAATATAATCGACTCAACTTGTTTCCGAACTAAATTTATGTAAAACATGGAGTAACACGAATTTGTACAATCAAATGAAAATATATTTTATTTAAATCGACTATATTTCAAACACAATTTACGTTAAAACGTATAACAACTCAAAATGTATATAAAATAACCAAGTGAGGGAAAGAAGACGACATGATAAAGCATAAATTACATTCGCTCTAACACATTTCCTAGCAAAATTTACATCAAAACATAGAGTAACTCGAATTTATACCAACGAAATAAAATTATAATATTTGACCCAACTCGTTCAAAACAAAATTTACACATTAAAATAAACACGTAATATTATATAATAAAGTTTTTTAGATAGATAATTTGAACTACTACTACTATTATATGATAAACTAAATAGTTGCCGCGTCTATGCGAGTTTTAGTGTAACCCTAAACCAAAATCAAAATGAATGTTCAAAACTAAAAACTGCAAAATACACAAAGTAAAACACATCAAAACCCAAATCCATAGCACACCAGAACATACATAATTAAAAACTAAATCAAAGCCCAACACCATACATAAAACAGACGAACATCAAAATCGCAAGAATACGACACAGTCCAAAATAGAAAACCGACAACAACCAGCAAAAAAATCCACTCCCAAACCTCAAACCCACATCCAAAACAAACCTAACACATACAAACAAAACAAAAAAAAAACCAAAAATCCCACCGACCAAAGGGATTAAGTAGTATATTATATTTGACTCAACTCGTTAAAACAAAATTTACACATTAAATAAACACGTAATATTATATAATAAAGGTTTTTAAGATAGATATAATTTGTACTACTACTACTATTACATGATAAACTAAAATAGTTGCCGCGTCTATGCGAGTTTTAATGTAACCCTAAACCAAAATAAAAATGAATGTTTAAAATTAAAAAGTCAGCAAAATACACAAAGTAAAACACATAAAAACCCCAAATCCATAACACATCAGAACATACAGAACTAAAAAACTAAATCAAAGCCCAACACCATACACAAAACAGACGAACATCAAAATCGCAAGAATACGACACAGTTCAAAATAAAAAACCGACAATAACTCGTAAAAAAACCTCACCCCCAAACCTAAAACTCACATCCAAAACAAACTAACACATACAAACAAAACAAAACAAAACAAAAAAAACAAAAAAAACCAAAAATTCCACCGACCAAAGAGATTAAATAGTAATAGAATGACTTCTAGATCCTCATTTTCATATGATTTACATTATTTTGGAGCTAGTATACATCCCGTGATAGTTTTATGAAAGTTTAAAAAGATTATAATGTTAAAGTTTACATCTTTATGGATTATGATATTATTTGCATTGATGAACAATAGATTAAAATAGTATGAGCGTGAAATAAGGATAGTTCAATCTGAAAGGTGCCTATGAATGAAAAAACAAGTGTTCGTAGATTTAGATAGCATGTTGTAGCCACCCGTGACTGATAGTATTCACCTGCATATAATAATTCTCAACTGTACGTGACGAAGGACCAAGTAATTAAGATAGTTCACCCGTGTCACACCCCCACTTTCAGCACACAGCGGAAGCCCGGGAGTGCGACGAGATTGAATATCAAGAACAACTGTCACATGAGGTTCTTCAAAATGTATAACTAGCCAAGTTACCTTTGGTCTCCAGTTCCTGAAATACTACTGAAAGTGTCAACTGAAAATAGTTGGTGAGTTTGTAGGTTTAACAAAAAAAGTTTAATGCGTATGATGCCAATTAAATAAGTCCACAACCAACCCTGTACCCAGTTATCCAACCCCGTCTAGTATGGATTGAATCCCCGATAGCAACACTCGAACGGTCAAAGAATAAACACGTGCAGATAATATACTACGTAGACACTACAGGCTCAGCGTCACTGTATGTCTCAGTGTTTGTTTGCCTATACATAGGACACACTGTGCGTGGGGATTTCCCAAGTAGCAATACCCATACGACCCGTCGGTTCTATCTAGAATAATGGTTGTGTAAAACAACAGTCGGTGCATGTGCATAATAGCAAAAGAAAGTCTTAAATCACATCATATAAAAAACGAGTATGTTTTTCACTTCAAAAGTAAATAAAACGAGCTGTGAAGACTCACCTGATTTCTTGTACAGGTATACGTATGTGTTAAAGTTCTTAGCATGCTATGATATACTGTGATCACCCTAAAACCCTAGTAAATAAGATGAGCATATGGTATTAGGGTAATGCTTTTGTATATGTCATTAAGCTTATTCATCCGTTTAAAGTGTTATGATCAATTAGTGATTATTGTTAGGTTATAAATTATTGAATGGTATATGTGTTAATTATATCAATATTAGAAAATTCTTAGACTAGTATTGTTTCCAGTTATCTTTGTATAGCTGTAACTATACTCGTTATATTGTAGTATTGTATACGACCAACGTCTTATATTAATATAAGTTACTTGTTAAGTCTCGATTAGTATGCATGTTATAAATATACAAACATATATATGGTTATATACATAGGTAAATATATATTTAGGTAAATATATATTTAGAAGAACTATTAGTTGTCTTGTTATATATAAATGTGTATTTTTATATACTTATAATCAGTGTATATATATAAAGCGTTTTTACATAATATAAACTATTACTGGGAAACGAATAATAAATAAAAATATTAATCAACTAATGTTCAAAATTCTTTATTATTTTAATAAATATAGTAGTTTTGTCAAAATAGATATATATGTCACCGAAGCTCGCACGCTCTTATAAACTAACATATGTATATATAAATTTGGTAAATTACATAGTCACATTAAAAATCTAATTTAGTCTTTTATTGTAGTTAGAATCAGCAAGTTGTAATTAAATACAATTAAAGTCTTAAATTACGATGATTATATGTAGAATAATAATACAATAACGCTAGTAATAATTTAGTTACTTTTCAACTATCAGCATACTTTAAGTAAATGAAACAATTGTGAACCCAAATACAGTAACATATATATTTGGGTAGTAATTTAGTTTTAATATACATATAGTTTGTGTTAACGTTGTTTTATTTATATAAGTTACTTTATAATTTATTTAAGTTTAAAATATGAAAATAGCATAAAACAAATTCTAAAAATCATGTAAGTTTTATAATAAGCTGTTTTTATTATTCTTAATAAAAACTTTAGAATTTTTATACATTTTTAGTTATTATTTTCAAATCTAGGTTAAATAAGTCTAATAATTCGTAAAACTTTTTTAAATGAATTCTAAAAATTAAAGAAAAATATTTCTAGCATTCTCATATTATATGGAGTTAGTGTTGTAGTATTTTAATATTTGGATACTTTAAATCAACTTTGTTTGTAAATAATCATAAATTATCATGAGAACCTATTATATTATTATTAAATTCATACTTCTATTTTATTTATTCTTTCAATTAAAACTATAAAGTGTAATATAAACATTAAGATAAACGTAAAACAAATATAAAACTCGATAAGTTATTATACTATTTTCGACCCTCTTCAAATATGTAATAATATTCAATACTTGTTTCCCTGAGTGTTACGTAACCAACTTTAATTTAGAGATAAAAGTGTTGGTTCTAGAGAGAGAAAAGGTGATGGAGGTTTTGTTTGGCAAAACGGTGGTGCGATGGCGGGTCGGGGCGTTACGATGCATCATATGATGGTCTAGGGTGGTAGTAAGAGGTGATGTAGGGACCGAAAGGTGGTGGTTCAATCATAGTTTGGTGGTTAATCGGTTAAGTCTAGAGAGAGAGAGAGTTATATGTGTGTGTCTGTTAATTTTAGAGTGAGAGGAAACCGAGTGGGTTGGGTGGTGGAGTCACGGTACTGTACTGTTGTGCAGGGCCGACTCATTAGTGTTGTTGGGTCAAGCTAGGGCTTGGGGCCCCCTAAAAATTAGGGCCCCCATTTTCTGAAAACTATTTTAATATATGTATATGTATTTGGGCTAGACAGTACACACCACGAATGAATTATCTTGATTGGGCCTCAGAAATTGAATCCGTAAATACAAAAATTCAAAGGGGCTAAGGTTACAATGTAAGGGTGTGTTTGATATGCCTCTGACCGGGCTGACCCTGACCCGGCTGACTCGGTCAGCCCGTTTGAAACGATCGTGGAGCCATCTGACCGAGTCAGGGTGTCTGACCCGGACCTTGAAAACAAAGAAGCTGACCCGGACCTGCGCTCTCGATCGGCTCCTCCCCCCTTCACCCCTGCGCGATCGATCGGCACCTCCCCCTCCCCCTGCGCGATCGATCGGCACCTCCCCCTCCCCCTGCGCTCTCGATCGATCGGCACCTCCCCAACCCCTGCGCGATCCCTAATCGAGCTACAGCCCTAATCGAACGACTCCCTTCCCTGTGGTAATCGATCAGCCACCTCCCCTCCCCATGAGCTCTCGGTCGGCTTCATCCCCTCCTCCCGGCGCTCTCGATCGGCGAGTTTCATGGTGGTTGTGGTTGTGTGTGTGTGTGAGAGTGTGCATGAGTTTGTGTTTGTGTGTGTGTGTGGGGAAGAAGAGAGGAAGAGGAGATATGTGTGTATGTGGTTGTGTGTGTGTGTTAATAATAATAATAATAATAATAATAATAATAATATATAATAATAATATAATAATAATAATAATAATAATAATAACAACAACAGAGAAATTTAACAGAAGTGTATATAGAGGTTATTTTTTTCATTCAGCAGAGTCAGTCAGATACATAATCAAACACCAAGTTTCAGTCAGATGCAGACTCAGTCAGAACTTCTTACCAGGTCAGCTTCTGACTCAGTCAGATCTTACTCAGTCAGCGCAATCAAACAGCCCGTAAGTCTTGCTGTCTTCTAGGCGAGTTCTAGAGTAGGGGACAAGGGTTGCTTAAACGATGGCGAAGATTACAAACAGTCACCTTATCGCTTTGTTCAATCGCCGTAGATTACTTTCGGACTTCTAGTCGTTTGCTTACTATTATCGACGAATCATCATTGTTCAGTTCTATTGATTTCAAATTGGCTTTGAATCACTGTTTAATCGATTTATAGGTCCTTCATCTTTTTTCATTTGATTTCCAGTTCATTTTTCAACACAAATATGTATCACAAGTTCACAACATATCGATGGAATTCATAGAAAGTGTTTCCTGTTTGTCTTTTCCTCAAGGCTCCATTAGCAATTGGTTTTGTTTAATGATTTCATCAGAGATGATAAAAGGTTAGTGTTTCAATTTCTTATCTCATTATTTCAATGGTTTTGCTATTATTCCGTTTCGTGTTTCTGAATTAGTTTTTCAATTTATCTACTATTTGAAATTATTTATGCTATTGGCTATTTGTGAATTTGATTTACTGATTTTGTGATTTAGGCTTCAGCTTTACTTATTTAAGTATATTCGTTTGTGAATTAGACTTCTCTTTAAACGCTTTTGTGATTTAGGCTATTTGTGAATGTAAACTAGGCTGCTCGTTAATTGATTTTATGATTTAGGCTATCTTGTATATGAATTAAGCTGTTTTACCCTTCTGGTGCAACTATAAATGTTTAAGTTTGTTCTAGTTGGTTTCAAGCCTGGATAAAATAGGATGTTTTTTTAAAAGGGCCCTATTTTTGAAGTTCGATTGGGGCCTCCAAAAACGTTGAGCCGCCAGTGTTGGGGGTGGTGGTGTACGGTGGTTGTTAAGGGTGGTGATGGATGCTATATGTATATACGTACCTTATGTTAGTATGTAAGTTGGATGTATGTATATGGTTTAGAAGGTGGCGATGGTTGTGATTTTTAAAGGGGCCAAGTGATGATGGTATGTTAATATGCATGTATGATAGGATAGTATTTATGTATGTATGCATGCATGCCATGCATGTGGGTGTAGGTTATGCAAGTCGTGGTTTAAAAGTGCACAGGAAAAGAGTGGTGGTCGGTGGTTGTATTAATGGTTGAAGGCGATTAGGTAGTTATTTGACTACCTTAGAAGTGCACAGGAAGTATGTGTATCGATGTGTAGGTTTATATGTTTTTTAATGTATCAATAATAATCAAAGCAAAAAAATATGACCAAACCCACAATCAGCAATATTATTATTAGAGGAAATTTTCCATTAATGAATTAAAAGGAAAGATTCACATTTTTTAATTGGTACTTTAGACTCTTCTATAGGGTGTGTGTGGCCGCAAAATAGAAGCGAAGCGGCAAGAATGAGGGGTTTGGTAGATATTTTAGTTTAGTTGGATTAATTAATAACAAATGTGATCATAATATCTATTAAATAAATCAGAGAGGCACATACTACACACTTACTTGAGTTTATTGTAATCTTCGGTATTAGAATCTCATAAATTCTTAGGAGCCCCTAAGCAATGGGGGTTCCAGGGGGCAACACCTCTTCGGCGGGGATTCGGAGGCAGACCCCGCGGTAGTTGAGACATATTTTTATTTTCATAAATATTGTTTCGTAAAAATTACATCAAAGAGTTGAGATATGCTACAAAGCCTATAATTTCTAAAAAGTGTGAGAAGTGGTTCTGGCCGTTGGATCAGCTACTTAAAATAGATCAATGGTTCAAAAAAACGCGGTGGCAAACTTGTAAATAAATGGAAAACTGCAAACAAGCGGAGGGGTAAAACTGTAATTTGACAATAAACCTCTCCGACGAAAACGTTTTCAAAGTCTATTCAAAACCGTCTTCGACGAAAACTTCCATCATCGTCTTTTCCTCGAAAACCATCTCCGACGAAATCATCAAACGTAAACATGGATCCCGTACAATCGAAAAAGTCTTCAGTGTCTAATGAACATTCGGAAACCTCCAGAACCACAAGCATAAACTCACAAACACTACGAATAAGTCCAATCGAAGAGCAAGAACAAACAGGTAAAACCTAATCAAGCATTATTGTGTCAATATAACTATGCATTGTGTCATGATTTAGGGGTTTCATTGTGAATTTCAACAGAGCATTATTGTGTCAAAAATCTATCATTGTGTCATGTCTTTGCAAAACTTCGTTGTGTCATGGTTTGGGGATTCATTGTGTCATGAAATCTGCTTATAATGTGTCTTTTGTGAATGTTCATTGTGTCATAGTAATAATGTCTTTGTGAAAGTTCATTGTGTCATGGTTTGGGGTTTCATTATGTCACGATTTCTGCTAATAATGTCTTTGTGAAAGTTCATTGTGTCATGATTAGGGATTCATTGTGTCATGGTTTGGGGTTTCATTGTGTCACGATTTCTGCTAATAATGTCTTTGTGAAAGTTCATTGTGTCATGATTAGGGATTCATTGTGTCATGGTTTGGGGTTTCATTGTGTCACGATTTCTGCTAATAATGTCTTTGTGAAAGTTCATTGTTTCATGATTGGGGATTCATTGTGTCATGGTTTGGGGATTCATTGTGTCATGATTCCTGCTAATAATGTCTTTGTGAAAGCTCATTGTTTCATGATTGGGGATTCATTGTGTCATGATTCCTGCTAATAATGTCTTTGTGAAAGTTCATTGTGTCATGATTAGGGATTCATTGTGTCATGCTTTTGGGGATTCATTGTCTCACGATTTCTGCTAATAATGTCTTTGTTATGGTTCATTGTTTCATGATTGGGGATTCATTGTGTCATGGTTTGGGGATTCATTGTGTCACGATTCCTGCTAATAATGTCTTTGTGAAAGTTCATTGTGTCATGGTTTGGGGTTTCATTGTGTCACGATTTCTACTAATAATGTCTTTGTGAAAGTTCATTGTGTCATGATTGGGGATTCTTTGTGTCATGGTTTGGGGATTCATTGTGTCATGATTCCTGCTAATAATGTCTTTGTGAAAGCTCATTGTTTTATGATTGGGGATTCATTGTGTCATGATTCCTGCTAATAATGTCTTTGTGAAAGTTCATTGTGTCATGATTAGGGATTCATTGTGTCATGCTTTTGGGGATTCATTGTGTCACGATTTCTGCTAATAATGTCTTTGTGAAAGCTCATTGTTTCATGATTGGGGATTCATTGTGTCATGATTTGGGGATTCATTGTGTCATGATGCAATGTCTTTGTGAAGGTTCATTGTGTCATGATTAGGGATTCATTGTGTCATGCTTTGGGGATTCATTGTGTCATGAAAACATGCTTGGGGGGTTTCAAAAGAGCATGATTGTGTCATGATTTGGGATCCATTGTGTCATGATTGGGGGGTTTCAACCGAGCATGATTGTGTCAAAAACTATATTTGTGTCATGTCTTTGTGAAGGTTCATTGTGTCATGATTGGGGATTCATTGTGTCATATTTTGAGATTCACTGTGTCATGATTCATGCTAACAATGTCTTTGTGAAGGTTCATTATGTCATGATTAGGGATTCATTGTGTCATGCTTTGGGGATTCATTGTGTCATGAAAACATGCTTGGGGGTTTTCAAAAGAGCATGATTGTGTCATGATTTGGGATCCATTGTGTCATGATTGTGGGGGTTTCAACCGAGCATGATTGTGTCAAAAACTATATTTGTGTCATGTCTTTGTGAAGGTTCATTGTGTCATGATTGGGGATTCATTGTGTCATAGTTTGAGATTCACTGTGTCATGATTCATGCTAACAATGTCTTTGTGAAGGTTCATTGTGTCATGATTAGGGATTCATGTGTCATGCTTTGGGGATTCATTGTGTCATGAAAACATGCTTGGGGGTATTCAAAGAGCATGATTGTGTCATGATTTGGGATCCATTGTGTCATGATTGGGGGGGTTTCAACCGAGTATGATTGTGTCAAAAACTATATTTGTGTCATGTCTTTGTGAAGGTTCATTGTGTCATGATTGGGGATTCATTGTGTCATAGTTTCAGATTCATTGTGTCATGAAAACTGCTAATAATGTGTCTTTGTGAAGGTCCAAGACGTAAAAGAAAAAGTGAAAGAATATCAAAGAAGTATTTCAGTAAATTATAAGCAGCTTTCATGACACAATGAACCTTCACAATGAACCTTTACAAAAGACACATTATAAGCAGCTTTCATGACACAATGAACCTTCACAAAAGACACATTATAAGCAGCTTTCATGACACAATGAATCCCCAAACATGACACAATGAACCTTCACAAATAGATGACACAAAGATAGAATTTGACACAATCATGCTTGGTTGACACAATGACCCTCTAAACCTGACACAATCAGTATAAATAGTATCATATAACACAACTAATATTTATAAAATGTTCAACAACAAATTGATAATGTCCAGAGCAATCTAACAGTATAGACACAATGACGATACAAAAGACACAATGATGATACCTATGACACAATGATGATACCTATGACACAATGATGATACCTATGACACAATGATGATGTCAATCAATAACAAAATTCACAGAAAATCATACAGTATAGACAGAACGATGATCAAAACGACAAAATTACGGTGCCAAAATTAACATACTATTTCAATTGCAGTATATAATCGTCCTCATACGTACCAAATTGATCATCTCTCGTCGACATCGCTGAAGTAATTGATGTAAAGCAATCTTCAGCGATTGAAATTGAAAATTCGATTGTTTGAATCTTCAACGATTGATCAATTGAAAATTTCAACGATTCGATTGTTTGAATCTTCAACGATAAAGTGAAAAATCTGTTGGAAACCTCAATCGTACAGTGTAATGGTCGATCGCTGAAGTATTGAAAATTCTGTTAATAAATTACACTTCCTAAAATACCCCTACTTCTATTTTTAAAAATATGCCACATGTCAATCCCTGATTGCTTCTCACACTTTTTACATAATTTGGACTTTGTATTTGAACCGGACACTTACATCAAAAATTGATTTTTCCGAATTTTCATATGCGAAATTAAAGGTAAAATTAGTCTATTGTTAAGGTGGCAACTGCTATCGACAGTTTCACCCCAATCCTTTTAAAATTTGAATTCGAGTGTGATTTGGTCATCTTGTTCATAATCTATTGTTCACGAAATTCACCCAGATCATAAATTGTTTTTAAAGACTGAGTTTTATCCAAATGATATTTGATTGAACTTCAAATAATTTCAATATGAAAACGAGTTCATGACTTTATGTTTATCCAAGTTGTTGATCATCATAGTACGGTTCCTCTACAAGGGCGATGCGATATAGGTGGGAACAGGTCCCACCCTACTCTACTGCCCAAGGTGGAGAGCGTGACGTGTTGACAATGGCTAATTTAAAAAAAAAAAAACTAAATAACATCGTAGTTACTTTTTTTGTTTGTCACGTCCTTTTTTCATACAATATTATCCTTCAACCTATACAATTTTTAAATGGATTCATCAACAAGTTTAAAATTTTCATTGAGTGTTCAACTTGTATGTATGAGCCTAACACTTACGATTTGGTAACAAGTTCCTTCTTTTCCAGTTTTTATAATAAGTTGTGGAATGGAATGAGTATTTTCATAACTGAAAGATGGTGGCATATATATATATATGTAATGACGAGAGTGATAATTTGCGAGAGAGAGTAACGGAATATGGGAGGGGGTGAATGATGACATGCACACCCTTACACCGAATTTGGTAATCACTAATTATCACACGTATCAATAGTTTAATATTGGGTGTTGTTAAACATACCCCTATTCTCCATTAAAATAATAACTTCCTTCACAAGTAGGCGATACATTTAGGACATGAGGTTATGTTTTTGATAATTTTTTAACAATTAGTAACCAAGGGTAGTAGTGTGAGAGAAATATTAATCCATAAACGTTGAGCCCGTGTTTTATTAATTAACTACTCGATGACTCATTTGCTAATTTTATAAATTTAAAATGTCAACCCTCACAAATGAAGTAAATTATTAAGCGAATAAGCAGAGAAAATTAAATGAGTCTAACAAGTTAGATATATAAAGAAACTGTGTTTAATATTGCATATTGCCTGCTAAAGATTATGTCACTATTTAGATAACCTTATAGTGGTACAAAGAGAATAGTATTCTAACTTGCTTTCATGAGTTAGGTTACAACCCTATGTAAGGAGATATGTACAATTGTAAACAGAGAAATCATAGGAGCAATATATAGGAACCTATAACAGCTGTTGACTATACAAAAATAATGTAAATTATCATTTAATTTTGGTTATCCTTAATACGCCCCTGCAAGATGGAGGCTCCGTTGGAGACTCCAATCTTGGAGCGAAGGTGGAGGAAGGCGCTACGTGATAGCGGCTTTGTCAGTATGTCAGCAAATTGGTCCTTGGAGTTGACATGTTGAACTCGAAGAGTGCCTGCTGCAACTTGTTCCCGAACAAAATGATAGTCTAGTGCAAAATGTTTCATGCGAGAGTGGTAGACAGATTAGCACATAAGTAGGTTGCACCCGTATTGTCACAGTGTAGAGTAGGAGTGTGATTAATGGATACACCCAATTCTTGGAGTAAGTTTTTAATCCAATATATTTCTACAGTTGCATTGGCTAAGGCTCTGTACTCGGCTTCGTTTGACGACCTAGAAACTGATTTTTGTCAGGTAGACCGCCACAAGATGATGTTGGGACCCAAATATAACAGGTAGGCACTTGTAGTTCGACCTGAATCATGTACACCGCCTCAATCAGAATCTGAGAAGGCTGAGAGAGTGAGAGGGGAACGACGATGAAGAAATAGACCATGGTGAATGGTACCTTTCAGGTAGCGAAGAAGTCGCTTGAGGGCTTGCCAATGAGTTTGTTTGGGAGAATGCATGAACTGAGAAAGCTTATTGTTGGTAAATGATATATAAGGACGGATGAATGCTAGATATTGGAGTAAGCCAACTAATTAGCGGTATGGTGTGGCATCTACAGCAGGAGATGAGTCATTGGGGGAAGAGGGGAGGAGCCGAGAGAAGTGGTGACGTCCTTAGCACCATCCATATTGAACCGAGTGAGAATGTCCTGTATCTGGCGGTGTTAAGAGAGGAAGACGCTGTTGGTGGTGGGTATGACCTCAATGCCAAGGAAGTGGTGAAGAGATTCAAAATCCTTGAGGGAAAACTTGTTGCTCATGGTAGTGATGAAGGTAGTGAGAAAGGTGGGATCATTACCGGTGAGCACAATGTCATCCACATAAACCATGAAATAACACGTGATGCCATTACGAATGTAGATAAAAAGTGAGGCATCGGCTTGTGATTTTTGAAAACCAAGTTGTAGTAAAAAATTAGCGAGTTCAATGTACCAGGCACGTGGAGCTTGCTTGAGACCGTATAAGGATTTTTTTAGTTTGCAAACATGGTGTGGAAATTATTTATTGATATAGCTAGGTGGTTGTTCCATGTAAACATCCTCATGTAACATGCCTTGAAGGAAGGCATCATTGACATCAAGTTGGCGGAGTTGCCAGTTGTTGGTGAGAGAAATGGAGAGGACGGTTCGGATGGTGACAGGTTTGGTGACAGGACTGAAGGTGTCAAAATAGCCTTTACCAAATTGTTGGTGAAAGCCTTTTACCACTAAACGAGCCTCGTATTTGTTTATAGAACCGTCAGGATTACGCCTGACACGAATACCCATTTGCACCAGATTGGAGTGTGTGGGCCCTTGGGAATGAGCTCCCACGTATGGTTTTGTAGGATGGCATTAAATTGTAGATCCATAGCATGTCTCCACTTGGGATCCTTAAGAGCTTGAGTGTGATTGGTTGGGTGAGTGTCAATAGAATGGGATGTAAGGTGGTGGAGTTGATGAAGTTGTAATTATAGTATTTAGGGTTTAATTTACGCTGTCTGGGTGGAAGAGGAGGAGGTGTGGCAGACGAGTTTGTAGTGGGGATGTCGGCATCGATTGCCGAGGAGTGTGATTGGGAGTGGGAGGTTGAGGGTGAGGCTGCGGATAAGGAGGCAGGTGAGGGTGGTGGAGAGTGAGCAGTGTTTGATGAAGGGGAAAATGTAAGGGAGGGAGTGGATGGTAAGGTTGGTGAGAAGATGGATGAGGAGGTTGGTGAGGAAATGAGTGGGGTATCGGGCTACGAATGGAGTAGGATAACAGGAGGTGGGAAATGGAGGGTTTAGGTATGGGTCTATTTAGGGATGTAGGTGTAGTGGGAAGAAATGAGTCTGTTGTGGGTAAGGAATAAGCAGAAGCGGCTGAAGGGTGGGAAGGGAAGTTGGTTTCAATAAATTCAACGTGTCAGGAGTGGTATAATCGACAGAACACTGGATCATAACACTTGTAGGCAGACTTGGATGGTGAATAGCCAAGAAATAGGCAGCGGGCTGAGCGTGGTTGTAGCTTGGAGGTGGCGTAAGGACGTAGCCATGGGTAGCACAAACAACCGAAGGGTTTGAGTTTGGAATTAGATGGTTGAGAATGGTACAATCGCTCGAAGGGAGATTTAGAGTTGAGGATAGGAGTGGGAAGGCGATTGATAAGGTGGACTGCAGTTTTAAAGGCATGAGACCAAAAAGTGAGAGGGAGGTTGGCATGGGAAAGGAGAGAGAGGCCGGTTTACACAATGTGTCTGTGGTGACGTTCGACAGTTCCATTTTGTTCTAGGGTGCGGGGAGGGGTGGTAAAATGATAAATGCCTTGCGATTGAAGGTAAGGCCATAAGCCAATGAACTCACCTCCGTTTTCTGTGAATAAGGCAATTAGTGGGGTTTGGAGATACTTTTCCACTAAGGTTTTGAAGTGAGGAAACAAGGTGGAGACATCAGATTTGCGTTTCATGGGAAAAACCATGTATATTTAGAAAAATAGTCCATAAAACTAACATAGCAGGTGTAGCCATCGGTAGATGGTGTACCGGTCCCCAAATGTCCGAGTAGACTAGTTGTAATGGTTTAGTAACATGAAACGAGTTTGAGCCAAAAGGTGGCTAATGACTTTTATTAATAGCACATGAATTACAATGAAAGGAAGAACTAGACAATTTATTGAAATTTATTCCTAAAGTCTTGAGGAGATCCTTGAAGACTTTGAGGGAAGGGTGTCCAAGTTTGTGATGCCATAGGTGAAGGGATGCAATTGATGTGGAGTTGATTTGAGGAAGAGACTTGAGAGAGTGGGAGGCTGCATAGTAGAAATCATGGATGTTGGCGCCCCGTATTAGAGTCACTCCCGTATGAAAATCCTTCACCAAAAAAAGAAAGGGAAAAAATTCAACTGAGACATGATTAGTTTTACGTAATTTGGCAACAGAAATAAGTTTATTTCATAAGTTAGGAATAAGAAGGACATTGCTTAAAGATAAGGGATGAGAGGAACTAGAGACAAGTATATGACCAGTGTGTGAGACGGGTAGATTGGTATCGTTTCCCAGTAAGATCTCATCAGGTCCGCCATATTCTGATAGGGTATGTAAAGATCCTTCGTCTGAGGTAAAATGATGTGAGGCACCTGTGTCAAACATCCAGGGTGTTGAGGAGGCAGTAGGTTGTGCAACAATAGTATTGGCAGTTGGGTTGTGGGTTTGCGATGTAACATCCCGTATTTTTATAAACTATTAAATTTTAATGCGTTATTAATTCTAATAATTACAAAAATAATAATATTATTATAAAAATAATAATAATAATTATAATAATAAAAAATAATAATAATGATAATCACAATAATAATAATAATAATAATAATAATAATAATAATAATAATAATAATAATAATAATAAAGTTCAGGGGGTGAATGTGTAATTTGTGAAACTTGAAATTAAAACTTTGAAACATAAAATGATAACAAATAAACTGCAGGGACCATTTCTGTAATTTCCGAAACCCAACCCCCGACCCTCCTCGGTTTTCCGGCGCCATCTCCGGCGACCTCCGGCCGAACTCCGGCGACCCTAAAACCTCTTCAAAACTCAATTATAAAATACGAAACTGGTCCCAATCTATTCGTGAACAATAATCGAACACATGACCCCGTTTTGATTGATTCAAATCCAGCTCACGATCGCACAAACCGACCCATTCAACTTTCGGCTACTTTACACATCTAAATCGCACCACGCATTGCAATAATGCAATTAAACTAATCCAAATGATCTATTATAAGAATCCTAAACTACTAACACCTTGAATTGCATCTGAAAACATACAAACAACTCGATTCAATCCCCATTTCTGTAGTGACCTGCAACTCGTCAAACCCACTCTCCGAGCCATATCTTCTGCAATTAACATAGGGCTATTGATTATAAGCCTCATACGAATCTATCTGTGCAATTAGTTTGGTTTTCATCATCGTTTGATCATCATTCGATTTCAAGCTATACCGCGACTTGTTCTTCACTGTTCTTAGCATCAATTTGAAACAAAACAGGTAATTGAATACATCATTCTACTCGTTTTATCATGGGGAACAAAAGCCCCATGAATTTGGTCATTAACAGAATCAATTCGGGGTTCAATTTGAGCGATTTCGATCTAGGGTTCATATGAATATGGGGAATCTGGGTTAACCAGATTTAAAAATAATTAAAACCAGATACAAATGCGGCTAAGGCCTTTGGTCTACTGGTTCGGGTTGTGCATGGTGACAGTGAGGTCCCGGGTTCGACCCCGGGCCACTACATTTATTTTTTTTAAGCCATTTTAAGCCCCAATAAAATATAGAAAAATTCTTAAAAATTATAAAAATAAATTTTATAAACTTCCTTATTTTAAACCTTACAAAAATTGTTCTCTGAAAATTTATTTTATTTAAAAGCCTTAAATATTTTTATAAAATAATATCTATAAATATTATAAATACTTATTTTTATAAAAAACAGGACTTTAAATCATGAGTAATTACGAAATAACTATGAAAAATTATAGAAATTATACATCATGTAATTTCATGAATTATTTACAAATGTAGTTACAGGTTATATTTTTGTATTTTAATTAATAAATTATACGAAATCGTAATCAATATTAAATGGTACGTATTTCACAAGATTACAACAAAATATACAAAATATATTTAAAAGATATATTTCTTTCGAATAAATCAAAATACAAGTAATTACATGTCAAAACCCCCACGATTCAATTTAAATCCTAGTTCACATTTAGTCATAAAACTTAAATATATACATAATCGTGTACGTCAACCTGAATCCAATCAAATATATCTATTCACACTGAGTATGTTTTAAAGGATTAGTTATAATCAATAATAGGTATTGATCGTATCTGAACGTGCATTGCTTGATTATGTGAAGTCTTTGTGCATTACATCAATACAAGGTGAGTTTCGTGACCCCTTTTTATGTTTATACAAGTTTTTACTGTTTTCAATCAATGGGGGAAAAGTATGCTCACCCGTTTTCAATACTGTACACTGTATATTCTGTTTTCATACTTGGAATCAATGTGATACTGTTTTGCATGCATACATGGTGTTATTCTATGATTCTTACAACCATTAATTCTGGGTTAGGAACCAACGGATAGGTATCGGTAGTACTACTGGGTTGACACCCCCACCCTTCGACGATTGGTTAACTTGCGAGTTACCAACACAGCTGCCAACAATCCGGCCAAGGGTGAATATATTCCGTCGAATTTATATGCATAACGTTATTAGGGTTTGGTTGTCTTTAAACACATGTTATGTGGTTTGTGCTTGCAGTATGATTCCATATCAAATTTTATACAACATCAATTACATGTTTTAAATTTAAACCTGCGGAACTCACCAACATTATGTGTTGACATTTTTGAGCATATCTTTTCAGGTGAACATAATCAAAGAGGATAGCTAGTGCTGATGCCTTAGCAGAGACCCTCAGGATTTCATTAGTTTTGCATTTGTAATGTATATCATTTGTATTTATTTGTGAACTATGTGTATTTTGGATTTAGAATCAATAAGACTATGATAGTCGTGGAACTGACTAACCACGACACAAGTCACCATTGTGTCAGGGGACGTCATGACACGAGAAGTTTGCATGTATTATATCTCTGTATTTATACCAAGTGTTATGACGATCCCGTCCGTCCCATCCTCGTGTTTCCGCTCTAAGCGAGGGTGTGACATGCGATAAGGAGACGCCAATGTTGTTATCTCGCAGGAAGCGGGGAGTTTTCTGCAATCTTTGGTTTCATGGACAGAAATGTTACAGTATTGACCATAGAGATGACTGCGAGAACCACGGTTGGAGTTGATGGGATGCGATTGAGGGGCTGGAGTTCTGTACCCTTTGTGTGGTCCACCGTAAGACCTGGTGTTGTTGAATCTGGTAGGATTGTTGTTATGGTTCCGTGTTTATTATCGTTAGGTGTTATTGACCGTAGTTATGGTGGGTGCGGGTGATATTTCAAGTAGAGATCTTTCAACATCCACCAGTTTGTCAAATAACTCTGGATATGAGAGAGGAGTTTCTCTGACCTTTAGAGCAGAAGTGACATGATTGTATTCTTCACCTAGTTGCTCAAGAATATGGACCACTAGATCTTCATCATCAACGGGGATTTGAGCAATGGCTAGTTGGTCGGCAATCGCTTTCATGTCATATAGGAATTCGGTGATGGTACGTGTACCTTTTGGATTCTTGGCAAGCTTCAATTTCAGAGAGATGATGCGAGATCTAGATGTGCTTGTAAAACTCATATGAAGGTCTTGCCAGGCTTGGCGAGCGGTGTCCGCAACGGCGACAATGGGCTGGATCGTTGCTTCACAGCTTTCGAGAAGAGCCCCAAGAATGATCTGGTCTTGACGGAACCATGGAAGAAAGGTTGGGTTTGGTTTTGTGATGTCATTGTTAAGAGTTCGAGAGGGAGGATCAGATTCTAGATTGTTATCTAGATTTAACCCATTTAAGGTCGTGATAATTTGTTTCCTCCAAATAAGGTAGTTGGTGGGATTGAGTGGTGTTGTGAAGTGGGTGTTGGTAGTGTAACACCCCCAACCCGGAGAGGCTGACGTGTCACTATTACAGATATCAAATCAAAAACTAAATCCACGATATTAAAGAGATTGTCAAAAGAAATAAATTCAAACAAACTCCATAATCCGAAAGAACCTAATTAAGTTGTTTATTACATCAATTTATGTAAAATATAATCTTGACCTTCAACCACTCTTCACTGATTTCCCGGATTACCGTGATTACCTACAATCAAATAAGAAAAACACCACGAAAGAAAATACGGCTGAGCCAAAAGTTGCTCAGTGACGGAAAGAACAATAGTAATGATACGAAGCATAAAATACTTATTTCTGAATACTGAACGGATCATATGATACTGAAACGGAAATCTGATTCTAAACATATAATACTGATACTGAACTGAACATGTAATACTGAACTGAACTGATCTACACGACGCGTATATACAAACAAAATAAGTCGTGTAATATAAGGAGTACCCAGAGCCGAAACTGAACTGATAAGTACATAGCTAGCTAGACTATGCACTAATGAGATGGTCTGTGGGGCGTACACACATGATTCCATCCCCCGAAACTGAACTGATCTGAACTGAACTAGGATCGATCCATCCGCCTCCCAGATATTATGGCCAAAGTACTACCTGAGTACTAACGTGTTAACGGAGACGCCGTGAACTATTTATTACACACCGTCACAAAAGTGTCACATCATTGATGCCACAATGACATGTCGGAGAGCTCGGGTAACAGAGTATCAAATCAAATGGTAGTACAACTACCAACATATAACGTATCAATAGAACATTTATAGGAACATGCAATAATGAGCACAAACTTATAAAATATATATTGCATGCTGTAAGCCTTCAACAAGTAAAATTAACAAGTCGAACGAGTCATAGCATAACAAATAATGTTAGACGACTAGTAAAATACCAAAGGCCAAACGAGTCATATTAACGGAAACATGATATCAAAATCTGTACTACAAAGTAACAGAACAGAATTTATACTATGATAAAGGTAACCAAGAATCCGTACCTTATACACGAATGACAATAATCAGAAAAAGGTCTAGGCTCGGTTAACGCCGCGAGAACCTACGATAACGTAACACAAATTATAGTTTGAAAAATTCCAGTTCTGCCTCTGTCTTTTCGCACTCGTTAAAAATACTAAACGACGTTTAAAAATTCTAAAAATCTCCAGTTTACTAGATTAGTGATTTCTGAACAACTTTCATTTAGAAAAGTTTCTGATTTGGATTACCGAAATATGAGATAAACGTGGATCTTTACAGCTGCGCAGAACTGCTAGCTGTTACGAAAACGACTGTTTGGAGGTCTAAACGAATGAGTTTTTCGATGTTTTATATATCAACAGATTCGTCTTTCGACGAACTTCATCATGGACATAAGTTTTAATTGATTTGAATCTGTTACGAAGAAGTTATGGCCTCTGTAAGTTGGCTTTAAAATACGGGACTATATCAACTATTTAAAGCTTATTTTTAAACAAAATGAACTATTTATAACGTTTGTTAATATTATATATAACTATAACCATCAAAAGTTATATATTATTCATTTACATAACATATCAGTATTGTTTTGAAACATAATAGTGATCCATTATTTAATTAAATAACAGTATTATAATTAAATAATAGTGTTTTCTATAACAAGATTTTATAAAAATATTAAGACATTTAAAGAAATAAATTCCTAGAAAATATGTAGATGATCTTAAAATAAAGAGAGTTAATAGAACTGATTTTTATAATTTTTGGAAATTTTTACATATTTTTAAAAGGTTAAAAAGGCATTTAAAAAAATATGGCAGGGGCTCGGGTTCGAACCCGTGACCTCCTGCCCATCCTTCTTTCGCTTTAACCAGCAGGCTAGGGCGCCTGCGCCTGAACTTGACTGGTTTTAATTCCATTTAAACCATCCCAAACCAAACCCCCAAATTCAAACCTTATAAACCCTAGAAACGATTTCAACCAAAGTGAATATCAAATCGATGTTAATAGCCAAATCAGTGTTGGGACTTTCATTCCTAGACTAAAATCGAGTATGTAGATAGTTTTAATTTACCAGAATGAAGTCGATTCGATGATGAACCCACGAAGAACAGGTCGCGGTTGAGGAGGACTCGGTTCGACGCCCAAATCACGGTGATAATCAAATTCCTTTCGTATGAAGCTTCTAACAATGATCTGGAAGCAAAGCCCTATGCAAAATTCCACTACACCGACTCTAATAATCGAATTGATGTGGGGTACGGTGTTTGAATCCTCACTCGAATGTGTCGGGAACGTTTACTAGAGTCAAAACCGCGTTATTAAGTGCGTTTGAGGGTCGCCGGAGGGCCGACCGGACTTTGGCCGGAAACCCGTCGGAAATGCGGGAGGGGTGGACTGCTTTTGAACAATTTTTCACTTTTAGTCCTTGCGGTTTAATCCCTTGTCGTTTTATGCACCAACTTATTAAAATAAGTTTCCAAAATGGCACAATGCCCCCTGAACTTTTATTATTATTATTATTATTATTATTATTATTATTATTATTATTATTATTATTATTATTATTATTATTAATATGGGTATTATAATTCTACTCCTCTTAAAAGAATTTCGTCCACGAAATTGTTAGGTACAGATCGAACCAGATATGACATATCGTACACGGAGTAGTAAAAATCAACAAGTGAACGAAATCACTCATAATTATTCAATTGCTGAAACGGAATCGATTCGAAAGACGAAATCGTATAAGAGATGACTAATGTGGTGTTCAAGAAACAGATAACTGATAACTTCATAACTGATAACAGAAACATATAAAAGATAATAACTAAGGGGTAAATAGATACGGATATTGAGAACGGATTTCATCTTCTATCTCCCATGTAGCTTCGCGTTCGGAATGGTTTTTCCATAATACTTTAACAAAAGGAATAGTTTTCCTACGCATAATGCGTTCTTGTCGGTCAAGGATAGCTTCTGGTTCTTCCTCGAATGATAAATCCTCACGAATCAAGTGAAGTGGATAGTTAACCACGTGAATAGGATGATAATTGTATCCCTTTAAAAGAGATACATGGAAGACATTATGCACATGTGACAGTTGAGGTGGTAAAGCCAAACGATACGAAACCTCACCAACTCTTTCTAGAATTTCAAAGGGTCCGATAAACCGTGAACTAAGTTTCCCTTTTAGACCAAAACGTCGCACGCCTTTACAAGGCGAAACCTTCAGGAATACTTTGTCACCGACCTTAAACTCCAAAAGTCAGCGGTGTCGGTCTGCATAGCTTTTCTGTATACTTTGAGCTTCCTTTAACTTTTCTCTAGCAATAGCAAATTTCTCATTCGTGATTTGAACTAACTCGGGTCCTTCAATGACTCTTTCACCGACCTCTTCCCAACAAATAGGTGCTCTACATTTACGACCATACAATAATTCGAAAGGTGCCATGCCAATGCTAGCTTGCCAACTATTGTTGTAAGCAAACTCGACCAAACACAAGTACTCATCCCAGTTCCCAGTCCACTCTAAGGCACAAGCTCGAAGCATGTCCTCAAGTGTCTGAATAGTACGCTCCGACTGACCGTCAGTCTGAGGATGAAACGCCGTACTAAACCTCAACTTGGTACCCCATGCAGCTTGCAAACCCTTCCAAAAGCGAGAAGTGAACCTCGGGTCTCGATCAGACACGATAGACACCGGAGTGCCATGAATTCTAACAATCTCTTATGTAAACACTTCAGATAGTTTGCTAACTGAAAATCCTTGCTGAATTGGGAGAAAGTGAGCCGACTTTGACAATCTGTCGACTACAACCCATATTGCATCATTCTTCTTAAATGTCCTTGGCAACCCTGTCACAAAATCCATGGAAATATCATCCCATTTCCATACAGGAATAGGTAGTGGCTGAAGCAAACCACTAGCTCTTTGATGCTCAATCTTAACTTGTTGACAAGTAAGACATCTGCTAACAATCTAGCCACGTCTTCTTTCATACCATTCCACGAGAAATTCTGACGAAGATCACGATACATCTTAGTAGATCCAGGATGGATAGAGAACGGAGAACTATGTGCCTCAGCTAATATTGATTCTCGAAGAGAAGAATCATTAGGCACACATAAACGTTTACCATACCAGATTACTCCATGCTCATCTACTCTGAATTCTGATTGTTTACCAATCTCCACATTCTGTAAGATTGCCCAGAGTTCACCATCGTCTTTCTGTGCGTTCTTAATCCGGAATATTAAGTCTGACTCAATCTGGAGTGTAGCGAGATATCCGTTGCTCTTGCCAATATGTAGGCCAATACCCAATCTATCGAGATCGGTAATGTTCTGAGGATGTAGCTGTAGGGAGGCTAGTGTTCCTGAGCTCTTCCTGCTGAGAGCATCAGCTACCACATTGGCCTTTCCCGGATGATACTGAATATTGGCATCATAATCTTTTAGCAACTCTAACCATCTTCTCTGTCTCATGTTTAGTTCTTTTTGTGTGAAGATATATTTCAAACTCTTGTGATCAGTAAAAATATCACAAGTCTCCCCGTAAAGATAGTGACGCCATATTTTCAACGCGAAAATAACAGCAGCGAGTTCAAGATTATGCGTAGGATAATTAACCTCGTAAGGTTTCAACTGCCGTGAAGCATAAGCAATGACCTTACCATGCTGCATTAGTACACATCCAAGTCCCTTTTTAGAGGCATCGCTGTAAATCTGATATCCACCCGTGCCAGATGGAAGTGTGAGAACAGGAGCAGACACCAATCTTTTCTTGAGCTCTTCAAAACTTTTCTCTCGTTCATCATTCCAAGAGTACTTAACCCCTTTCCTTAACAGTTGCGTAAGGGGTAAAGCTATAACAGAAAAACCTTCGACAAATCTGCGGTAGTAACCAGCAAGGCCAAGGAAACTACGGACTTCTGTGGCTGAGGTAGGTCTAGGCCACTTAGTGATCGCCTTTATTTTAGCAGGGTCCATCATAATACCATCCGCAGAAACGACATGACCCAAAAAGGCTACCTTGCTCAGCCAAAATTCACACTTTGAAAATTTAGCATAAAGCTTCTTTTCATGTAGTGCTTCAAGCACGATACGAAGATGATTCTCATGCTCCTCCTTACTTTTAGAATAAATTAAAATGTCGTCGATAAATAAAATGACGAACTTATCGAGGAACTTGCGAAAGACTCGGTTCATTAGGTCCATGAATACGGCCGGGGCATTAGTTAATCCGAACGGCATAACCAGGAACTCATAGTGACCATACCGAGTAGGAAGGCAGATTTAGGGACGTCAGAATCCTTGATCTTTAACTGATGGTAACCAGACCTCAGATCGATTTTAGAGAAACACTTTGCACCCTGAAGCTGATCAAATAAATCATCAATACGAGGCAGAGGGTAACGATTACGGATAGTGATCTTGTTGAGTTCTCTGTAGTCAATGCAGAGTCTCATAGAACCATCTTTCTTCCTCACGAATAGGACCGGTGCGCCCCATGGCGAGACGCTTGGTCTAATAAATCCCAAATCTAGTAATTCCTGTAACTGCTCCTTTAACTCCTTAAGCTCTATAGGTGCCATATGATACGGTGCCTTAGAAATCGGCTCAACACCTGGAATAAGATCAATAGTGAATTCTACCTCGCGATCTGGTGGAAGTCCGGGTAACTCCTCAGGAAACACGTCAGGAAAATCACATACAATCGGATAATCAGATATGTTCGGCTTTCAGAAGATGTAGCTTTCACCGAAGCTAGGAATCCCATGTAACCGTGCGATAAGAGTTTCTGAGCCTTAAACGCAGAGATGATTTTCAACGATTTCCGAGGCTGAGTCCCTTGATAAACGAGTTCAGGGCATTGAGGATTTCCAAATAAAACACGACGAGTCTGGCATTCAATAGTAACGTGATGTCCAGTCAACCAGTCCATACCAAGTATGACATCAAAGTCACTCATTTGCATAGGAAACAAATCAGCTTTACGAATAATAGACTCGATTTTGATCGGACAATCTCTATAGACATGCGAGATGATCGTCGAATCTCCTAATGGAGTAATAATAGCCAAAGCGTGCTCTAACACAGTCGGTGCAGTCCTTAAGTACTTAGCAAATAAAAGAGATACGACAGAATGCGTAGCGCCCGTATCAAATAAGACATAAATATCCCGCTTTCCTATGCAAAGGGTACCGGAGATCATACCTAGGACGTTTACTATCAGTATCGGATAAGACATATATATGTATATAATACGTCCCTAACAAAGGGGTCAGAAATATACCTGGTGCGTTAGCTGCTTCATTTGCAGTGAGTGCAAAAACTCGTCCTCCAGTTGTAGGTTTAGCTTGATTCCCTCCAGCGTTATTACGAGGGTCGCGCTGAGGGCAATCCCTAATCATGTGTCCTGCACGTCCGCATCTGAAACATAATCCTCCGACCCGATGACAAGCTCCCTTATGAAGTTTCCCGCATGTGTTACACTGAGGGATAGCATTCCGATCCTGATTAGGGTGCTGCTGATTTGGTGGTTGAGCACGAATAGGAGCCTGCTGAGTCTGATTATGAGTTGATTTCTGGTTCTGGTTTTGATTCTTCCATGATCGAGAGTTATTGTTATTGTTGTGATCAAAACGGTTTCGACGGTCTCGTGGTGGTGAAGACTGATTCTTATTCGTATGAGAAGAAGACTGATCCTGGTCATTCTCTCTAGGCCGCTTGCGGTTATCATCATACGACTTCTTTCCATTCTTCTTATCATTATATAAGTTTTTAACAGCATCAACCACTTCATTAATATCTTTAAACCGATGATTCAATATAAACTTTCGATCTCTTTCACATATGGCCCACTGAAAATTTTCTGTCTGCTCATGCGGTGAGCCTGCAGATGCACCAAGAAAACTCACTAACCGTGTAAATCGTGTCTTGAAATCTGTTATGTGTTCGTCATCCCTCTGTCTAATATTAGCATACAGTCTACGATACTCAGTGCGGTCAGCAGCAGTGAAGTATTCCTCATAAAACATTCCTCGGAATTTATCCCAAGGAAGTGTAGCTGCATATTTGTTTCCTCCTCTAGCTTGTTTCACAGTCGTCCACCATCTGTGAACATCATCTTCTAACTTGTATGTAGCCAACCTCACTTTGTATACGTCCTCAACACCAAGTACCTCAAACAATTTCTCAATATGACTGATCCAGTTTTGCACCTCGACCGGATCATTGGAAGTACTGAAAGACTTAGGCCTTTGCTTCTGAAAACGTTCCAACCAGACATGAATACCATCACGGGTTGGTGGTGTATTATCACCGGAAGGTGGTCCCGTGTTGTTCCCGCCAGAAGGTGGCTCTGAGTTATTTCCACCGGGTGGAGGTCCTGTGTTGTTTCCACCGGTGGTGGTCCATTGTTATTTCCCTCCGATGCTGATCCCATGTTATTTCCACCTAAATTCGCCTGTTGTATCTGCTGGATGACTGTTTGAGCAGTCTGAGTCATCAGATTAGGGAGTATTCCAAAAATAGCAGCGTTTACGGCATTAGCAACGAGGGTTTCAAGAGGAGTATCAGATGAGGGGCCATTCGAGTTATTGCGGTTGTTCACACGTCTCTTAGGAGCCATCTGAAATGAAGATACACGTGTGAACACTGGAATTTAAATTGGGAACAAAAATTAGATCCTAACCTAACGTCTACCCATTACCTCACAAGTTTATTATTAATGTTTAAGTTTTCTACAGGAAAGAGCCTTTGCTCTGATACCATAACTGTAACACCCCCAACTCGGAGAGGCTAACGTGTCACTATTACAGATATCAAATCAAAAACCAAATCCACGATATTAAAGAGATTGTCAAAAGAAATAAATTCAAACAAACTCCATAATCCGAAAGAACCTAATTAAGTTGTTCATTACATCAATTTAAGTAAAATATAATCTTGATCTTCAACCACTTTTCACTGATTTCCCGACTACCGTGATTACCTACAATCAAATAAGAAAAACACCATGAAAGAAAATACGGCTGAGCCAAAAGTTGCTCAGTGACGGAAAGAACAATAGTAATGATACGAAGCATAAAATACTTATATCTGAATACTGAACGGATCATATGATACTGAAACGGAAATCTGATTCTAAACATATAATACTGATACTGAACTGAACATGTAATATTGAACTGAACTGATCTACACGACGCGTATATACAAACAAAATAAGTCGTGTAATATAAGGAGTACCCAGAGCCGAAACTGAACTGATAAGTACATAGCTAGCTAGACTATGCACTAATGAGATGGTGTGTGGGCGTACACACATGATTCCATCCCCGAACTGAACTGATCTGAACTGAACTAGGATCGATCCATCCGCCTCCCAGATATTATGGCCAAAGTACTACCTGAGTACTAACGTGTTAACGGAGATGCCGTGAACTATTTATTACACACCGTCACGAAAAGTGTCACATCATTGACGCCACAATGACATGTCGGAGAGCTCGGGTAACAGAGTATCAAATCAAATGTTAGTACAACTACCAACATATAACGTATCAATAGAACATTTATAGGAACATGCAATAATGAGCACAAACTTATAAAATATATATTGCATGCTGTAAGCCTTCAACAAGTAAAATTAACAAGTCGAAAGAGTCATAGCATAACAAATAATGTTAGACAACTAGTAAAATACCAAAGGCCAAACGAGTCATATTAACGGAAACATGGTATCAAATCTGTACTATAAAGTAACAGAATAGAATTTATACTATGATAAAGCTAACCAAGAATCTGTACCTTATACACGAATGACAATAATCAGAAAAAGGTCTAGGCTCGGTTAACGCCGCGAGAACCTACGATAACGTAACGCAAATTATAGTTTGAAAAATTCCAGTTCTGCCTCTGTCTTTTCGCATTCGTTAAAAATACTAAACGACGTTTAAAAATTCTGAAATCTCCATTTTACTAGATTAGTGATTTCTGAACAACTTTCATTTAGAAAAGTTTCTGATTTGGATTACCAAAATATGAGAAAAACGTGGATCTTTACAGCTGCGCAGAACTGCTAGCTGTTACGAAAACGACTGTTTGGAGGTCTAAACGAATGAGTTTTTCGATGTTTATATATCAACAGATTCGTCTTTCGACGAACTTCGTCATGGACACAAGGTTTAACTAATTTGAATCTGTTACGAAGAAGTTATGACCTCTGTAAGTTGGCTGTAAAATACGGGACTAATCAACTATTTAAAGCTTATTTTTAAACAAAATGAACTATTTATAACGTTTGTTAATATTATATATAACTATAACCATCAAAAGTCATATATTATTCATTTACATAACATATCAGTATTGTTTTGAAACATAATAGTGATCCATTATTTAATTAAATAATAGTATTATAATTAAATAATAGTGTTTTCTATAACAAGATTTTATAAAAATATTAAGACATTTAAAGAAATAAATTCCTAGAAAATATGTAGATGATCTTAAAATAAAGAGAGTTAATAGAACTGATTTTTATAATTTTTGGAAATTTTTACATATTTTTAAATGGTTAAAAAGGCATTTAAAAAAAATATGGCAGGGGCTCGGGTTCGAACCTGTGACCTCCTGCCCATCCCTCTTTCGCTTTACCCAGCAGGCTAGGGCGCCTGCGCCTAAGCTTGACTGGTTTTAATTCCATTTAAACCATCCCGAACCAAACCCCCAAATTCAAACCTTATAAACCCTAGAAACGATTTCAACCAAAGTGAATATCAAATCGATGTTAATAGCCAAATCAGTGTTGGGGCTTTCATTCCTAGACTAAAATCGAGTATGTAGATAGTTTTAAATTACCAGAATGAAGTCGATTCGATGATGAACCCACGAAGAACAGGTCGCGGTTGAGGAGGACTCGGTTCGACGCCCAAATCACGGTGATAATCAAATTCCTTTCGTATGAAGCTTCTAACAATGATCTGGAAGCAAAGCCCTATGCTAATTTCATGAATTAGAGCTCAGAAAATGGAATTCGACGGTGTAGCAGGTCAGCGACGAGGAGGAGGCCAATGGTGGTGATTTGTAGTGTTTTAGATTAATTGGAACCCACTGGAAAGTTTTAAACGATGAAATGATTGTATGTGCACAATTAATTCGATTAATTTTATTGTTCAGTGCGTGATTGTGGTGAGTGGTCGGCCGAAAGGCAAAATTCCACTACACCGACTCTAATAATCGAATTGATGTGGGGTACGGTGTTTGAATCCTCACTCGAATGTGTCGGGAACGTTTACTCGAGTCAAAACCGCGTTATTAAGTGCGTTTGAGGGTCGCCGGAGGGCCGACCGGACTTTGGCCGGAAACCCGCCGGAAATGCGGGAGGGGTGGACTGCTTTTGAACAATTTTTCACCTTTAGTCCCTGCGGTTTAATCCCTTGTCGTTTTATGCACCAACTTATTAAAATAAGTTTCCAAAATGGCACAAATGCCCCCCTGAACTTTTATTATTATTATTATTATTATTATTATTATTATTATTATTATTATTATTATTATTATTATTATTATTATTATTATTATTATTATTATTATTATTATTATTAATATGGGTATTATAGGTAGAGATTTGGATGAGATTGGGTTCTGACATGTTTGAAAAAAGAGTTGAGGTGGGATCGATAACTCTTTGGAGCTATTCAAGCTCTGATACCATATAGTGGTACAGAGAGAATAGTATTCTAACTTGCTTTCATGAGTTAGGTTACAACCCTATATAAGGAGATATGTACAACTGTAATCAAAGAAATCATAGGAGTAATATATGGGAACCTATAACAACTGTTGACTATACAAAAATAATGTAAATTATAATCTAATTTTGGTTATCCTTAATAAACCTATCATATTTCATTAATAAATAATAAACATAGTATATACTGTTCAAAGCAATACAAATTAATTTAATTTAACTTAAACTAATTATCCACAGTCATTGACTACAAATATTATATTCTCAATACAAAGGCATGGCCTTTGATAATGTTAATATTTATAACTCACCTCAACAGCTACCCATGCTACCATGAACACCAAGGTTGTATGCTATTATTCTTATTCATTTTAAACCGTGGATTATATGCTAACTTTGTAGATGTAGACGTCCAGGTTGTTCTTGACATGGAGTCATGGATTGGTAGGTCCATTCATAGTAACATTACAAAGCAAACATTGTTGTCCATATGAGGGACTCAGAGGGAGACAAGTTACGACCTATGTCAAATGGTAAGATCAATCGTCCTATTTGGTTTCAATATGATTTTAATAACCAGCATTCCTAAACATATGCACATTAGAAATAACAATGCATATATACATGCTCATACAACAAACACATGTTTAAGATTATTATCATTTGCATGTTATTAATGACTTGTTTGATTATTATCATAACCCGTGTATTCTTTTACTTGCTTGAACAGTTTTTGATCATCTTAACACTGTTAAGGTGAATGCTATCATGGGCCCTGAAACATATATTGGATCAAAACTACTAGGTTCGGTTGCTGATGCAGCCAAGGTACCTATAATTTTGTTTGCTGTAAATCCCTAATGGAATATCCTTATTTGCTGCATGTTAAAGAAGATGAAGTTTCTATCGCCAAAGCATATGTGCCCTTGTTGAATTATATAAATGGAGGGATGTTATACACATTTATGAGGGAAATGATCATGGGTCAGAGATATTACAAAATCTTTTGAATCATTTCAAGAAAAAGGCATACAAATTACCTACAAGATTGCGAATTCTACCTCAGCAAAAATGATCAAATCATTGAAAAGTTGCATAAGATCATGAGTATTCATTCATACAACAACAATAATTCTTGATATGACACCTTCACTAGCATCTAGGCTTTTTCTAAATGTGAAGAGGTTAGGAATGATGAGTCAAGGATATGCATGGATTGTAACTCAGAAAACCATTGACGTCTTTCAATCAACAACTTTAACGTTATTAAGTCATTACAAGACGCACTGGTTTTAGACCTTATGTTCCAGTGTCAAGGAGATTGCATTACTTCACAAAAAGATGGAATAGAAAGTTCAATAGAAAGGTGCCTCTGTTGGTCGTACGGGCTTATGACACAAGTTGGGCACTTGAAGAGTCCATTGAGAGGGTTGGAGTCCTACACAATGGTACCTTGCTTCTAAGGGAGATTTTTCAATCCAAATTTAAAGGTGTTAGTGGTGAGTTTCAGCTAACCGAAAGACATGTTATCTCCAATGGATTTGAGATTGTAAATGCAGTCGATTATAGAGAAAGGAAAGTGGGTAAAGAAGATTGAAATCAAAGATGGTAAAATTGACAATAAATGAAGATGACAGTGGAAGAATCAAATGGAAACTTGGATTGTATTGCAAATGAAGATGATGCTTATAGACTCACTTACCACCACCGTAATGGTCCAGGCTATGCCCTTCTCAATGCTATTACAAAGAGCCACAAAATCCTACTAATTCTTTTCCCACCCCCTTAGGGTTTACTAATACCTATTTATATAAAATATACATTGCACTAAACACCCTCCTAGAATAGACAATTGACATTTAGACTAGAAACTATAACAGATTCCTATCATTACTCCCCCCTTCAAAACAGTCTTGTCCTCAAGACTGGGATCGGCTGCGTCGTCTGGTGGTCGACCTTGGCCATGCACCACCCACAAATGATATGATCCAACAACACCTGCAGCAACCCGACTTGCAGTCTTGCACCAACCATGAAATAGTTTCCATAACAAATCTGATTTAGGGTTTGTATACGGGTCAGGTGGTTTAGGATCCTCATCCAAAACAAACAGCTTCAAAGCAAAAGCAGAAGGTCGGGTATGGTCGAGCCACCCAAAGTCCCAACCCGGTTTCCCTCAAAGGTTTGAACCTCACGGAATTCACCAGTCCCGAAGCCCACTAGTTCCTGAAATCGGTCCGATAGTATTCCAATTGTGTGAAATTGTGATTGAACGTCAACAACCTGTGTATCGGAAGACTGAAATGGCGCCAATGATTTGGCATCCGAGCTTGAACGCACAGCCTGCAATTGAACTTGACCATGAGCACTCCAACGTTCTTCTGATCGGGAAACAATTTCCTCCAATTGAGCTACAAATTGGATACCAGAACCGCCTAGGGATTCCTGCTCAATCCCAGATTCAACCGAATCTGTTTTTGGCTTGGTGTTTTGGATCCATCCTTGCGGATCGAAACCGTTGAATTCCAGCAGATTTACCTTATTCACTGCGCAAGGTATAGTGGAAGGAGGGTTTGATTGACCTGATTTTGTGCCGGAACCAGATCGAAGACCACTGTCGATCGCTGAAACCTTCGAATCTGTTCCTAATTTTTTCTCGAATTGCTTCATCCAACCAAGCATCACCGTACGAAATTTGACCGATTCCACCCTATCGCCTTCTAACACCAATAGAGAAACCTTAATTGCAGCAATATCTGATTGAAGTTGTTGAATCTGTTGTTCGTGACTATCCAAACGAGAAGTCTGATTCACCATAATTGAATTGAAGTAGACCTGATGTAGATTCGATGAACAAAAACGACTGAAGGGACAAGAGCGGAAATGATAATCAAGGAACAGAACAAAAATCAAATTGGATTGTGGATCGAAAGGAATTGGATCTGGAAATCGGAATTGGAGATCAGATTGGATATCCAATGAATAGAACAAACACCGATTGGGCAATTGAAAGAGAAATTGAGAGTGGATGAGGATGAACGAAGTGACAAGGAACAGAGTAAGATGTTGAAGATGAAATCGAAACCGAAAAGGAAACGAAGAGGAGGATGTTGAAGGCGGCGGGTTCGGGATGAGGATGTTTGGTGATTTGTGGAAAAAGATGCACCGGAAACAGAAATGAAGAAGCTGAGATTGCCGACGAAGCAGTGGCGGGAGGCGGTGGCAGCGATATTATCCGGCAAATTGAGCAATTGAAGGCGAAATTAGCAGTGGAGCTATAATCGGAGCTAGTAACGGCAGGTCGACGTGCAGGTCGGACCAATGATGAAGATTGAAATCAAAGATGGTAAAATTGACAATAAATGAAGATGACAGTGGAAGAATCAATGGAAACTTGGATTGTATTGCAAATGAAGATGATGCTTACAGACTCACTTACCACCACCGTAATGGTCCAGGGCTATGCCCTTCTCAATGCTATTACAAAGAGCCACAAAATCCTACTATTCTTTTCCCACCCCCTTAGGGTTTACTAATACCTATTTATATAAAATATACATTGCACTAAACACCCTCCTAGAATAGACAATTGACATTTAGACTAGAAACTATAACATGATTCCTATCATTATCTGGCCTAGAGGTTCTACTACCAATCCAAATGGTTGGACTGTGCCAACAAGTCAAGGTAGAAAGTTAAGAATTGTTGTCGAACGGGACTAACAGGACTAACATTTAGCTCCTTTGTGCATGCAGTTTATGATGATCAGAATAATG
>CM044014.1:27675698-27763198 GCA_024085815.1 Flaveria linearis
AAGTAAAAGTAAAAAAAACAATTAGATATGATTTTTTTCTGAATAACATAAAGTAATATATGTAAAACACTTACAAAATTAAATGTAAAACCTGATTAATCATAAATGTGTAAATATTTCCTTGTAAACAACATTAGTAGTAACATTTGTAGGTTTATTGTCTTGATCTACGATTAAAAGTTTTAGCCCATCTCGACTCTTGACCCTCGATAATGCAACATATAGTTGGCCGTGTGTAAAAACATGGTCTTTTAGGTACAAACCAACTCTAGACAATGATTGCCCTTGATTTTTGTTTATTGTCATTGCAAAACAAACTGCTATGGGAAACTGTCTTCTTTTAAATTTGAATGGAATTCTTTTGTCCGAAGGCGTCAAACACAGCCTCGGAATAAACGTGCGGCTACGAATATTGCTTCCTGATATAACCTCAGCCTCAATAACTCGATTGTAAAGTGATGTCACTTTAAGTCTGGTGCCGTTACACAAACCATTTTTTGATCAATGTTTCTCAGAAGCATTATCGGGACACCCACTTTTAACACCAAAGAATGATTGGGTAATCCTGATACCTTGAGTCCATTTAAAAAATCAGGTGAGCATAGATTTTCATCAAACGTATCATTAAAATACTCTTCTTGGCTTATACAATCTGAGCTGAGATATTCTCTTTCTTCACCTGGGAAAATAGATAGGAGACGATCATTTATCTCTTGAACAACCTCATTCTTTGGCGCAAGAATGGCCCTTTCTTGAAAGAAATTTGAATTATTATAATTTGTTAGGATGGAAGGATACACAAAGTTAATTAAATCTGAGACGGGATCAACTGAATCCAATATAAAAGATCAACTCAAATTACATATGTATATATATATATATACACATATGTAGGATCAGGATCATTACAGAACCAATATTTATTTTCAGAATCAAAATAAACATTGATTTACATAAATGTAATTGAGGAACTATTAATTTACATATATATAAGTTAAGGCTGATGATATTTAGTTGTTTTACATACATGTATGATATACACATATGTAAAACAACTCAAGTATCATCAGACTTAAGTTACATTTATGTAAATCAATGGTTCTTTGGTTTTGAAAATAAAACATGGTTCTGTAATGATCCTACCCTATATATATATACACGTACATACATACATACATACATACATACATACATACATACATACATACACACACACACACACACACACACACACATATATATATATATATATATATATATATATATATATATATATATATATATATATATATATATATATATATATATATATATATAGGGAAGGGATTAATGTTAACCCTTGTTTATTACAATAACCCATTAACCCAACTAGTGGTCCACAGCAAGCCACGTCACCATTGTAACTTAGAGTTACAGTGGTAAAACTAGTAGTTCAAACGAACTTTAAAATTTTTTTAGAAAAATATAGCAAGTCTATACTCAAATTAAAGATATTAAAACGATCTATTTAATGGTGTAATTTGTTTTAAAAAATAATGTCATACAGAAAAGTTAAAAACGTTATAAAAATGGTGGAGTTTTTTAAAATGGAGGGAAATCATTACATCAGTGGTGTAACGCTATGTAAATGTTAGTTACAGTGATGTAAGTGTTCGCTACATTAGGATTAATGGGTTATCACAATAAACAAGGGTTAACAAAGGAAACTTACCCTATATATACATATAATATATATATATACATATATATGTATATCTATATATATATATATATATATATATATATATATATATATATATATATATATATATATATATATAATATATGGTAAGGTTCACTCGTTAACCGTGTTAACTTCGAAGATCGATCCAAATCATTATTTTTTGTTGGAATAACATCATTACAGATATACAAAAATATGTTTTTAATGTATATATGTAAATTCATAAGCATAAAAAAGTTTACACCGGTGAAGTTACACTTACATCATAAATATTTAGTGATGTAAGTATTACTTACACTTGTCATAACTTTTTTTCGCTTGTGAATTTACACATATACATAAAAAACATAACATTGTATATGTATAATGATACTATTACAATGAAAAAAATAATGATTTTGATTGATCTTCCAAAGTTAACACGGTTATCACAATAATAGAGGGTTAACATTTGATCCTTGTCCTATATATATATATACATATATACATATACATATATATATATATATGCATATATATATATATATATATATATATATATATATATATATATATATATATATGCATGTATATATATACACACATACATATACATATATACATATATGTATATATATACACACATACATATACATATATATATACATATATATAGATATAGATACACGTATATATATAGATACATATATATATAGATACATATATATATATAGACATATATATATATAGATACATATATATAGATACATATATATATACATATATATATACATATATATATATATATATAGATACATATATATATATGTATATATCTATTATAATAAAAGAGTAACTTGGTATGACACGTGTCACCACCACATTCTTCTCATCAAATTTTCCCACCTCTCTCTCCTATTAAATAATTACCTTAATTACTGTGACAACCCGAAAAAATTCGTAATATATATATATATATGTATATATATATATATATTTATATTATAATAATAATAATAATGATTATTATTACTATTATTAATAATAACATTAATAATAATAATAATGATAATGATAATAATAATAATGTAAATAATAATAATAATATTTTTATAATAATAATTTATAAAAAAAAGTTTATTAAATTTTGAAATAATAATTTGAATAATAAAGTTCAGGGGGTTAAATTGCTAATTTGGAAACTTATTTTAAAAGGTTTCACATGAAATAATAATCAAGTAAAGTTGAGGGACCAGTTTTTGTAAATTGTTTTAAAATCCCAACCCACCGCCCATTCCCGTCGATCACCCTCTCCGGCGACTATTCCGCGGCTCCGCTACCCCCCAAACGCCATATTTAGCCGGTTTTGACTCAATCAAATCACCCTGACATTTTCGCGTGGATGTTTCGAACCAAGTGGGCCACTGCAATTTGAAAAATGGAATCGGTTTAGTGGGATTTCCACTTTCGACCGAAAGTCGGCCGACCACCCACGAAATCGGCACTAAAACTAAAACTAATCGAAATAATGGAGCACTACCAGTCATTTGATCGTTTATAAACTGACAGTGAGTTTAATTTCACTAAAACACAACGAATCACACCCATTGATCACCATCGTTTTCCTCGACCTGCAACCAAGTCGATTACTATCTTATTGGCTTTATTTCACAAAATTAATATAGGGCTTTTCACCTTTAGAGCTATTAGAAACTTTCTGTGGAAGTAATTTGATTATCATCAATGTTTGCCACTGGAATCGATGTTTGTATAGTCGCGACTTGTTCCCTTACCTGTTCATCATCGATCGAACTTCAAACAGGTAATTGATTACACCCATACATTCGGTTTTACATGAGGAATCATAGCCCTAAACTTAATTTGATTAACAACATCAATTGGTGGTTCAATTTCAAATCAATTGAAATTAGGGTTCTTGATTTGTTTGTGTTTAAAAGGAATTGTAACCGGTTTCTACCGCGGCTTTAAGCCTTTGGTTCACCGGTTCAGTCTTCACTTGCAATCCTAGAGGTCAAGGGTTCGAACCCTTGCCCCAACACTTTTTTTTAAAAAGCCATTTGACCTTTTAAAATATATGAAAATACCTAAGAATTATAAAAATAAGTTTTAAAAACTTCCTATATTTTAAAAGTTTTAAGTAATTTTCTATAAAATTTATTTGTTAAAAACGCCTTAAAAATATTTATAAAATATTATTTATAATAGCCATTTTTTTAATAAAAATGGACTTTAAATAATAATTTAAATTATTAATTTATTATGGAACATTATATCATCTGTAATTATGGATAACATAATAATTAGATAATTTATATTATGTTTTACCATGTAAATGTTATAAATTTAACAATATGTTATTATCTATTATTTATATGTTCAATTATAATAACATTATCATATAAATATTATGTTTAGATAATTGTGTCTATTTATAAATCTTACTATTAGGTTTATAAATTAAATTATAAAATACTAAGTGTCCTATTTGTGTTTAAACATGATAAACACAAATTAGATTTTATAAATTAAATTATAAAATCTTATTAAATTAAATGTCAACTTACATATTTAAGTAATGTCTAAAATTTATTTAAGACATAATGATATATTGAAATCATTATTATTTGATCAAATATCATGAAATACAAATATTTAATTATTAAAGAATTAACAAAGATAATTAAATGATTATTTATATGTTTATAACAAATCTCCGAAAACCAAACCTTAGATCAATTGAACGCCAGGTTCAAGATCTAACTTATTTAGGTTATGGATTTGTATTTGTGTGCTTATGTGAATTATAATTCATTAGGAGGAATTTACTAGCTTGTCAACACCACAAGGACTGAGGTGAGTTCATAACTATTCCCCTTTTTAACCATTTAAATATTTTGGGGCTGGAATACATGTTGTAATTGAAATTACAAATTATATTTGTGTATTATGTTAAATAATAATTTGATCACATTTATGATTACATATGGTTACTATGAAAATCCTTCTCTGTAAACTGGACTATAAATAAGCAGGGATCTTTTAGATAGTACTATCGGGGAGTGACTTACCCCCATAAAGGTTTGGACATGTGGTCCTTACCAAGATGCATAAAGATCTTATTGTCATTCGGGATGACTTGTTCTGGTGTGAGAAGGCAGATGTGCACTATATTAAGTTTGCCATTATAGTTCCATTTACAACCCATATGAGGATAAATGTAAAAAGAGGATTCGCGCCCTCTGATTTGAATTATTATAAATAACATAATATACACATGAAAAGGATATTAAACTATGATACATGGGCAAATCCTATGTGAAGGATTTGTTGGGCTTGTACATAGTGGGCATGTGGGATAGCGGGTTCACCTTATTAAAAAGGTTCCGACAGGCTATTCATATACCGGTGAGTAATTTAACTCACACTTTTACAATAAACCCTTCTTTGAATGATAATTGATGATTTATCAAATATGTTTTACTTACCTATGAACTCACCAACCCTGTGTTGACACTTGATTTACATGTATTCTCAGGTATCTACTAGGAGCTATGGACATGCACATAGGATCATATAAGAGCTCAAGATACATATTGGTTATTGATAAGACATGATTAGACGTATTGTTAAGAAACAATATATTTTTATTTCCGCTACGTATAATATCTAATGCTCTGAATAATAATGGATTGATTATCTAAAACTTATCATATAGATAATTGCATCTCACGTGTAACTACTGTGTTCGATCCTGTTTGTTCACCCCCTCCGTGATAGATTCCAGACCCGGAATTTGAGGGTGTGACAGATTGGTATCAGAGCCATTGGTTATAGTGAGTTAGGAATTGCATCTAGCCTATAGCCACACACAATAGTTGCACAAAGTAATTGCCTTAGTTAGAGATCGAATAGGATTAAGAAGTTATATGCTTAAACTTAGATACTTGTCTTCTTAAACTTATTCTCAACGACATGTGGGATCTACACTTATCATCGTGCCTAAATCAAATGGTTTTCAAAATGAGCTTTGAATCGTTATTCGTGGTTTTCAAATTCATCAAAGTCTGTGTCTTATAACTTGAAACAAGTAATGCTGGAAGAGCGTGATGCCTGTATCTCAAGGTGTTCTGTCTAGGCAAGGTATCGTATAATCCAAATCAATCGATGGACCTGTTTACCTTACCTGGGAACTCTCGGGATGAGTATCTGCTTATAGGTACGCATGTCTTCAACGAAGTTGTGACTGACTCAATACTTTGATTAGTCAACGTACTCGCTTTGATTTACGAATCAAACGATTACACCTGGAACATCTCATTGTTATTATGCCAAATTCTGGATTGTCGTTTACATGTCGAATAGTATATTATCCAATTTCCATGAAATTCTTATGATCTTTCAGATTGGCTTCTCGTCAAATCCGTTCACGGTCTAGAAACTCTGGCCGTAAGATTGCTGCTATTATAGCACGTGAAGTTACTGTGGTCAATACGCAAGTCTATAAGGCAAATGGGTCAAATTACCTTGACATGTTCAATTTGGTAATCTATGCTACACTTGTCCTAACCTAAAGAGAGACTTGTTTCCCTAGTACTTGCCCTAACATGGTTATACCTGAAATCCTGAAAGTATGAAGGATAGGCAGCTATCATTAGACATATTGTGCTTATGTGCTTGTAGTTTACTTGTTATTACTTAAGTCCTGTCCTACTTAGAGCCTTCATGGTATTTCAATCATGATATTAATTTTATCTTTTAAGAGACATTCCTCCACTTAGCATTTCAGTAACTGAGGGGCTGATTGAATGCTTAGAATGAAAGTGGACTACAGGAAATATAGAAGGGTGATGATACTCTCTATACATACATATTCTTTGGGATGATGCTAAGGAAAATTAGGATGTCGTGTAACCGGTTTAAGCACATTCTTAGTATACCGGTTATGTTTATAAAACAGGTTTACTATTACCTAAGGAATGAAATGCAAAAGTTAGAATTGTAATTCTAAAATCATGCAATGGTAGGGTTAAGTCGTGCTCTTTATACTGACAAACACCATGAATTGATAAAACTGATGTCATACCTTATGACATTAGACCAAATAGAATTAGAAGGACACTGGGAAAAATCTAGTGAGTAGTAGAATAAGCCTCTTTGATGGTTTAGATGATTTGCTTTAATGCCAATGTTGTGAACCTAGCGATGTTGGTTGATACGATTAAGCTAACCTGTGTTAAACGGGAACATTAAGAAGGTTGGAGTTCCGACCATTACCATAAGTGTGCCCTAGGTTGATTAGGACCCCAAGACAAGTTAGAAATGATCAGAGTTAAGAAATGATTATACTAGAAAGTAAGAGTAGTTAAATTATGGAAATAAAGGTAATACATCACACGGTCATACATTTATGACTGAAGCAAGACCAATGTTGTTACATGCACATACCTTATCATCGGTAGCTACACATCTATTCGATACCAGGGCTGATAAAAGTTTTGATTCTTCTGGAATTATTCCTCAACTTAGCATTAACCCTAGTTGCTTAGAAATTATCTCTAGACACGGAGTGCCAGTGTCTATCATCTCTGATCGTGATGCATGATTTACATCTATCTTCTGGGGTAAACTTCAGAAAGCTCTAGGCACTTGCCTAGATATGAGCACAACCTATCCTATCACGCTAAGACTGATGGTCAAAGTGAAAGAGCCATACAGACTCTTGAGGATATGCTTAGGGTTTTTGTTATTGATTTTGGAAAAGAACTTGGAAGGTCATCTACCTTTGGTAGAATTCTCATAAAAATAGCTATCATTCGAGCATCAAGGCGGCATCATTCGAGGCCTTATATGGACATAAATGTAGATCATCGCTTTGCTAGGAAGAAGTTGGAGATAGTCAACTTACTGGCCCAGAATTGATCTTTGAAATTCATGAGAAAATTGTCCAGATAAGGGAACGCATGGCTGCTGCCAGGGATCGCCAGAAAAGCTACGCTGATAAACACCGCAAGCCACTTGAATTTCAGGAAGGAGATAAAGTTTAGCTAAAGGTATCTCCCTGGAAGGGAGTAATGCGCTTTGGAAACGAGGGAAATTGAACCCTCGCTACGTGGGACCTTTTGAAAGTGTCAGAAGGATTGGCCCAGTAGCCTATGAATAAATCTACCTGCTGAACTTGGTAGTGTGCATAATGCTTTTCACGTATCAAATCTAAGGAAGTGTTTATCCGATGAATCACTGGTTGTGCCTTTAAAGGAACTGCAAGTATGTGAGAAACTCAGACTTGTTGAGGCACCAGTTAAAATCATGGATAAGGAAGTTAAACAACTAAAGCATAGCAAGATTCCGATTGTCAGAGTTCAGTGGAACTCCCGGCGTGGTTCCGAGTTCACTTAGGAACGAGAGGTTTGCAGACACGGTTCATGAGGTCCTTATTACGGGAGTAGATACTATGTCATCAATGAAGACAATGACAAACTTATCCAGATAAGGTTTGCAGACACGGTTCATGAGGTCCATGAAAACTGCTGGGCATTAGTCAGCCCAAAAGGCATTACAGTGAACTCGTAGTGCCCATAGCGTGTTCGAAACGCAGTCTTGGAGATGTCTTCCTCTCAAACCCTCAACTGATGATAACCAGATCTCAAGTCAATCTTGGAATAGTAGCTAGATCCTTGCAATTGGTCGAACAAATCATCAATGCGTGGAAGTGGATACCTATTCTTGATTGTCACCTTGTTCAGTTCGCGGTAGTCAATACACATCCTGAAGGTTCCATCTTTCTTTTTGACGAAAAGCACTGGAGCTCCCCAAGGTGAAGAGCTGGGACGTATGAATCCTTGTCTAACAACTCTTGCAATTGCTTAGACAGCTCTTGTAGTTCGTTCGTGCCAGTCGGTACGGCGCCCGAGCGATTGGAGTTGCTCCTGGTGCTAGTTCAATTTGAAATTCTACCTGTCTGTGTGGAGGAAGGCCAGGTAGGTCTTCAGGAATACCTCAGGAAAGTCTCTAACAACAGGAATATCTTCAACTCGCCTTTCATCCGCCTTCGGTTCAGTAACAAGTGCCAACAAGGCAAGGTGTCCTTTTCTGAGACATTTCTGAGCCTTCAAATATGATATGATGCCGACCACCGCACCCACCTTTTCACCTTCCACAATAAGAATTTCATCGTCTGAAATAGGTAACTTGATCAGCTTCTCCTTGCAAACGATCTCAGCACTATTCTGGGATAACCAATCCATCCCGACGACTACATCGAAGCTTCCTAGTGTGACAGGAATAAGGTCTATGCTGAAGGTGTGTCCGGATAAGCCTAGCTTACAGTTTTTAAACACTTGTGTTGCTGTTATCGTCCTACCATCGGCTATTTCTATGGCATAATTAGAACTCAAATCAGTAGGCACCATCCCTAGTGTTTTACTAAACTGGTGGACACATAACTCTTATCAGCACCAGAGTCAAATAAAACAGAGGCATAACACCCATTAATAGAGAATCTACCAATACTACAGTAGGGTCGTTTCGAGCCTCACCTGATCCCATGATGAAGACTCTGCCTCTGCCACCGCCACCACCATTGTTGTTGTCCTTGGGCTTATCAGCAGCACCATTGTCACCATTCTTTTTCCATCTCAGGCAATCCCTTTTAAGTGTCCGGTTGACCACATTCAAAACACACAGTCTGATTGTGGTTCTGCTGTTGCTGAGGTGCCTTTCCAGAAAGATTCACCCGACAATACTTGGCAACATGCCGAACTTCCCACACCTCTCACACGTGCTCCTTGTGCACTGCCCAGTATGATGGAGCTGACATTTGTTGCACTTTGGGAGATTTCCATGATAGCCGCCCGAATGAGAAGGTTGGGACGATTAAACTTCTTGTGTTGAGGTTGATAAGTGGAGGATGAAGATTGCTTTCCGCTGGTAGATGGTTCCCATTTCCTCTTGTTATTGTGGAAACCAGATGTAGCACCTCGCGGGGGCAGTTTACCCTGCGCGACAGCCTGGTCAGTCAACTTGTGAGCCAGTTGAACAGCTTCCTGAAGGTAGCTGGTCTAGCAGTGGTGACCATGCTCTGGATTTCAGGTACCAGTCCCGATGTATCTTTCAACCCGTTTGTAAGCCGGTTTAATCATAGTAGGCACAGAGTAGCCAACTCGTGAGAACGAGTTGTGTAAGCTTCAATTTCAGAACCTACCATCTTCAGGTTCCAAAATTCGTTTCCAGTTTTTGTATTTCATCTCGTGAACAGTACTCCTCTTTCAGCAGATTCTTGAATTCTACCCATGTTGTGGCGTTTGCAGCTTCAACGCCCAGCATCTGAACTTGTGTGTTCCACCAGCTCAGAGCAGCACCATCCAGTGTGCCATCACATATTTTACCCTATTCCCAGCAGGGCATTGCAGATTTCGAACACCGATTCTAGCTTTTTGAACCAACGGAGCAGTCCCAGCGCTCCCTCAGTTCCATTGAACGGGTTAGGTTTGCAGTCCATAAAGGACTTGTAGTGCAAGTCGGTTGACCAATAGGGTTTGCTGTGGAGGGGGTTGGTTTGCCAACGCTGCGGTGATACTATGATTGATTATCGCTGCCAATTCTGCAGGCGTCATTGAGATGTTACCTCTCCCGCGTCCACGTCCTCTTCCAGACATTCTTTACGTTACCAAATATCAAAAGCTATCAGTCATATGAAAATAGACCTTTTGTCTTGGAATGAAAAGGAAAGAAATTCAAAGATTTAAAGAAATAGACAAGCCAAGAATCAGTCCGAATCTGAGAGATTAACACAATGTCTAGTTTGAATTTCGTCCAAATTTAAGGTAATGTGAGCATTCCTACAATAGAACTGATAAATAGTTTCCATATCAGTGGCTATGTTCTATGAGAACCGAGGCTTTCTTGCTCAACGTGTAGGAATGATGACTTATACTGACTACAATGTTACCACCTGACTAGACTTACCGGACTTAGCATGCACGACAAATTACAATTACGTGTGCACCGTAATGGTAATTTGCTTTGCATGATCACCCGGTTCCTCCTATCAGGCTAACATATCTGTCAAGTATAGTGGTCATCAATGATAGAAGTACCAAATATGTATGTATTATATCGGGATCGATCAATCAAAGTATACGTAAGGATCAGTAAAGTTTGGGAATCATTGACACGCCAAGTAATTCGACCCATTTTGCCTTAAAGACCTGTGTATTGACCATAGTTTATCACTCATCCCAGAAATCCCTATGTAAGCATACAAGGTCTCGCAATGAGATTTATGCGATATGCTTTCCTTAGCCCGAGGGCCTTTTGCCAGGAAATCCAGAATACAGGTGTCTATGCGTCACACAAATCATGAAGCACATTCAGGCGATGTCAAATGCACACAAACTCTCCCGTGACTCACAGCAACTCGGAGTCACCATCCCGGTAGCCATATTCTCACAGGGATATGTTAAAGCAAAAATCTTAGGCAACCAGTTTAGTAGGCATAACTTAGTAATCTATGTGTGTGTAACTAATGCAAATCCAGCTATAGTCTAAAATGCAATGCAGATGAGATGCAAAGTTCATTTAGTCGCTATAACTAATGCTCTGATACCATCTGTCACACCCTCATTTTCCACGTACGGGGTTTTACCGTCAGGCGTGTGACACAACCAGGATCTCAGATAAGCATCAGTTACACCAAACGCTCGAGAATTACCAATCATATAAGTTGCTTAATTTTAATGAAATAACCCAATATATTTAAGTAGTGTGCGAAGCGAAAACATGAAAACATTTAACAATAGTTTTGGAACACGCAAACACGCGTCCAATCCAATTTATGTAAAGTAAATGCAAATTAAAATCCTGAAAACAGTTTGAGATAACGCGGAATGACATGCAGTGGATGCTGTGCTCCTAGACGTGCCATATCAATGTCCTGAGAGAAAACATGCAAAAATCTCAGTACAAAGGGTGAGTTCACAGGTTTATCAGAAGAACCGTAATTATCAGTAATGAAGTTCCCGGATTACGTAATCCGTCAAGTATGTAATTCCCGGATTATGTAATCCGTCAAGTATGTAATTTCCCGGATTTAGTAATCCGATAAGTATAATAAATCCCCGGATTTATTAATCCGAGTAAGTATAATGAAATCCCCGGATTTATTAATCCGATAAGTATATTGAAATCCCTGGATTTATTAATCCGATAAGTATAATGAAATCCCCGATTTATTATCCGATAATATAATGAATCGCCCGGATTTATTAATCCGTCAAGTATAATGAAATTCCCGGATTTATTAATCCGTCAAGTATAATGAAATCCCGGATTTATTAATCCGCTAAGTATAATGAAATTTCCGGATTTATAATCCGTCAAGTAGATGAATTCCCGGATTTATTAATCCGTCAAGTATAATGAAATCCCCGGATTTAATCCGTTAAGTATAATGAAATTCCCGATTTGTAATTAAAGCATATAATGGGTAGCTAGTCCATAATGATCACTATGTGTATGAAGGCGCGGCCGAGCTGACATGAAATCAAATAATAAACCAGGCCCGGATGTGGATCACACCACAACACTTGTAATTAGGCTAACCGTTTCACACCTTTTAACGACGTTGTGCTAGCGCGACTAGCCCGGGTGGGGTATGTCAACCTAGTAGTATCTAACAATTACCTCGCTAAGTCCATATTAACGGTCCGTTGGGCAAGTATACACCATAGTATCAAGTATATGCAGTATTACAAAAATCCAATGTAATGTAATGTTTTTGAAAACAGCATGTTTCTCTCCCCCAAAAGAGTATATAAGTAAAAGTGGGGTTGTAAACTCACCTTGAATTGAAGTTATGAACAAAATCCTCACAGAATAAGGTAATGCACGATCAAACACGTTCACACCTATTATTATTGTAATTACGTCTTTAAAACGGCTTCAAATGCAAATAGATATTTTGGTTGGATTCGGGTCGGTTTGGGTTTGACATCAACGATTTGATATAAATTTTTGAGTTTAATTATAATCTAAGGTTCAACATCTGATAATTGTAAATATATTATGTATATATTCCTTGTAATCTTTTGAAATAAATGTTATTACGATAACATATAACCGATTATATATACATAATATATTATGTATATATAGGGTTTGACACGTTGTTTAAATGTTCGTTACAGTATTGATTAAATATTATGATCCTTTTATTTCATGGTTATATTAAGCAGATCTAATGTCCATTGTTATGAAAAGAGTATTTATAATATTTATAAATATTAATTTATAATTATTATTACGGTTTTTTTAAATAAGATAAATTTTCAGGAAGTATTTATGTAACCTTTTAAATAAGAAATGTTTATAGAAATTATTTTTATAATTTTTGAGAATTTTTATAGAATTTTTAGAAGCCTAAAAAGCTTCAAAAAAATAATTGGGGGTGCCGGGTCTCGAACCCGAGACCTTTTGTTGGAGATGGGCGCTGGAACCTGTGGAACAAAGGCTTAAGCCACGATTATTCCCGGTTTCTAAATCTTTTAAACACAACCCAAAATCTTTCCCCAATCCATCAAGAACCCTAATTCTGTTTCGATCAAATTGAAGCCCTAATCGATGTTATAATCGATTGAAACCATAGGGCTTTTATTCCTTATGAAAATCGAGTATGTAGGTAGTTTTCAACCTGTTTCAAGTTCGAATTGATGAAGAACGTGAGTTGCATGTCGCGTTCGAGTGAGGTGATCAAAACGATATGTTTGTATGTTTACAGATCAAATGAACTCAAAGGAAGTTTTTAAATGTTGAAAAGTTTGTTAGTGCGCAATCAATTTCGATTATTATTTGATTTTAGTGCGTTTTTGGTAGTGGTGTTCGACCGAAAGCAAAATGGTCGGGTTTAGTGGACCATTTCGAAACTTTTCCATAATTTAAGTTCACTGATTGTTGCATTTTGTCCCACGTTCGATTTGGTGCATTGTGGGTCGAAACCGTGGCCTAAAACCTGTCTTTTGGTCTCGCCGGAGGGCCGCCGGAGGCCGGCCGCTCCGGTGCCGGAAATACGCGAGATAGGAGAGAGAGAGCAGTTGTAATTTGTATATTTACACATTAGCCCCTGAAATTTTTGATTGTTATTATTTTATGCTGCAAGTATTTAAATCAAGTTTCAAAAATTACAAAATTTCCCCTTTACTTATAAACTTTTATAAATTATTATTATTAATAACAATATTATTATTATCTTATTATTATTATTTATATCAAATATATACATTTATATATATATATATTTTTTTGTTTTTTGTTTTTTTTCTTCTTTTTGTCAATAAAATTTTTCCGGGTTGTCACATCATCCCCCTGTTAGAGGATTTTCGTCCGAAAATTGGAACACTGGGCTAATAAACGTATAACGGAGAATTCGGTTTAACCGATGAATAAACTATGAAATACTGAGGACAGTTAATACACACAGTGAGTTAACGAGCTTAATGCTAACTGACGTACTGGTTAGTGCCAGATGTCACTCGCATTCACCACATGTTCTTCAACAAGAAGAATCTTAGGTTTTCTTTCTGATTTGGGAATATCTTGAATGTTTCTAGCACTTTTGTTCATCATAAGGTGGTCATGAAACCATCTGTATCATCTGAGCTATCACACGCACGTGAAACTTTATGAGGTAGAACAAATGTGAAAATAGACCCACAATGTTCTTTGCTTGATATCGTGAGATGTCACAGTATCCCTCAGTTGAGAAAAATTTCGTCCTGAAATTCAGTTGGAGTTAGGTTCTGAAGGTGTATCCACGAACAAGTGCGGATATTTAGACTTCATCATCTGATCCTCCCGTTCCCATGTAAATTCTGGTCCCCGTTTAGAGTTCCATCTTACGTGCACAATGGGAATTTTGCTACGCTTTAGTGTCTTGACCTCTCGATCCATGATCTCCACTGGTTCTTCGATGAAATGTAATTGATCATCTATCTTTAGTTCCTCTAAAGGCACGATCAATGATTCATCAGACAGACATTTCCTCAGATTGGATACGTGAAACACATCATGTATCCCCTGAGTTCTTCAGTTAGGTTCAGTTGATAAGCCACCCGGGCCAATCCGTTTGACGATCTCAATGCCCCACGTACCTAGGGTTTAGTTTCCCCTTTTCCAAAGCGATTATACACTTTCCAGGATGAGACTTTCAGTAGTACTTGTCACCAACCTGAAACTCCAATGGCTTCCGACGCTTGTCGGCGTAACTCTTTTGTCGATCACGTGCTGCCGCCATACGGTTACGAATTTGCACGATCATCTCAGTCGTTTTCGTGCACAAGTTTAGGTCCTGTAAGTTGACTTTCTCCTACTTCTGCGCCATCAATAGGTGATCGGCACTTACGTCCATACAATGCCTCAAATGGAGCTGCCTGATCGAGGTGTGATAAAACTGTTATTATAGGAGAACTCAACCAATGTAGAGTTTCCCAACTGCTGCCAAAATCGATCACACAGGCACGCAACATGTCTTCCAGTGTTTGGATCGTACGTTCACTTTGACCATCGTCTGCGGGTGATCCGGTATCATATCAACCGCGTTTCCCAATGATCGTTGTAATGATTGCCAGAAGTTGAGAAGTGAACCGAGCGTCACGATCAGAAATGATAGATATCGGCACGCCATGCTGAGAGACTATTCCCTTAAATAGATACGTGTCAGCTTCTCCATTTGATCAGTCTCTCGGATTGCCAGAAAGTGTGCGGATTTCGTTAAGCTATCTACTATAACCCAAATGGTATCGCATCCGCTAGGAGTCCTAGGTAACTTCGTGATGAAGTCCATTGAGATCTGCTCCCATTTCCACACTGGAATTTCCGGTTGTTGGGAGTAAACCGGATGGTCTCTGGTATTCCACCTTAACCTTGGAACAAGTTAGGCACCTGCTTACGTATGTGGCTATCTCCGCCTTCATTTTCGGCCACCAGTAAAATTCTTTCAGGTCCTGGTACATCTTGTCTGAACCTGGATGGATCGAGTAACATGACTTATGAGCTTCATCCATTATCAGCTCTCGCAAGTTCCCGTACTGTGGTACCCAGATCCTTTCATAAAATAACGGATTCCATCAGCTTTAACCTCCATTGTTTTTCCATGCCTCGCATGGATTCTGCTTTGAGATTCTCCGTCTTCAAGGCCTCAGATTGAGCAGCTTTGATTTGCATTGGTAGGTCAGAGTGGATAGTCATATTGTATGTGCGCACCTACGAGGCTTTAGGGTTTCCTTACGACTAAAGGCATCGGCTACCACATTAGCCTTACCCGGATGGTACTTTATCACACAGTCATAATCATTGAGTAATTCTAACCATCGTCGTTGCCGCATATTCAGTTCCTTCTGGTTAAATATGTGCTGGAGGCTCTTATGATCTGTATAGATCGTGCACCTGGTTCCGTATAGGTAGTGCCTCCAGATCTTTAAGGCAAACACTACAGCTCCTAGTTCCAGATCATGCGTTGTATAGTTCTTCTCATGCACCTTGAGCTGTTTAGATGCATAAGCTATGACTTTGTCACGTTGTATCATACACACCCCAACCCTGGATGGATGCATCACACAGTAAACAACAAAGTCATCAGTTCCTTCTGGTAAGGCTAGGATTGGTGCGCTGTAGAGTTTGTCTTTAAGCGCCTGAACACGCTGTTTCCTCTTTTGCTACCCCACTTATAAATTATTCCCCTTATGAGTCAGGGCAGTCAAAGGTTTGCCAATTTAGAAAATCCTTCGATAAATCTCCGTAATAGCCTGCCAACCAAGGAATTGTCGCACCTCAGTAGGCGTCTTTGGTGCCGGCCAATCCTTGATTGCTTAATCTTTGAAGGATCAACATGTATACCCTTTTCATTCACCACGTGCCCAAGGAATTGCACTTCACGCATCGAGAAGTCACATTTTGAGAACTTTACGTAAAGCTGTTCATCTCTTAGCAATTCTCAGTATGGTTCTCAAATGTCCCTCATGATCTTCCTTATTACGGGAGTAAATTAATATGTCATCAATGAAGACAATGACAACTTATCCAGATAAGGTTTGCAGACACGGTTCATGAGGTCCATGAAAACTGCTGGGGCATTAGTCAGCCCAAAAGGCATTACAGTGAACTCGTAGTGCCCATAGCGTGTTCGAAACGCAGTCTGGAGATGTCTTCCTCTCAACCCCAACTGATGATAACCTGATCTCAAGTCAATCTTGGAATAGTAGCTAGATCCTTGCAATTGGTCGAACAAATCATCAATGCGTGGAAGTGGATACCTATTCTTGATTGTCACCTTGTTCAGTTCGCGGTAGTCAATACACATCCTGAAGGTTCCATCTTTCTTTTTGACGAAAAGCACTGGAGCTCCCCAAGGTGAAGAGCTAGGACGTATGAATCCTTTGTCTAACAACTCTTGCAATTGCTTAGACAGCTCTTGTAGTTCGTTCGTGCCAGACGGTACGGCGCCCGAGCGATTGGAGTTGCTCCTGGTGCTAGTTCAATTTGAATTCTACTATTCTGTGTGGAGGAAGGCCAGTAGGTCTTCGGAAATACCTCAGGAAAGTCTCTAACACAGAATATCTTCACCTCGCCTTTCATCATCCGCCTTCGGTTCAGTAACAAGTGCCAATAAGGCAGGTGTCCTTTTCTGAGACATTTCTGAGCCTTCAAATGATATGATGATGCCGACCACCGCACCCACCTTTTCACCTCCATAATAAGAATTTCATCGTCCAAATAGGTAACTTGATCAGCTTCTCCTTGCAAACGATCTCAGCACTATTCTGGGATAACTAATCCATCCCGACGACTACATCGAAGCTTCCTAGTGTGACAGAATAAGGTCTATGCTGAAGGTGTGTCCGATAAGCCTAGCTTATAGTTTTTAAACACTTGTGTTGCTGTTATCGTCCTACCATCGGCTATTTCTATGGCATAATTAGAACTCAAATCAGTAGGCACCATCCCTGTTTTTACTAAACTTGGTGGACACATAACTCTTATCAGCACCAGAGTCAAATAAAACAAGGCATAACACCCTAATAGAGAATCTACCAGATACTAGTAGGGTCGTTTCGAGCCTCACCTGATCCCATGATGAAGACTCTGCCTCTGCCACCCGCCCCCACCATTGTTGTTGTCCTTGGGCTTATCAGCAGCACCATTGTCACCATTTCTTTTCCGTCTCGGGCAATCCCTTTTATAGTGTCCGGTTGACCACATTCAAAACACACAGTCTGATTGTTTTCTGCTGTTGTTGAGGTGCTTTTCCTGAAGATTCACCCGGCAATACTTGCAACATGCCCGAACTTCCCACACCTCTCACACGTGCTCCTTGTGCACTGCCCAGTATGATGGAGCTGACATTTGTTGCACTTTGGGAGATTCCATGATAGCCGCCCAAATGAGAAGGTTGGGACGGATTAAACTTCTTGTGTTGAGGTTATAAGTGGAGGATGAAGATTGCTTTCCGCTGGTAGATGGTTCCCATTTCCTCTTGTTATTGTGGAAACCGATGCAGCACCTCGCGGGGGCAGTTTACCCTGCGCGACAGCCTGGTCAGTCAACTTGTGAGCCAGTTGAACAGCTTCCTGAATGGTAGCTGGTCTAGCAGTGGTGACCATGCTCTGGATTTCAGGTACCAGTCCGTCGATGTATCTTTCAAACCGTTTGTTAAGCCGGGTTAATCATAGTAGGCACAGAGTAGCCAACTCGTGAGAACGAGTTGTGTAAGCTTCAATTTCAGAACCTACCATCTTCAGGTTCCAAAATCGGTTTCCATTTTTGCATTTCATCTCGTGAACAGTACTCATCTTTCAGCAGATTCTTGAATTCTACCCATGTTGTGGCGTTTGCAGCTTCAACGCCCAGCATCTGAACTTGTGTGTTCCACCAGCTCAGAGCAGCACCATCCAGTGTGCCAGCAGCATATTTTACCCTATTCCAGCAGGGCATTGCAGATTTCGAACACCGATTCTAGCTTTCGACCAACGGAGCAGTCCCACCGCTCCCTCATTCCATTGAACGGGTTAGGTTGCAGTCCATAAAGGACTTTAGGTGCAAGTCGTTGACCAATAGGGTTCTGCTGTGGGGGGGTTGGTTTGCCAACGCTGCGGTGAACTATGATTGATTATCGCTGCCAATTCTGCAGGCGTCATTGAGATGTTACTTCTCCCGCGTCCACGTCCTCTTCCAGACATTCTTTACGTTACCAAATATCAAAAGCTATCAGTCATATGAAAATAGACCTTTTGTCTTGGAATGAAAAGGAGAGAAATTCAAAGATTTAAAGAAATATGACAAGCTAGAGAATCAGTCCGAATCTGAGATTACCACAAATGTCATAGTTTGAATTTCGTCCAATTCAGGTAAGTGTGAGCATTCCTACAATAGAACTGATAATAGTTTCCACATCAGTGGCTATGTTCTATGAGAACCGAGGCCTTCTTGCTCAACGGTAGGAATGATGACTTATACTGACTACAATGTTACCACCTGACTAGACTTATCGGACTTAGCATGCACGACAAATTACAATTACGTGTGCACCCATATGGTAATTGCTTTGCATGATCACCCCGTTCCTCCTATCAGGCTAACATATCTTGTCAGTATAGTGTCATCAATGATAGAAGTACCAATATGTATGTATTATATCGGGGTCGATCAATCAAAGTATACGTAAGGATCAGTAAAGTTTGGGAATCATTGACACGCCAAGGTAATTCGACCCATTTGCCTTAAAGACCTGTGTATTTGACCATAGTTTATCACTCATCCCAGAAATCCCCAGGTAAGCATACAGGTCTCGCAATGAGATTTATGCGATATGCTTGCCTTAGCCCGAGGGCCTTTTGCCAGGAAATCCAGAATACAGGTGTCTATCGTCACGCAAATCATGAAGCACATTCAGGCGATGTCAATGCACACAAACTCTCCCGTGACTCACAGCAACTCGGAGTCACCATCCCCGTAGCCATATGCTCATAGGGATATGTTAAAGCAAAAATCTTAGGCAACCAGTTTAGTAGGCATAACTTAGTAATCTATGTGTGTGTAACTAATGCAAATCCAGCTATAGTCTAAAATGCAATGCAGATGAGATGCAAAGTTCATTTTTAGTTCGCTATAACTAATGCTCTGATACCAATCTGTCACACCCTCATTTTCCACGTACGGGTTTTACCGTCAGCGTGACACAACCAGGATCTCAGATAGCATCAGTTACACCAAACGCTCGATAATTACAATCATATAAGTTGCTTAATTTTATGAATAACCAATATATTTAAGTAGTGCGGAAGCGAAAACATGAAAACATTTAACAATAGTTTTGGAACACGCAAACACGCGTCCAATCCAATTTATGTAAGTAAATGCAAATTAAATCCTGAAAACAGTTTGAGTGTCACAACCTCAAATTCCAGGTCTGGGATCTATCACGGAGGGTGTGAACAACCAGGATCACAGTCAATAGTTTTACTTGGAACGACTTTATATGCAACGTTTAACATAACAAACCAATGTTAACTTTATAATTCATGCGGAAGCGTTGAAACAATAAAACAAACCCAAAATATAAAGATAAAAAAATGTATCATTGTTAAGCGTTAGGATGCATGCTTGACCCGTGTAGTGCTCCTAACAGCAGTCCAGATTAATGACCTGAGAATAGCATACTAAAGTCAACACACGGTTTGGTGAGTTCAAGAGTTTACGTTTAAACAAAACAGTTTTAAACAAAGTGTGTATCAACCCAATGGTTTAAGAGTTTTGCGTATAAATATAACAGTTTAACAAAAGTGTAATCAACTCATGGTTGATTAGTTCAAGAGTTTGCAGTTAACATCCCAGTTTAACATAGCGTGTATCAACACAACGGTTGATCAGTTCAAGAGTTTACAGTTAAACGTCACAGTTTAACAATAGCGTGTATCAACACAACGGTTGATCATTCAGAGTTTGCAGTTAAACATCCCAGTTTAACAATAGCGTTATTTAAGCATGTGCAGTGTAATGGCTAGCTAGCCCATTCACAAACGATATTAAATATTGATTTCGACATTGAAGCTGACTGTGTTATGTTTCCTCCTGTCACGACGTCTCCATATCGTGACAAATATACATACGACAAATTGCACCCGGTTGACCTCGAGTCACACAGGTGGGGCTCGTCACACCAGTAGTACTACCCAACTTTCCCCGCTATCCAATATTAACATTCGAAAGTGTGAGGACTTTTATAATGATAAACAACACTATATAATATCATACACATCTTATATAATGAAAACGTTTGTAACATTACCAGTATGCTATCTCCCCCAAAAGAGTTTTAATAAAATGAACTTACCCAAAAGAGATTTAGTAAAATAGTGGGGCTTGAACTCACCTCAGTTCTCGTGTGATGTTGATAAGCTAGTAAATTCCTCCTAAGGAATTATAATTTACATAAGTAATAAATACAAATTCATAACCTAAATAGTTAGATCTTTGAACCTGGTGTTCAATTGATCTAGGATTTGGTTCTCGGGAATTTGTTATAAACATATAATCATTTAGTTATTTTGTTTTAATAACTAAAGATTTATATTTCATAAATTTCGATTAGCTTAATAATGATTTTAACATATCATTATATTCTAAATAAATTATAAACATAATTTGATTATGTAGATTTATATTTAATTTTGTAAGATTTTATAAATATTTATAAAATCAAATTTGCATTTATATTATCAGGATTAATCCATAAATTATATAATGTCCTTTAAACAATTTAATGTTTTAAATTATTATAAAATAAATCCATTTTCATAAAGATAACAATTTGAAATAATTATTTACATAATAAATAAATAAGGTTTAAAGAAATAAATTTCCAGAAATTAACTATATACTTTCTAAAATTACCAAAGTTTGTAAAAATTATTTTTATAATTTTTCAGAATTTTTTTCATATTTTTATAGGACTCAAAAAGGCTTAAAAAATATGTGTTGGGGGCAGGGTTCGAACCCCTGACCTCCGGTTCACAAGCACACCCAACCAGTAAACCAAGGCTTATAGCCGCAGTAATTCTCCACCTTTAATTCTTTTAAACTCAAACTCCAAAACCCCATTTCACCTAAGAACCCCAGGTTCGATTCTCGACCAAATTGATCCCAATCGATTTCAATTGCATCAGAACTCATGGGTTATTGTTCCCCTTGTAAAAACGCACACAATGGTTTGTTTAAGTACCTGTTCGAAGTTCCACAGTGGGTGTTCGACCGGTTTGCAGGTCCGCGGCGATGAGGGGATCGGATTGATGGATTTTCAAGTGTTTAAGATGTGTGTGATGGTATCATTAGTTTAGGAATGCTTATATAGCCCTTCCTGTTCGATTAATTTGAATAAAATAAACTGGTAATGCGTTTTTTGATAAGTGGGTCGGCCGACTTTCGGTCGAGAGTGGGAAACACACCTAACCGACTCAAATTTTCAAATTGAAATGGTCCACTAATTCGAATCATCCTCTAGAAGGTGTCGGGATAGTTGGTTTGCATTAAAACCGCGTCGTTCTTGGCTTTTGGGGTTGCTGGAGAGACGCCGGAGAGTCGCCGGAGAATCGAAGGGGACGGGCTGTGGGTTGGTTTTTAAAACAATTTACACAATGGCCCCCTGTAGTTTAGAATGTTTATTATTTCATGTGTAAAGTTTTTAAAATAAGTTTCAAGAATTACAAAATCAGTCCCTAAACTTATTTAATCAATTATATTAATTTTGTAAATAATAATATTTTCATTATTATTATTATTTTCATTATTAACATTATTAGTTTTAATAATAATATTATTATTATTATCATTGTCGTTATTTTTATTATTATTAATACTATTATTGAATAATAATAAAAATATAAAATAAATTGTAAATCACATAAATTTTATATTAAATCGCGAAAAATTTTCGGGTTGTCACATTGAGATAAACGCGGAATGACATGCAGTGGATGCTGTGCTCCTAGACGTGCCATATCAATGTCCTGAGAGAAAACATGCAAAAGTCTCAGTACAAGACTGGTGAGTTCACAGGTTTATCAGAAGAACAGTAATTATCAGTAATGAAGTTCCCGGATTATGTAATCCGTCAAGTATGTAATTCCCGGATTATGTAATCCGTCAAGTATGTAATTTCCCGGATTTAGTAATCCGATAAGTATAATGAAATCCCCGGATTTATTAATCCGATAAGTATAATGAAATCCCGGATTTATTAATCCGATAAGTATATTGAAATCCCCGGATTTATTAATCCGATAAGTATAATGAAATCCCCAGATTTATTAATCCGATAAGTATAATGAAATCCCCGGATTTATTAATCCGTCAAGTATAATGAAATTCCCGGATTTATTAATCCGTCAAGTATAATGAAATCCCCGGATTGATTAATCCGTCAAGTATAATGAAATCCCCGGATTTATTAATCCGTTAAGTATAATGAAATTCCCGGATTTGTAATTAAAGCATATAATGGGTAGCTAGTCCATAATGATCACTATGTGTATGAAGGCGCGGCCGAGCTGACATGAAATCAAATAATAAACCAGGCCCGGATGTGGATCACACCACAACACTTGTAATTAGGCTAACCGTTCACCACGTTTGCCGAACGTTGTGCTAGCGCGACTAGCCCGGTGGGGTATGTCAATCCCAGTAGTACTACTAACAATTACCTCGCTAAGTCCATATTAACGGTCCGGGAAAGTATACACCATAGTATCAAGTATATGCAGTATTACAAAAATCCAATGTAATGTAACGTTTTTGAAAAACAGCATGTTTCTCTCCCCCAAAAGAGTATATAAGTAAAGTGGGGCTGTAAACTCACCTTGAATTGAAGTTATGAACAAAAGCTTCACAGAATAAGGCAATGCACGATCAAACACGTTCAACACCTATTATTAATTGTAATTACGTCTTTAAAACGGCTTCAAATGCAAATAGATATATTTGGTTGGATTCGGGTCGGTTTGGGTTTGACGCAAACGATTTGATATAAACGTTTGAGTTTAATTATAATCTAAGGTTCAACATCTGATAATGTTTAAATATATTATGTATATATTCCTTGTAATCTTTTGAAATAAATGTTATTACGATAACAAATTAACCGATTGATATATACATAATATATTAAGTATATATAGGGTTTGACACGTTCTTTAATGTTCGTTACAGTATTGATTAAAATATAGATTCCTTTTATTTTCATGGTTATAATTAAGCAAGATCTAATGTCCATTTTCATGAAAATAGTTATTTGTAATATTTATAAATATTAATTTATAATTATTATTATGGTTTTTAAATAAAATAAATTTTCAGGAAGTATTTATGTAACCTTTTAAATAAGAAATGTTTATAGAAATTATTTTTATAATTTTTGAGAATTTTTATAGAATTTTTAGAAGCCTAAAAAGCTTCAACAAAATTAATTGGGGGTGCCGGGTCTCGAACCCGAGACCTTCTGTTTGAGATGGGGCGCTGGAACCAGTGGAACAAAGGCTTAAGCTGCGATTATTCCCGGGTTCCAAATCTTTTAAACACACCCAAAATCTTTCCCCAATCCATCAAGAACCCTAATTCTGTTTCAATCAAATTGAAGCCCTAATCGATGTTATAATCGATTGAAACCATAGGGCTTTTATTCCTTATGAAAATCGAGTATATAGGTAGTTTCAATTACCTGTTTCGAGTTCGAATTGATGAAGAACAGTGAGTTGCAGGTCGCGTTCGAGTGAGGTGATCAAAACGATATGTTTGTATGTTTACAGATCAAATGAACTCAAAGGAAGTTTTTAAATGTTGAAAGTTTGTTAGTGCGCAATCAATTTCGATTATTATTTGATTTTAGTGCGTTTTTTGTAGTGGTGTTCGACCGAAAGCAAAATGGTCGGGTTTAGTGGACCATTATCGAAACTTTTCCATAATTTAAGTTCACTGATTGTTGCATTTTGTCCCACGTTCGATTTGGTGCATTGTGGGGTCGAAACCGTGGCCTAAAACCTGTCTTTTGGTCTCGCCGGTGGTCCGCCGGAGGCCGGCCGGCTCCGGTGCCGGAAATACGCGAGAGAGGAGAGAGAGAGCAGTTGTAATTTGTATATTTACACATTAGCCCCCTGAAATTTTTGATTGTTATTATTTTATGCTGCAAGTATTTAAATCAAGTTTCAAAAATTACAAAATTTCCCCTTTAACTTATAAACTTTTATAAATTATTATTATTAATAACAATATTATTATTAATTACAAAATCAAGTTTATAACTTTTATATACTTATGTTAGTAATAGGAGACGGAGTAGTGGCTGTAGTTAGTGCGTATGCACCGCAAGTTGGGTTAGGGGATACGGAAAGAAAGAAGTTCTGGGAGAGTTTAGACTTTGCATTAGCGCATGGAGGCTTTGGGTATGGTCTGAGGAATGACGTCGGTAGGGAGCTTCTTGACTTTGCATTAGCGCATGAACTAAGCATCATAAATTCGTTTTTCAAGAAAGAGAATCGCATCTAATTACGTTTAGCAGCGGCGGGAGACACACGTAGATAGATTATCTGCTGATGAGGAAGAAGATCGTAGCTCGTGGATGGACTGCAAGACAATACCGGGACAGACAGTAGTCACTCAACATCACATGTTGGTGGCAGATCTACGACTGAAGAGAGCAATTGGCCAACCAACTAAGAGAAGTAGACCTACGATCAGATGGGGACAACTCAAAGACGAAAAGATTACCATCTTTAGAGATAAAATCATACCAATGAACCTGAGTGGGCCACGGGAAGATGCCAACCAAAAGTGGGAGGCTATGGCATCTAGAGTCATTCAAGCAGCTAAAGAAACGCTTGGGACTACAACAAATAGGACAATCGGTCATAAGGAATTCTGGTGGTGGAACGAAGATGTACAGGAGAAGATAAGAATTAAACAACAAAGTTTAGAGAGCTTTTACGCTGTAATAATGAGGAAGAACGAGCAGAGCTAAAAGATAAATACAAAGAGGCTAAACGAGAGGCGAAAAAGTCTGTGTCAGAGGCAAAGAGCACAGCATACGAGAGGATGTACAAACGATTAGAGACGAAAGAGGGTGAACATGACATGTTTAAGATTGCCCAGGCAAGGGAACGTAGTAGACAGGACTTGAGATTGGTGAAGTTTATAAAGGCCGCGGATGGAAAGGTCTTGGTGAGGGAAAAAGACATCAAGGGGAGATGGAAAACTTACTTCGATAACCTTTTCAACATAACGAACCGTAATCAACAAACGGAGATCGATGAAACAACTCAAATGAAGCAACAAAACAAGTGTTATTGTAGAAGCATCACAGTCGATGAAGTTAAGAGAGCTCTGAAGAAAATGGGAAGGGCTAAGGCGGTGGGGCCAGAAAACATTCCGATTGAAGTGTGGAAGTGCCTTGGAGATGAGGGCCTACAATGGTTAACGGACTTATTCACACTATCTTTACGACAGGAAAGATGCCAGAGCAGTGGAGAAGCAGTGTCATTGTCCCCATATATAAGAAAAAAGGAGATGTTCAATGTTGCGCAAATTACAGGGGAATAAAGCTATTGAGTCACACGATGAAGCTATGGGAAAGAATTGTTGACACGAGAATTAGACGAGAAACCCAGATAGCGGTAAACCAATTTGGATTTATGCCAGGACGTTCTACAACAGAAGCTATACACGTACTAAGGAGGATAATGGAGAAATATAGAGAAAAAAAAAGAGACCTGCATATGGTATTCATTGACCTAGAAAAAGCCTATGACAGTGTGCCGCGAAACTCATTTGGGAAAGTCTACGACTTAGAAAGGTACCAGAGAGGTATATCAAAATAATAAAGGATATGTATGACGGGGCAAAATGTGTGTACGAGCACCTGTCGGAGACACGGACTTCTTCCCGGTGGAAGTAGGACTCCACCAAGGATCGGCATTGAGCCCATTCCTCTTCACAGTAGTGTTGGACGAGATGACCAAGTCTATACAAGAGCCTGTCCCATGGTGTATGTTGTTTGCGGATGATATTGTCTTAATATCAGAATCTAAGACGGTGCTTAATGAGAGATTAGAACAGTGGAGAGCAGTACTAGAACGCAGGGGCTTAAGGATAAGTCGCTCTAAGACAGAATACATGCATTGTAACTTTAGTGGTAAGGCCGTAGAGGACAACCAAATCAGTATCCAGGGCATGGCGGTCACCCGGACGTCTAGGTTCAAATACCTTGGCTCGTACGTACAGGAAGATGGAGAGATACACAGCTATGTAGCACACCGGGTACAATCAGGATGGTGCAAGTGGAGAGCAGCATCAGGATTTTGTGTGATAAGAGGTTCCCAACAAAACTAAAGGGAAAACTATACCGAGTGGCAGTACATCCAGCTATGTTATACGGCACAGACTGTTGGGCCATAAAGAAATCGCACGAGAGACAAATAGAGGTCGCAGAAATGCGAATGCTGAGGTGGATGTGTGGACACACAAGATTGGATCGGATAAGAAACGACGTCTTTCGCCAGAGGCTAGAGGTGGCTTGTATCACAGAAAAAATAAGAAAGGGAAGATTAAGATGGTTTGGGCACGTGAAGAGGAGAACGATGACAGCACCTGTCCGAGCAGTAGAGAAATCAGCTTAGAGGGTAGGAGGAGTAGAGGTAGACCTAGGTTGACTTGGGACGAGGTTATTAGGAGGGATATGATAGACTGCATCTTTCTGAGCTCATGATCGAGGATAGGAGTGAGTGGAGGCGTAGAATTAAAATTAAGGACTTTTAGTGGCTTTTGTGGGAGGGAATGTATACGATGACATATGGCCAGACCCCACACGTTAGGTGTAGTTTTCATCATCTACCCTTTTTGGGTGTTACATGCCGTTTTTTTAATGTGCGCATTATCTAATTCTTCATGTCATATCTACCTTTGTCTTGTATGCTTTGTATTATGATTGTTATTGTTATTGCCTTTGTTATCGAGTCGGGGGTCTCTTCGGAAGCGGTCTCTCTATCTTTCAAGATAGAGGAAAGACTTGCCACCATATACCCCTCCCAGACCCTGCTCTTCAACGGATACACTGGGTATGTTTGTTTGTTTGTTTGTATATCAAATATATACATTTATATATATATATATATATATATATATATATATATATATGTATTTTGTTTTTTTTTCTTCTTCTTGTCAACAAAATTTTTCCGGGTTGTCACAAACAACATCAATTGGTGGTTCAATTTCAAATCAATTGAAATTAGGGTTCTTGATTTGGGTTTGTGTTTAAAAGGAATTGTAACCGGTTTTTATCGCGGCTTTAAGCCTTTGGTTCACCGGTTCAGTCTTCACTTGCAATCCTAGAGGTCAAGGGTTCGAACCCTTGCCCCAACACTTATTTTTTTAAAAAGCCATTTGACCTTTTAAAAATATACGAAAATACCTAAAAATTATAAAATAAGTTTTAAAAACTTCCTGTATTTTAAAAGTATTTAAGTAATTTTCTATAAAATTTATTTGTTAAAAACACCTAAAAATATTTATAAAATATTATTATAAATAGCCATTTTTTTATAAAAATGGACTTTAAATAATAATTTAAATTATTAATTTATTATAGAACATTATATCATCTGTAATTATGGATAACATAATAATTAGATAATTTATATTATGTTTTACCATGTAATATGTTATAAATTTAACAATATGTTATTATCTATTATTTGTATGTTCAATTATAATAACATTATCATATAAATATAATGTTTAGATAATTTGTGTCTATTTATAAATCTTACTATTAGGTTTTATAAATTAAATTATAAATACTAAAGTATCCTATTTGTGTTTTAAACATGATAAACACAAATTAGATTTTATAAATTAAATTATAAATCTTATTAAATTAAATATCACTTACATATTTAAGTAATGTCTAAAATTTATTTAAGATAATGATATATTGAAATCATTATTAATTTGATCAAATATCATGAAATACAAATCTTTAATTATTAAAGAATTAACAAAGATAATTAAATGATTTATTTATATGTTTATAACAAATCTCCAAAAACCAAACCTTAGATCAATTGAACGCCAGGTTCAAGATCTAACTTATTTAGGTTATGGATTTGTATTTGTGTGCTTATGTGAATTATAATACCTTAGGAGGAATTTACTAGCTTGTCAACACCACACAAGCACTGAGGTGAGTTCATAACTATTCCCCTTTTAACCATTTAAATATTTTGGGGCTGGAATACATGTTGTAATTGAAATTACAAATTATTTTTGTGTATTATGTTAAATAATAATTTGATCACATTTATGATTACATATGTTTACTATGAAAATCCTTCTCTGTAAACTAGAATATAAATAAGCAGGGATCTTTTGGATAGTACTATCGGGGAGTGACTTACCCGCACAAAGGTTTGGACATGTGTCCTTACCAAGATGTATAAAGATCTTATTGTCATTCGGGATGACTTGTTCTGGTGTGAGAAGGCAGATGTGCACTATATTAAGTTTGCCATTATAGTTCCATTTACAACCCATATGAGGATAAATGTAAAGAGAGGATTCGCGCCCTCTGATTTGAATTATTATAAATAACATAATATACACATGAAAAGGATATTAAACTATAATACATGGGCAAATCCTATGTGAAGGATTTGTTGGGCTTGTACATAGAAATGATAAACTATGATACATGGGCAAATCCTATGTGAAGGATTTGTTGGGCTTGTACATAGTGGGTATGTGGGATAGCGGGTTCACCTTATTAAAAGGGTTCCGACAGGCTATTCATATACCGGTGAGTAATTTAAACTCACACTTTTACAATAAACCCTTCTTTGAATGATAATTGATGATTTATCAAATATGTTTTACTTACCTATGAACTCACCAACCCTGTGTTGACACTTGATTTACATGTATTCTCAGGTATCTACTAGGAGCTTATGGACATGCACATAGGATCATATAAGAGCTCAAGATACATATTGGTTATTGATAAGACATGATTAGACGTATTGTTAAGAAACAATATATATATTTATTTCCGCTGCGTATAATATCTAATGCTCTGAATAATAATGGATTGATTATCTAAAACTTATCATATAGATAATTGCATCTCATGTGTAACTACTGTGTTCGATCCTGTTTGTTCACCCCTCCGTGATAGATTCCAGACCCGGAATTTGAGGGTGTGACAATTACTAATAATATTTTTAATATTTTTTTAGATTAAAATGTTTTTTTATAAATTAAGAAAAATATTTGTTATTAATGTTATTTCAAATATATAAACTTTTATAAGTAATATTTTTTTGTAAAATATCAAACTTTGTTAAAAATATGATATTATAAAACTACTATTTTTAAAAAGTAAATTATTTAAAAACCAAAATAATTTAGTTTAGGAGTTATGATAATAAAATATTTTAAAAAAATGATATTTTTATACGGTTTGTTTTAGAACAAATATTATTTTTAAAAAAATTAAAAACAAAGTTATAAAATATCGATATCACTGTTTTATTACTTATAGTACTTACTTATACGTAATTTCAGTCATATCATATTTTAAAATATCATTTTATTTTCCATAACTTTTATTATGTTAATATTTTATTTATTCAACCCATGTAATACACGGGTTTTCTAAAACTATATATATATACATATATATATATATTATATATGTGTGTGTGTGTATATATATATATAGATATAGATAGATACATACATATATATATATAGATACATATATATATACATATATATATATAGATACATATATAAATATATATATATATATGTATATATATATATATAGATACATACATATATATATATATAGATACATACATATATATATATATATAGATACATACATATATATATAGATATATATATATATATACATATATATATATATATATATATAGATACATATATATATATATAGATATATAGATACATACATATATATATAGATACATACATATATATATAATATATATATGTATGTATAGATACATATATATATATATATATATGGGAAAGTTCCCCTAAGAATAATTAGTTGCCTAAGAAATCTAAGAAGCATTTATAGCCACTAATTACATGTTTAAGGGCATTTCCAGTAATTATATCAAATAAAGGAACAAAGGGGCATTATGGTAATTTGACAATGTAAAATAGAAAAACACAAAATTACGGTTTCAAAACACGTCTTCTGTCAATTATTCTCCTTCACCGTGATTCAACAATCGAAATCAAGTAAATTCTTCAAATTATTTGTGAAATCCATTCAATTGTTGAAGTTATATTACTGATTTTATGTTTTTTTGCTGAAAAACATAATCAAAACAACCTAAAATGAAGAAGAAATCGACAATTCATAGCGACGGTAAGTTCCTTGAATTTAGTTACAAATTCGATTAATATGTATACTGAATACTAAATTTCAAACCGAGATTCATATATGTACTGCATTCTAAACTTGATTTGTTGCATTGTTTGTTTATATAAGATGATTAGTTTAGTTACAAAGTCAATTTTCATATATGTACTGTATTCCAAAACTTGTACTGCATTATAAATTTCAAATGGATTTTAATATATGTACTGTATTCTAAACTTGATTTGTAATTTTTAAGCATGAACATAGATTTATCATAAATGTGCTGTATTCTTGGTATTAAAATTGTATGTACCTATACATGCATGAATACCATTATATACTTGCACATCATATTTTGTGTTGTATATAGATACAACACAATAGAAAAAACAGTACAAACATATAAACAGCGAAACAAATACAGCACACACATATATAGATACAGCACAATAGAAAAAACCACTGATTCATATAAGGTACTTTTAATTTAAAACATCACATATAAGGAAAACAGTACATGTAATGAAAACAACACACTTAATGAAAACAAACACAGTTAATGAACATAGATTTTAAACACTATATGCACATGTTGTGCTGTATTTCAACATATATGTACTATATTCTAAAATCTCATGCATATATCTTGTTATCTTGTGATGTATTGCAACAGATATGTAGTATAATTGTAGGTTTAATGTTATAGGTTAGATTTCTGTGTTGCACATGTACTATATTATTTCAACAGCACACTTAATGAAAACAACACACTTAATGAAAAAAAGCACATATAATGATAATACATAGAAACAATACAGCACAAACATATAAACAGCGAAACACATACAGCACACACATATATAGATACAGCACAATAGAAAAAACCACTGATTCATATAAGGTACTTTTAATTTAAACATCACATATAAGGAAAACAGTACATGTAATGAAACAACACACTTAATGAAAACAAACACAGTTAATGAACATAGATTTTAAACACTATATGCACATGTTGTGTGTGACATTTGACCCGTAATTTTGTAACCCGAACCCAAAACATTGTACCCGTTGACAAGTTGTCACACCCTCGTTTATAGCGGAAACATGAGGATGCGACGGACGGGATCGTCATAACACTTGGTATAATAACAGATATAATACATGCAAATCCTCGTGTCATGACGTCGCCCGACACAATGGTGACTTGTGTCGTGGTTAGTCAGTTCCACGACTATCATAGTCTTATTGATTCTAATCCAAATACACAATGTTCAAATATGAAAACAAATGACAAATATTACATATGCAAATCTATTGAAATCCTGAGGTCTATGCTAAGGCATCTGCACTAGCTATCCTCTTTGATTATGTTCACCTGAAAAGATATGCTCAAAAATGTCAACACATAATGTTGGTGAGTTCTGCAGGTTTAAACTTAAAACATTTGATTGATGCTGTATAAAATTTGATATGGAATCATACTGCAAGCACAAACCACATAACATGTGTTTAAGACAACCAAACCCTAATGACGTTATGCATATAAATTCGACGGAATATATTCACCCTTGGCCGGATTGCTGGCAGCTGTGTTGGTAACTCGCAAGTTAACCAATCGTCAAAGGGTGGGGGTGTCAACCCAGTAGTACTACCATACCTATCCGTTGGTTCCTAACCCGGAATTAATGGTTGTATGAGTGTTTCCCAAGAATAACACCATGTATGCATGCAAAACAGTATCACATTGATTCCAAGTATGAAAACAGAATATACAGTGTACAACATTGAAAACGGGTGAGCATACCTTTCCCCCATTGATTGAAAACATTGAAAACTTGTATAAACATAAAAAGGGGCCACGAAACTCACCTTGAATTGATGTATTGCACAAAGACTTCACAGAATCAAGCAATGCACGATCAAACACGTTCAACACCTATTATTGATTATAACTAAGCCTTTAAAACATATTCAGCGCGAATAGATGTGTTTGATTGAATTCGAGTCGGTTCGGTTTGACTCGTACACGATTAGATATATACATTTGAGTTTGATTATAATTTTGTGAGTTATATACTAAATTGAATTAATTAAGTATATTTTATAACTTATGGTTATTTTTGTAAATAATATGTGAAATTATATGTTATATAATTTCTATAATTTTCAAAGTTATAATTACCTACGATTTGATGTCTATTTTTATAAAAATGATTATTTAAAATATTTACAAATAATATTTTATGAATATTTTTAAGGTTTCTAAATAAAATAAATTTTCAGGGAATAATTTTATAAGTTTTAAAATATGAACAGTTTATAAAATTTATTTTTATGATTTTTAGAATTTTTTGTATAATTTTTAGAAGCTCAAAAGGCTTTAAAAAAAATAGTTGCAGTGGCCCGGGGTCGAACCCGGGACCTCTGGGGTGGGGTGGAACATGGGAACCGGTGAACCAAAGGCCGTGGCCGTGACTAAACTCAGTTTTAATTGTTTTTAAACAAAGCTTCCCAGTTTCCCCCAAATCCATATAAACCCTAGAATGGGTTCGATTAAATTGAACCTCGAAACGATATGGGATTCTGTAATTAACATGGGGCTTTGATTCCCCATGTTAAATCGAGTAGAATGGTGCATTTATTACCTGATTTGATTCGTATTGATGGTATGAACAGATAAGAACAAGCCGCGGCAAAGGAAGAATCGAATGGGGATCTATCCTTGCTGAAAATCCAATTAATCGCACATACAGCTTCGAATGATACTTAGGATTGAAAGCCCTATGTAAATTTGAGTGTATATGGGTCGGATGTTGGTTGTTGATAAAGTTGCAGGTCGAGGTTGAAGATGATGATCGATAATGGTGTGTGTATGTGTGTTTCAGATGATGTTACAAGTTGTATTCGATGTATAATCTAATAAAGTTCAATTTGGTTGAATAATTTCGATTAAAGGGATGTGTAAGTGGATGAATTAGCCGTTGAACGTTCGAGTTGTAAAGTTGGAAAAAGTTTTAGCCGTTTAATCGACCGTTAAACGCGTTTTAGGAATGCTTTAAGTTCGAATCTTGTATACGAACGAATTGGGACCGGTTTTGTGGTTTGAAATTGGGTATTTTTGAGGTTTTAGCCTCGCCGGAGAGTTACCGGAGTTCGGCCAGAGCCGGCGCCGGAGAATCGAAAAGGGGCGGGGGTTGGGTTTGAAATTTTGGGAATTTACATCTTTGGTCCCTGCGGTTTAATATTTATCATTTTATGTTATAAAATTCCTTTTAAAGTTTCAAAAATTACACAAACCCCCCCTGAATTTTGTTATTATTATTATTATTATCATGATTATTATTATTATTATTGTTATTATTTTTTTGTAATTATTGGAACGTATTGAACTTACTTGTTTATAAAGTACGGGATGTTACAGTCTCCCCTGCTTTATGAAATTTCGTCCCGAAATTTTAATCGCAAGGAGTCTGAAACGAAAAGATGGGGATACTGAGATTTTATTTGGTCCTCACGTTTTTATTTGGTCCTCACGTTTCCAGGTGAACTCTGGGCCACGTTTAGATTCTCAGTGGATTTTGATAATAGGTATCCGGCTTTGTTTCATTTGTATATAATCTTTTACAAGACTCTTGACACAATGTATGCCAATTCGAACTCTTCCAGAGAATCGCGAGATTCTCTTTGAGATTTGGCATATGGAATGTGAGAACACGATGACGAGTTACCATGGTACGTTAGACTTATAATCACAACTTCCAGAATATAATTTCATGACAAGGTGAAGTCTAGAATTCATTAAAAGACCAGCAATGATAAGAGAGGTTATCCGTTCATCCCGTTGCCACCAAAATGTACCAAGATATGAAGAAAGATTATTGGTGGCCGGGTATGAAACGCGATGTGGTGGAGTATGTGAGTAAATGCCTCACGTGTTTGCAAGTGAAGGCGGAGCACCAGAAGCCGTATGGAAAGATTCAACCTTTGGACATCCCGGAGTGGAAGTGGGAACACATCACCATGGATTTCATCACAAAGCTGCCACGTACCCCTAAAGGGTATGATACGATCTGGGTGATTGTGGATCGATTGACGAAGAGTGCTCACTTCTTACCGATGCGGGAGACATATTCGTCCGAAAGGTTGGCCGATCTTTTCATTAAAGAGATCGTAACTCGTCATGGTGTACCGGTGTCGATTGTGTCTGATCGCGACACCCGGTTTACATCCAAATTTTGGAAGAAATTCCATGATGCCATGGGGACGAGGTTGCATATTAGCACGGCTTATCATCCTCAAACTGATGGTCAGTCAGAGAGGACCATTCAGACCCTGGAGGACATGCTTCGGGCATGTGTTTTGATTTCGGAGGAAGTTGGGATGACCATCTACCGTTAGCTGAGTTCTCGTACAACAACAGTTATCATGCTAGCATTGGCATGCCACCCTACGAGATGTTATACGGTAGAAGATGCAGGACCCCCGTCTGTTGGGGTGAAATTGGTCAGCAAGAATTGGGAAGCGTCGAAGTGGTAGAGGCTACGAATGAAAAGCTCGAAAGAATTAAAGCGTATATGAAGGCAGCCAAAGACCGACAGAAGTCGTATGCCGACAAACGACGCAGACCAATTGAGTTCCAAGTGGGAGACCGGGTTATGTTGAAGGTCTCACCTTGGAAAGGGATCATTCGATTCCGGAAGCGGGGTAAGTTGAGTCCGCGGTATATAGGCCCTTTCCGAATCGTTGCTCGAGTAGGGGAGGTGGCCTATAGGTTAGATCTGCCAGACGAACTAAGTGGAATCCACCCGACTTTCCACGTGTCTCATCTGAGGAAATGTTTGGCAGACGAGGACATGGTCGTTCCACTGGATGATATCGAGGTAGACGAGAAGCTCAATTATGTAGAGCAACCAGTGGCGATCATAGATCGCAAAGAGAAGAGGTTGAGGAATAAAGTGGTTCCCCTTGTGCGTGTACAGTGGCAGCACAGGAAGGGATCCGAGTCGACGTGGGAAACTGAAGAAGAAATGAGGCAGCATTACCCACGACTGTTCGAAGAATGACAGGTTTCGGGGACGAAACCTAAAATAAGGGGGGTGGACTTGTAACACCCGAAAGTTTGACTTCTCAGCATGTGATGCGACTGAGCTTCAGTCGCCTGTGATTTATGCGACTGAAGTTCAACCGCATGACTATTCGGCCGATTGGAGCTCAACCACACGATTGGAGTTCAATCGCCCGAATGGAGTATGAGTCGCATGGAACATGTACGACTGAGGTCCAATCGCACAGTGTTGATGCGACTGAAGGTCCAGTCGCCCCTGGACCAGATGCGACTGAGAAGTGGGTATAAAAAAGAGCAGCTCCATTCTCCTCCCCATTTTTCAGTCGGGGAGAGAGAGCAGAGGCGACAAAGAGCAGAAAGAGACCGAGAAGAGAAGAAAGAAGGGAAAGTGCTGCCCGATTGTCGTGAAGCTAGTCAAGTCGAAGTTCATCTACTTCTACCTGACAATGTGAGTTCTAGGACCCCTTCTTTACATGTTTTTAACTGATTTTGGGGCTGGAATCACATATAAACCCTAGTTTTGTAAAAGTGAAAGTTGACCCATTTGAGTAAATTATGAGTAATGCGTTTATAGTAAGAAGTAGGACTTGTATATGTTTGTATGATGTCCTTGTATGAATCCCTGAGCTTTGGGAGGGTCAATTTGGGCTAAAAATGGGTTTTTGACGAGTTTGGGTGTGGGGGTTCGCGACTGCTGTTTGTGAAGAACTCCAGTCGCTGCCCAGTTAGGGTTATGCGACTGAAGGGCCATTCGGCCGAATGAGTAATAATTGATGTCCAGTCGCCCGACTGAGGCTCAGACGCCCGATTGAGCCTCAATCGCGCGATAGGTGATGCGACTGAGAGTTTCGGTCGCATGAGTCCAGTCGCAGAGTAGTTGAGTCGTACGGTTAAGAGTTAGTCGCATATACCCAGTCGCATAATGTCTAGTCGTACGGAAGGAAGTTCATCGTACGTATGAGTACCCATTCGCATGATAGCCCAATCGCATGGCCCAGTCGCATGGAGGACATGCGACTGGTGATAGTTCAGTCGCCCGAACAGGGCTGATGTGAGTGAATGTAGTAGTGTATGTATGATGTATGTATGTTAGTATGATGTATGTATGTAGTATGATGTTGCCATAATAAATGGTGAATACTGATGATATGTAAGTATATATGTTCCTATGCATATATGTTTTATCTTTGATAACTTTACGTGAATGAATGAATGAAAGAAATGAATGTATTAAGAACGTAAAGTGGAAGATAATGAAAGAAGGAACATGATGAATGAATGCATGCATTAACGAATGAATGAATGTAATAAAGCCTTGCAAGCAAAATGAAGGAGGTGCACACCCCTGGCAGGTGTTAGCTCAACGGTGTGCGGGTTAGCTACCCCGAAGGATGCACATCGGGGTCAGTCTTTGTGATTGACCAGAAGTATGTATGGGATCCTTGCCGCTTGCCCTAGGTGACTGGATCAGCATTAGTGCACAACGTTCGTGATTGATCATCACAGGTCCAGCACCCGCATTTGTGCACAACGTTCGGGGTATAGCATATGGCATTGATCCAGAAGTAAAGAGAAAGATAAGTGGTGTTTGTACCTACCCTAGGTGACTGGATCAGCATTTGTGCACAACGTTCGTGGCTAACCACCACAGGTCCAGCACCAGTAGTATGTATGATGAAAGGGGGTAGTGTACCTGTCACCGAATGTAATGAACGTTCGAACGAAAGTAATAAATGAATGAATGAACAGAATGAAGGTTCGAACGTATGAAGTGAAAGTATGAAGTGAAAGTAAAGACATACGAAAGTATGTGAAGTATGTAAAGTATGTATGTATGAAAGTAAACGAGAATGAGAAAGTGTACACGAATGAAAGTAAGTAATGAACATAAGATAATAATAATATTATCTGCGTGTACGTATGATGTGTGAACACGTGTATGAAAGAATGGTTAATAAGAATGAAAGTATGTTTTTATTATAAAACTAGAACTCACTCAGCAACACTGACTTTTATGTGTTTTCCAGTTCGCAGGTAGTGTTGCTGAGGATGGCACGAGGCGGCTACTCAGCTCTTTTGGGAGGGCATTCTCCATTGTGTAATGCTGCAACGTCACGTGTTGCGCGTCACGTGTTGCGGGCCCGTAACGCACGCAACAAGTCACGTTGCCTGCCATTAAGAGATTTCTTGAGGATCTGAATCAACGAGATTACTCAAGAAATCTCCTTTATATATATTTGAATTTAATATCTTCTTTATGAAGAAAAATATATTTCTTATTTTGGTAGAGGTCGCTATACGACCCTATGATTGCTGAGGAATATTCATCAGCAGCAGTCATAGTATAGTTAAGCCCCTATAGTTGTTGAGCATTCTCATAAACGAGATCACTAGGTAATCTCGGGTTTCTATGTGTCTCCTCAGCAACTATAGTAAAGTTAGAAAGTTGTATTTTGTAATCGTGTCAATGATGTAATGACTTTTATGAATGAATGAGAATGTATTTATGTTTTCTTTATTAATTCCGCAGCGTATGTTATGATCATGTATTAAAAGTATGTTTAAACATTGTTTATCTAAAATATATGCAATGAAGAACCAACCGTAAGGTGCCCGGTGAGCGGGGCCTTACAAGTTGGTATCAGAGCAAAAGTTTAAGTAAAATGGGTAAATTTTTCATAATAAACCTAAACTTAAACTGAGAATGGGACAGGGAGAACGAGAATGCCATCTGAGTAGACTGTGCCATCAGGTATTTTCTTAAAGATTAACTGGTTATTATGTGCGCTTGTTATGTGAATGATGTGTACTGTTAGACTGAGATACTAATGTAGTCAGGATAGGTGATGCTCGGGGTACGAAGAGTAGAGTAAGTGGCTAATCACAACTGGCCACTGTAATTAGGGACTTACTATACTTGACATAAACTGAGCTATTTCCTTGAATGACCGTGTTGGTGTTTTAATCTTTCAGTGTGATAGAAGATGGTCGGTGATAGATCATCTGATGCTTCCCGTGATGGTGAACGTGGTGATGAGCCGCGTGTCACGCGAGGAAGATCTAGGAGAGAGAAAGTAGTTCGGGAGGAGAACGAGGTTCCTCACCAGGAAGAGATGGACGAAAGCACCAAGTTGAGAGCCTCGGTAAAAGAGGCGGTGGTTGAGGAAGTGCACCAGGTTATGCAGACGATCTTACCGTCTGTAATGACAGAAGTGATGAAAGCAGTACGTGAGGATGATAGCGAGGGAGGAATAGGTCCTCAGGTAGGCAACAACAGACAGGGGTAGAAACAGTATTGTCGGACGATGAAGAGGAAGAAGAGGAAGAACAGGTACGGGAGACAGCCCGGGGTTGTGACTATGGGAAATTCATGAGGTGCAAGCCTCCAACTTTTGATGGCTCCGGTACTGCTACTGATGCTCACCAATGGGTGATGGAAATGGAGGCTGTCCTCGATATTAGTGACTGTCAGGAGGACAAGAAGGTGAAGTTTGCTACCCACTCTTTCACAGGTCAGCTTTATGTTGGTGGAAGAATATAGTCCAAGCTGAGGGTACCAGGGCTATAGGGAAGATGAAGTGGGCTGAGCTGAAAAGGCTGGTGATCGAGGAATTCAGTCCTCGCCGGGAAATGGATAGAATAGAAAGGGAGTTTCCTGCAGCTGGAGGCTGGGACGATGACCCATCAGCAGTACACGACTAAGTTTAACGAGTTGGCACTGTTGGTGCCAGAGCAAGTGACGCCGGTGTCTCGAAAGATTAACCGGTATATTCAGGGGCTGCCATCTGAGATTCGTTGGCATTTGATTTCCGCCCGACCGAGTACTTTCAGGTCGGCGGTGGATTTAGCTGGGAGGTTGTATGATGAACGAGCTGCTTTGGTGAAATCTGAGGGCAGTAAGAAGGGAAGTGATGAGAAGAAGTGGCAAGGAAAGAGGTTCGGTCGGGGTGATACTTCGACGAGTGGTAAAAAGGCACGGGTTGATGATCGCCGTGTGGTCGTGACAAGTGCAGGTCGAGAAAGTGTGAAAAGTGTGGGCGAGAGCACGGTGGTGAATGCAGATGGGGTTTGAATGTATGTTTTAAGTGTGGAAAGCCCGGTCATATGGCTAAGGAGTGTAGGGCGATGAAGTGCTTTAACTGCGGGGAAAGTGGTCATATGAACAAAGATTGCAAGAAGCCGAGGTCTGGGAGTTCCGGCGGGAAGAAGGCAGTGGTGAAGGGTCGAAGGCAAGCGCCAGAGCGTTCACGATGACGCAGGAAGAGGCTAGGACGGACCCTGATGTAGTGTCCGGTACGTTTCTGGTGAACCAAACTTTAGCCTCAGTATTATTTGATTCAGGCGCCAGTAGGAGTTTTATTTCTGCTGCTTTTAGTGCCAAATTGCCTGTTAGTAGTAGGCGTGTGGATGTGCCGTTTGATGTAGAGACCGCTATAGGTAAAACCACCAGGATCTCTGAGGTAATTGAGGGTTGCGATGTAGAACTGGAGGGTCACAAATTCCCAGTTAAACCCTTTACGATGACGTTAGGTGGGTTCGATTTGGTGCTTGGAATGGATTGGTTGGCAGACTTCGAGGCGAACATTGTGTGTTGCAAGAAGATGATCAGTTTGACAGCGCCTGATGGTAGTCCAGTGGTAGTTTATGGGATCGGGTTACTACGATTCCGAAAGTGATCTCAATGGCAGTGGCGGGGAAATGTATGAGGCGTGGATGTAACGCCTATGTATGTTATGTGAAAGATGTAGAGAAGCCAGCACCACAACTGTCTGATGTTCCGGTTGTGTGTGAGTTCCCAGACGTGTTCCCGGAAGACTTATCGGGATTGCCACCTGACAGAGAGATCGAGTTCCAGATTGATTTAGTACCAGGCGCCCACCTGTTGCCAAGGCACCATACCGATTGGCCCCGACAGAGATGAAAGAGTTGATGGAACAGTTACAAGAGCTACTGGATAAGGGGTTATTAGACCAAGTATCTCACCTTGGGGTGCTTCGGTCCTGTTTGTAAAGAAGAAGGACGGTAGTATGAGGATGTGCATCGACTACCGAGAGCTGAATAAGCTGACAGTAAAGAACAGATACCCTTGCCGAGGATCGACGACTGTTTGATCAACTTCAGGGTGCTAGTTGGTTTTCACGTATAGATCTTCGATCTGGCTACCATCAACTGAAGGTGAAGGAGCAGGATATTCCTAAAACAGCTTTTCGTACGCGTTACGGTCATTATGAGTTCCTCGTTATGTCATTTGGTTTGACCAACGCGCCAGCTGCTTTTATGGACCTGATGAATAGGGTGTGCCGGCCGATGCTGGATAAATCAGTGATTGTATTCATTGATGATATCCTGATTTATTCAAGGAGTGAGACTGAGCATGCCGGTCACATTCGTGAAGTTTGGAGACGTTGAGAAGGGAGAAGTTGTATGCAAAGTTCTCCAAGTGCGCATTCTGGTTGCGTGAAGTTCAATTCTTGGGTCACGTGGTAAATCCGGATGGAATTATGGTCGATCCGGCGAAAGTGGAAGCAGTAATGCAATGGAAGTCTCCGAAGACGCCGTCCGAGATCCGTAGTTTCTTGGGCTTGGCGGGCTACTACCGAAGGTTTATCCAGGACTTTTCCAAAATTGCTTCTCCACTGACCAAGTTGACCCGAAAGGATATGAAATTTGTATGGGGTCAGGCACAGGAGAAAGCATTCGAAGAACTGAAGACAAGACTGACCCAAGCTCCAGTATTGGCATTACCCGAAGGGAGTGAAGATTTGGTAGTTTATTCTGATGCCTCCTACTCGGGGTTGGGATGTGTATTGATGCAGAGGGGAAAGGTGATAGCTTATGCATCCCGACAGCTGAAAGTTCATGAGGTTAATTACCCTACTCATGACTTGGAGCTAGCAGCTGTGGTTTTCGCGTTGAAGATTTGGCGGCACTATCTGTACGGGACGAAGTGCACCATCTTCACGGATCACAAAAGCTTGAAGTACTTCTTCGAGCAAAAAGATTTGAACATGAGGCAACGGCGATGGTTGGAGCTTATAAAAGACTATGATTGTGAGATCCATTACCATCCGGGCAAAGCCAACGTTGTGGCGGATGCCCTTAGCCGAAAGAGAGGCCCGAGCCAATTCGAGTGAAGGCGTACCAGTTAATCATGACCTCCGACGTGATGAAACAGGTCAAAGAGTTCCAAGATGAAGCCTTGAAAGACGAACATCTTAACTCGGAACGCATGAGAGGTCTGGTCGCGGAGTTGGGTGAGAACGCGACGGGTGTTAGAACTCGATTTGGGCGTATGTGGATTCCTCGTCTAGGGGATCTGCGAATGAAGATTCTGGATGAAGCCCATAAGTCTCGATACTCCATTCATCCCGGTGCCACCAAAATGTACCAAGATATGAAGAAAGATTATTGGTGGCCGGGTATGAAACGCGATGTGGTGGAGTATGTGAGTAAATGCCTCACGTGTTTGCAAGTGAAGGCGGAGCACCAGAAGCCGTATGGAAAGATTCAACCTTTGGACATCCCGGAGTGGAAGTGGGAACACATCACCATGGATTTCATCACAAAGCTGCCACGTACCCTAAAGGGTATGATACGATCTGGGTGATTGTGGATCGATTGACGAAGAGTGCTCACTTCTTACCGATGCGGGAGACATATTCGTCCGAAAGGTTGGCCGATCTTTCATTAAAGAGATCGTAACTCGTCATGGTGTACCGGTGTCGATTGTGTCTGATCGCGACACCCGGTTTACATCCAAATTTTGGAAGAAATTCCATGATGCCATGGGGACGAGGTTGCATATTAGCACGGCTTATCATCCTCAAACTGATGGTCAGTCAGAGAGGACCATTCAGACCCTGGAGGACATGCTTCGGGCATGTGTTATTGATTTCGGAGGAAGTTGGGATGACCATCTACCGTTAGCTGAGTTCTCGTACAACAACAGTTATCATGCTAGCATTGGCATGCCCCCTACGAGATGTTATACGGTAGAAGATGCAGGACCCCCTCTGTTGGGTGAAATTGGTCAGCAAGAATGGAAGCGTCGAAGTGGTAGAGGCTACGAATGAAAAGCTCGAAAGAATTAAAGCGTATATGAAGCAGCCAAAGACCGACAGAAGTCGTATGCCGAAAACGACGCAGACCAATTGAGTTCCAAGTGGGAGACCGGGTTATGTTGAAGGTCTCACCTTGGAAAGGGATCATTCGATTCCGGAAGCGGGGTAAGTTGAGTCCGCGGTATATAGGCCCTTTCCGAATCGTTGCTCGAGTAGGGGAGGTGGCCTATAGGTTAGATCTGCCAGACGAACTAAGTGGAATCCACCCGACTTTCCACGTGTCTCATCTGAGGAAATGTTTGGCAGACGAGGACATGGTCGTTCCACTGGATGATATCGAGGTAGACGAGAAGCTCAATTATGTAGAGCAACCAGTGGCGATCATAGATCGCAAAGAGAAGAGGTTGAGGAATAAAGTGGTTCCCCTTGTGCGTGTACAGTGGCAGCACAGGAAGGGATCCGAGTCGACGTGGAAACTGAAGAAGAAATGAGGCAGCATTACCACGACTGTTCGAAGAATGACAGGTTTCGGGGACGAAACCTAAAATAAGGGGGGTGGACTTGTAACCCCGAAAGTTTGACTTCTCAGCATGTGATGCGACTGAGCTTCAGTCGCCTGTGATTTATATGCGACTGAAGTTCAACCGCATGACCTTCGGCCGATTGGAGCTCAACCACACGATTGGAGTTCAATCGCCCGAATGGAGTATGAGTCGCATGGAACATGTACGACTGAGGTCCAATCGCACAGTGTTGATGCGACTGAAGGTCCAGTCGCCCCTGGACCAGATGCGACTGAGAAGTGGGTATAAAAAAAGAGCAGCTCCATTCTCCCTCCCCATTTTTCAGTCGGGGAGAGAGAGAGCAGAGGCGACAAAGAGCAGAAGAGACCGAGAAGAGAAAGAAAGAAGGGAAAGTGCTGCCCGATTGTCGTGAAGCTAGTCAAGTCGAAGTTCATCTACTTCTACCTGACAATGTGAGTTCTAGGACCCCTTCTTTACATGTTTTTAACTGATTTTGGGGCTGGAATCACATATAAACCTAGTTTTGTAAAAGTGAAAGTTGACCCATTTGAGTAAATTATGAGTAATGCGTTTATAGTAAGAAGTAGGACTTGTATATGTTTGTATGATGTCCTTGTATGAATCCCTGAGCTTGGGAGGGTCAATTTGGGCTAAAAATGGGTTTTTGACGAGTTTGGGTGTGGGGGTCGCGACTGCTGTTTGTGAAGAACTCCATCGCTGCCCAGTTAGGGTTATGCGACTGAAGGGCCATTCGGCCGAATGAGTAATAATTGATGTCCAGTCGCCCGACTGAGGCTCAGACGCCCGATTGAGCCTCAATCGCGCGATAGGTGATGCGACTGAGAGTTTCGGTCGCATGAGTCCAGTCGCAGAGTAGTTGAGTCGTACGGTTAAGAGTTAGTCGCATATAACCCAGTCGCATAATGTCTAGTCGTACGGAAGGAAGTTCAATCGTACGTATGAGTACCCATTCGCATGATAGCCCAATCGCATGGCCCAGTCGCATGGAGGACATGCGACTGGTGATAGTTCATCGCCCGAACAGGGCTGATGTGAGTGAATGTAGTAGTGTATGTATGATGTATGTATGTTAGTATGATGTATGTATGTAGTATGATGTTGCCATATAAATGGTGAATACTGATGATATGTAAGTATATATGTTCCTTATGCATATTGTTTTATCTTTGATAACTTTACGTGAATGAATGAATGAAAGAAATGAATGTATTAAGAACGTAAAGTGGAAGATAATGAAAGAAGGAACATGATGAATGAATGCATGCATTAACGAATGAATGAATGTAATAAAGCCTTGCAAGCAAAATGAAGGAGGTGCACACCCTGGCAGGTTTAGCTCAACGGTGTGCGGGTTAGCTACCCCGAAGGATGCACATCGGGGTCAGTCTTTGTGATTGACCAGAAGTATGTATGGGATCCTTGCCGCTTGCCCTAGGTGACTGGATCAGCATTAGTGCACACGTTCGTGATTGATCATCACAGGTCCAGCACCCGCATTTGTGCACAACGTTCGGGGTATAGCATATGGCATTGATCCAGAAGTAAAGAGAAAGATAAGTGGTGTTTGTACCTACCCTAGGTGACTGGATCAGCATTTGTGCACAACGTTCGTGGCTAACCACCACAGGTCCAGCACCAGTAGTATGTATGATGAAATGGGTAGTGTACCTGTCACCGAATGTAATGAACGTTCGAACGAAGTAATAAATGAATGAATGAACAGAATGAATTTCGAACGTATGAAGTGAAAGTATGAAGGAAAGTAAAGACATACGAAAGTATGTGAAGTAATGTAAAGTATGTATGTATGAAAGTAAACGAGAATGAGAAAGTGTACACGAATGAAAGTAAGTAATGAACAATAAGATATAATAATATTATCTGCGTGTACGTATGATGTGTGAACACGTGTATGAAAGAATGGTTAATAAGAATGAAAGTATGTTTTATTATAAACTAGAACTCACTCAGCAACGCTGACTTTTATGTGTTTTCCAGTTCGCAGGTAGTGTTGCTGAGGATGGCACGAGGCGGCTACTCAGCTCTTTTGGGAGGGCATTCTCCATTGTGTAATGCTGCAACGTCACGTGTTGCGGGCCCGTAACGCACGCAACAAGTCACGTTGCCTGCCATTACGAGATTTCTTGAGGATCTGAATCAACGAGATTACTCAAGAAATCTCCTTTATATTATTTGAATTTAATATCTTCTTTATGAAAAATATATTTTCTTATTTTTGGTAGAGGTCGCTATACGACCCTATGATTGCTGAGGAATATTCATCAGCAGCAGTCATAGTATAGTTAAGCCCCTATAGTTGTTGAGCATTCTCATAAACGAGATCACTAGGTAATCTCGGTTTCTATGTTCTCCTCAGCAACTATAGTAAAGTTAGAAAGTTGTATTTTGTAATCGTGTCAATGATGTAATGACTTTTATGAATGAATGAGAATGTATTTATGTTTTCTTTATTAATTCCGCTGCGTATGTTATGATCATGTATTAAAAGTATGTTTAAACATTGTTTATCTAAAATATATGCAATGAAGAACCAACCGTAAGGTGCCCGGTGAGCGGGGCCTTACACAAATATGAGGATAAAGGGAGGGAAATTGATTTAAGAAGTTTAAGTGCTCCAAGCTTGGAATCAAAATCAACCTAATACGATCGGGTCTCTTTTCAGGTTCAGAGATCATGCTTTGGCTTGATACGTCGAATCACCAACATTGGTTCACCCTTCAAGTTACTTCATGCTTCTCGTTACTTGATTACAACCATGGTAAGTTGAAGATCACGAATTGAGATTAGTCATCAATGTATAGACTTCATGCCTATCTTGATAATAACAAGAAAACAATCGAAGGTTGACATTTGTCACCAAAATAACGGGTTTCAATCCTATTTTGGTGAGATCATGTCATTTGTGAAATGTAAGTTTCAATGAGAATAATTGAAGTCAATCCTCAGGATAAGGAAGTCACCCTAATCCAGAGGATGAAATTTCACAAACAAACAAATGGAAAACCATTTATCAAATAGAGAATCATCAAGTAAGGGAATCTCCCCTGCTTGGATGAGATAGAATCATTTAGGAGATACGAGTGTTCTTAGTCATAGGTTGACTTGCAAACTCTTGCATTTCCCACGGTGCAAGCAGTATGAAGCTTGACTTAACGACGAAGGAAATTAATATCAATTAGGAATTCGGAAAAATTTAAAGTTACATCAGTGTAACGAAGGAAAGATCGTGCTTACAAGCTTAAGATCGAAATTCGAGATCGCAGAATTTGTTATGATGGTGTTCAAATCTTGAATAATTTAAATCAGGAAGACGAAATCAAGGACAAGAATGATTCGACATTACAATGAGATGTGAACATTCGATTCACAATCTAAGGGAATTCATGGACTTCTCAAGATATGAGTGTAACAACCCGTATTTTTATAAACTATTAAATTTTAATGTGTTATTAATTCCAATAATTACAAAAAATAATAACAATAATTATAATAATAATATAAAAATAATAATAATAATAATAATAATAATAATAATAAAAAAGTCCAGGGGGCTGTTTGATATTTTTAAAACTTCAAAAGAAGTTTATTAACATAAAATCATAACAACCTAAACCCGAGGGACCATTTGTGTAACTTTTTATTTTCAAATCCCACCCCCCGCCCATTCCCGTATTTCCGGCCAGAAGATTCCGGCCAACTTCCGGCCGAAGTCCGGCGACCTCCGGTGACGACTAAAACCTCAAAATACCCATTTCAAACCACAAAAACCGGTCCCAATTCGTTCGTATACAAGATTCGAACTCAAAGCATTCCTAAAACGCGTTTAACGGTCGATTAAACGGCTAAAACTTTTTCCAACTTTACAACTCGAACGTTCAACGGCTAATTCATCCACTTACACATCCCTTTAATCGAAATTATTCAACCAAATCGAACTATATCAGATTATACATCGAATACAACTTGTAACATCATCTGAAACACACACACACCCCATTATCGATCATCATCTTCAACCTCGACCTGCAACTTTATCAACAACCAACATCCGACCCATATACACTCAAATTTACATAGGGCTTTCAATCCTAAGTATCATTCGAAGCTGTATGTTCGATTAATTGGATTTTCAGCAAGGATAGATCCCCATTCGATTCTTCCTTTGCCGCGGCTTGTCTTAGCTGTTCATACCATCAATACGAATCAAATCAGGTAATTAAATGCACCATTCTACTCGATTAACATGGGGAATCAAAGCCCCATGATAATTACAGAATCCCATATCGTTCGAGGTTCAATTTAATCGAACCCATTCTAGGGTTTATATGGATTTGGGGAAACTGGGAAGCTATGTTTAAAAACAATTAAAACTGAGTTTAGTCGCGGCTGTATGCTTTGGTTCACCGGTTCCCATGTTCCACCCCACCCGAGAGGTCCCGGGTTCGACCCCGGGTCACTGCAACTATTTTTTTAAGCCTTTTAAGCTTCCAAAATTATACAAAAATTCCTAAAAATTATAAAATAAATTTTATAAACTTCCTTTATTTTAATCTCACATAATTATTTTCTATAAATTTATTTTATTTAAAACCTTAAATAATCTTTATAGAATAATTTATAAATGTCATAAAATATTAATTTTTATAAAAATGGACACTAAATCCTGAAATAATCATAGAAAACCATAGAAATTATATATATATACTTTCACAAATCATTTGTAAAATAATTATAGGTTATACTTTTATACTTTAATTAACAAATTATTATCGAGTTATACGATTACAAGGAATATATATACATAATATATTTAAATGATACATTTCTTTCGAATAAATCAAAATACAAGTAATATATTTACTTGTCAAAACCCCACAACTCGACTTAGATCCTAGGTATATAATCAAATCCAAATACATATAGCTAATCGTGTGTTAAACCCGAATCCAACCAAACATATCTATTCGCGCTGAATATGTTTTAAAGGCTTAGTTATAATCAATAATAGGTATTGATCGTGTTTAATCGTGCATTGCTTGATTCTGTGAAGTCTTTGTGCATTACAACAATTCAAGGTGAGTTTCGTGGCCCCTTTTTATGTTTATACAAGTTTTTACTGTTTTCAATCAATGGGGGAAAAGTATGCTCACCTGTTTTCAATGCTGTACACTGTATATTCTGTTTTCATACTTGGAATCAATGTGATACTGTTTTGCATGCATACATGGTGTTATTTTTGGGAACACTCATACAACCATTAATTCCCGGGTTGGGAACCAACGGTTAGGTATTGGTAGTACTACTGGGTTGACACCCCCACCCTCGACAGATCGTTTAACTTGTGAGTTACCGACTACAGCTGCCAGCAATCAGGCCATGGTTGAATGTATTCCGTCAGATTTATATGCATAACGTCATTACGTTTGGTTGTCTTTAAACACATATTATGTGGTTTGTGCTTGCAGTATGATTCCATATCAAATCCTATACAACATCAAATGTTTTAAATTTAAACCAGCGGAACTCACCAACATTATGTGTTGACATTTTTGAGCATATCTTTTCAGGTGAACATAATTAAAGAGGATAGCTAGTGCTGATGCCTTAGCAGAGACCTCAGGATTTCAATAGTTTTGCATTTGTAATGTATACCATTTGTATTTATTTGTGAACTATGTGTATTTTGGATTTAGAATCAATAAGACTATGATAGTCGTGGAACTGACTAACCACGACACAAGTCACCATTGTGTCGGGGACGTCATGACACGAGAAGTTTGCATGTATTACATCTCTGTATTTATACCAAGTGTTATGACGATCCTGTCCGTCGCATCCTCGTGTTTCCGCTCTAAGCGAGGGTGTGACAGATGCTACACACCATCGCATTCGCCACATGATCTTCAACAAGAAGAATCTTAGGTTTCCTTTCTGATTTGGGAATATCTTGAATGTTTTCAAAACTTTGTTCATTAAATCCTCTGTATCATCTGAACTGTCACACTAATGTGACAGTAACTCATAATGTTCTTTGCTTGATTTTGTGAGGTGTCACAGTATCCCCCAGTTGAGGGAATTTCGTCCCGAAATTCAACTGGTGCTAGGTCCAAGAGTGTCATCCTCGAACAGATGAGGATATTTAGAATCAATAAGACTATGATAGTCGTGGAACTGACTAACCACGACACAAGTCACCATTGTGTCGGGGACGTCATGACACGAGAAGTTTGCATGTATTATATCTCTGTATTTATACCAAGTGTTATGACGATCCCGTCCGTCGCATCCTCGTGTTTCCGCTCTAAGCGAGGGTGTGACAGATTGGTATCAGAGCCTTGGTTATAGAGAATTAGGTGGAGAATTCGACCTAGACTATAACCTAAGAACCTTCATATAGAATGCATGCTAGGGATTACTGTGTGCATTTGATTTTACCTAAATGTCTTTCAAGATTTGTGTGACACATAGACACCTGTATTCTGGATTTCCTGGCAAAAGGCCTTCGGGCTAAGGCAAGCGTATTCGTATAAATCTCATTGCGAGACCCGTTACGCTACCTGGGAATTTCTGGGATGAGTGATAAACTATGGTTAATACACAAGTCTACAAGGAAAATGGGTCAAGTATATTAAGTCTATGAACTTATATACAGGTATATTCCTATATACCTAATAATCTACAAGTATGTTCCTACATACTTGATTTTATACATATACATGTGTTATCTGAACATCCCGAGGAAGACATTATTACTCTTAGTCTTTCTCCATGGATACTTTGATACTAGATGTCAAACAGCTGACACCCTCTTACAAAATGTTAAGTGTTCTAACTGTTACAAGTACTGAAAAGGTACAACGACTGAAGAACAAACTCTCTAGTCGCTTACAACTACTGAAACTATAACAACTGAAGAACAAACTCTTCAGCTGTTGTACAAACTACTGAAAAGGAAAAGTACAAACTAGACACTTGTACAACATCATATTATTAGGGAACTTCGGTGATCACGCGTAGCGTCAATCTCTGATATTGAATCTGACCCTATCATGGTTATGACTGAAATTCTGGAAATGTGATGAATATGCAATTATCATTAGACATAATGTGCTTATGTGCTTATTTGCTATTACATGCTATTATTGGAATACTGGCTCATGGACATAAGGACAATACATTATTTGTGCTTGATGAATCTAAATAATACTATGATGTTAGCTTGGGGTAAGTGAAGCTAAGGGTGATCATGCAAGGTAAATTACCATTATGGGTGCACACGTAATTACAATTCACCATGCATGAGAAGTCTGGTTAATCTTACCATGAGGTAACGATCATGAGTATCACATGTTTCTATTCTATACCCTGGGGTGCTGGGGTCATAATTCTAGTAAGTCCTTGTTGAAGGCAACCAAACATTGTAAGTCCTTGTTGAAGGCAATCAACATTGTAAGTCCTTGTTGAAGGCAATCAAACATTGTAAGTCCTTGTTAAGGCAATCAAACATTATAAGTCCTTGTTGAAGGTAATCAAACATTATAAGTCCTTGTTGAAGGCAATCAAACATTATTAACATTTACTCAAGTCCTGTCCTATTTAGAGCCTTCATGGTATTTCCAATTATATTGACCTGATGAGACATTCCTCCACTTAGCATTTTAGTAACTACTGATTAATGCTTAGAATGAAAGTGGATTACATGAATGTAGAGAGTAATGATACTCTCTACACATACAATATGTTATTCTTTAGGATTATGCTAAGGATAAATGGATGTCACGTAACTGGTTTAGGCATTGTTCTAGGTATGCCACGGATGTGGTGGGAACGCTGCGGGGAACCCTATATATAAGCATCCTTGGTATACCAAGAATGTGTTTAAACTGGGCTACGTGATGATCCCGATTGATTGAGGCATGGATTGGTTTGGTTGTAAACTATACGTATACGCTTTGTGGATCTTGCTACGTCACATTAAACTATTTACACTTTGGAAATGTTTTCTCTACAGTCATCAATTCCCGTGTGGAACCGATGTATAGGTTGGTCTGTAGCCATTTATATACTGGTAAAACCGCCTATACATAAGTTGCGGTAGCTCACATCAAACTTATATTACGCTATTCTTTTGAATGATGCTAAGGAAAATTAAGATGTTATGTAACTAGTTTAAGTATTATTCAAGGTATATCGTGGATGTGGTGGGAACGCTGCGGGGAACCCTATATATAAGCATCACCGGTATACTAAGAATGTGCTTAAACTGGGCTACGTGATGATCTTGATGGACCGAAGCATGGGTTATTGGAACTTGATGAGTGGAACCATATGTGATTCTTTTTATACTTTGATTCCTATCAAAGCACACACAAATCTAAATCATATTCTAAGGCATTGTGTGCCTAAATCAAATGGTTATCAAAATAAACTTTGAATCGTTATCCATAGTTTTCAAAATCTCGTCAAAGTCTGTGCCTCACCAATAATACATGCAATGTTGGAAGAGTGGGATGAGTATCTGCTTATAGGTATGCATGTTTCCAATAAAGATGTGGTTGACCTAAAACTTTGGTTAGTCAACGTACTCGCTTTGATTTATGAATCAAACGATTACACTTGGAACATCTCATTGTTATTATGCCAAATTCCCGATGGTCGTTTCCATGTTGTATAGCTCATATTACCCAAATCTCATAAATATCTTAATGATATTTCAAAATGTCTACTCGTCAAAACATACCCTGATCTGAAAACTCTGGCCGTAAGATTACTGCTATTGTAGCACGTGAGGTTGCTGCGGTCGTACCAACCCTCCTAACTCATCTGAATCAAGGCGCGAACCCTGCTCAAATCTCTGTTTGTCCTAACTCTCCACATGCTTGTACCTACAGCATTTCAGTTCTTGCAACCCCACTAAGTTCAGTGGAACCGAAGGAGCTACCGGATTAATACAGTGGTTCGAAAGCTTCGAGAACACTTCCTAAACACCGAATGGCCTTCAAACTTTAAACCGTTACTTATGGTTCTCAAATCCTCTTAAGGATGCGTCCCATAACTAAGAACAGGCAGTGCTGTAGAAGGCTTTCCTACATCTCGGGGTACTTTGTCTAGGCAAAGTGTAATGGTGATTTGATTCGATCATTGAATTCATTTACTTAACTCGAACCCTTGAGATGAGCGATCACTGATAAGTACGCGTGTCTTCAATAAGGTTATGGCTAACCTCATATCTTGAGAAGTCCATGAATTCCCTTCGATTATGAATCGAATGTTCACGTCTCATTGTAATGTCGAATCATTCTTGTCCTTGATTTTGTCTTCCTGATTTAAATTATTCAAGATTTAAACACCATCATAACAAATTCTGCGATCTCGAATTTCAATCTTAAGCTTGTAAGCACGATCTTTCCTTCGTTACACTGATGTAACTTTAAATTTTTCTGATTTCCTAATTGATATTAATTTCCCTTCATCGTTATGTCAAACTTCATACTGCTTGCACCGTAGGAAATGCAAGAGTTTGCAAGTCAACTTATGACTAAGAACACTCGTATATCCTAAATGATTCTATCTCATCCAAGCAAGGGAGATTCCCTTACTTTGATGATTCTCTATTTCGATAAATGGTTTTCCATTTGTTTGTTTGTGAAATTTCATCCTCTGGATTAGGGTGACCTCCTTATCCTGAGGATTGACTTCAATTATTCTCATTGGAACTTACATTTCACAAATGACATGATCTCACCAAAATAGGATCGAAACCTGTACTTTGGTGATAAATGTCAACCTTCGGTTATTTTCTTGTTATTAGCAAGCTAGGCATGAATTCCATACCTTGATGACTAATCTCAATTCTTGGTCATCAACTTACCATGGTTGTAATCAAGTGACAAGAAGCATGAGGTAACTTGAAGGGTTAACCAATGTTGGTGATTCGACCTATCAAGCCAAAGCATGATCTCTGAACCTGAAAGGAGACCCGATCGTATTAAGTTGATTTTGTTTCCAAGCTTGGAGCACTTAAAAAACTCTAAAATCAATTTCCCTTCCTTTATCCTCATATTTTGACCTAGCAATATGGAAACATTTATTCCTTATCTATTGACTTTCATCTTTGAGTAATCATCAAAACGTGATTGTGCGATGGTAGTCTTCCTAAACAATCCCTCTGCTGAAGATATCATCAACTTATGAACATGACCTTCTAGTCATGTAAATGTTATCAGCTGAACTCATGGTTGTTGAACTGCGTATGTAAACTTACTTAGGTATTGCTACCTTGCAAAACATGTTTACAAATACTCTTCCTATTGTTTGCGTCACTTCTAGATTTGCTTTTGAATCCTTAACCTTGAAAATCATTCAAATTCTATCCTGGATTTGAACAACAAGACCTTAAAAGGAAGTTCTGGAGAGAGTTACCAGCAAAGAGAGGAATTACTTTTGAGACTGAGTTATTTGGAGCCAAACATTCTTAATATATGTTGACCCGTGTTCAGCAAAGATGGGGAGGAAATTGGTGTTACTTACATGGGCATGGAAATCACTGATCAGGTGAAAAAGAGAGAAAAGATGGCAAAACTAAGGGAAGAATAGCTGTGCAGAAGGCCAAGGAGACAGAACTTAATAAAACTGTTCATATTACAGAGGAAACGATGAGAGCAAAACAAATGCTAGCAACCATGTCACACGAGATAAGATCTCCATTATCAGGGGTCGTTAGCATAGCAGAAATGCTATCAACAACAAAACTTGATAAAGATCAAAAACAACTTTTGAGTGTCATGTTGTCTTCTGGCAATCTAGTCCTTCAACTTATTAGTGACATCCTCGATTTTTCCAAGTTGAGTCAGGGGTTATGAGGTTGGAGGCCACAAAAATTAGGCCAAGAAGAGGTGATGTCCCAGTGGAGGTTATTGGTGATGTTTACGGATTAGACAAATTCTCACCCATTTGATCAGCAATGCTATCAAGTTTACCCACCAAGGAAAGGTTCAGAGTAGTCTTTATGTAATAGCAAACTCATTATCTCACAACGTCGAGAAATTAACCTGCATCCATTTCAAATATTCGTATACCGTGGTATGACGTTAAAACATCAATTGTTATTCTGAATGATTGATTCATTTTCTAGTTTTATTAATATTTTCAACCATCATTGTGAACCCATTTCAGGTCTTCGCATAACGTATTATTCTTAGACCGATGGTTGGTCTAAGTAGAATACATATTCACAAGATATACGTTAAGGTCGTTTCAGATGGTGACGTTTGGGATTCTTAAATTCCAACGGATAACCTTTCTTACCATTGCTGGTCTTTCAATGATTTCTAGACTTCACCTTGTCACGAGATTATGTTCTGGAAGTTATGATTATAAGTCTAACATACCATGGTAACTCGTCATCGTGTTCTAACATTCCATATGCCAAATCTCAAAGAGAATATCACGATTCTTTGGAAGAGTTCGAATTGGCATACATTATGTCAAGAATCATGTAAAATGAAACAAAGCCGGATATCTATTGTCAAGATCCGCTAGAAAATCTAAACGTGGCCCAGAGTTCACCTGGGAACGTGAGGACCAAATAAATCCTCATCTTTTCGTTTCAGCCTCCTCGTGATTAAAATTTCGGGACGAAATTTCCAAAAGCAGGGGAGACTGTAACAACCCGTATTTTTATAAACTATTAAATTTTAATGCGTTATTAATTCCAATAATTACAAAAAATAATAATAATAATTATAATAATAATAATAATAATAATAATAATAATAATAATAATAATAATAATAATAATAATAATAAAAGTCCAGGGGCTGTTTTGATATTTTTAAACTTCAAAAGAAGTTTATTAACATAAAATCATAACAACCTACACCCGAGGGACCATTTGTGTAACTTTTTATTTTCAAATCCCACCCCCCGCCCATTCCCGTATTTCCGGCCAGAAGATTCCGGCCAACTTCCGGCCGAAGTCCGGCGACCTCCGGTGACGACTAAAACCTCAAAAATACCCAATTTCAAACCACAAACCGGTCCCAATTCGTTCGTATACAAGATTCGAACTCAAAGCATTCCTAAAACGCGTTTAACGGTCGATTAAACGGCTAAAACTTTTTCCAACTTTACAACTCGAACGTTCAATGGCTAATTCATCCACTTACACATCCCTTTAATCGAAATTATTCAACCAAATCGAACTATATCAGATTATACATCGAATACAACTTGTAACATCATCTGAAACACACACACACACCATTATCGATCATCATCTTCAACCTCGGCCTGCAACTTTATCAACAACCAACATCCGACCCATATACACTCAAATTTACATAGGGCTTTCAATCCTAAGTATCATTCGAAGCAGTATGTTCGATTAATTGGATTTTCAGCAAGGATAGATCCCCATTCGATTCTTCCTTTGCCGCGGCTTGTTCTTAGCTGTTCATACCATCAATACGAATCAAATCAGGTAATTAAACGCACCATTCTACTCGATTTAACATTGGGAATCAAAGCCCCATGATAATTACAGAATCCGATATCGTTTCGAGGTTCAATTTAATCGAACCCATTCTAGGGTTTATATGGATTTGGGGGAAACTGGGAAGCTATGTTTAAAAACAATTAAAACTGAGTTTTCATACTTGGAATCAATGTGATACTGTTTTGCATGCATACATGGTGTTATTTTTGGGAACACTCATACAACCATTAATTCCCGGGTTGGGAACCAACGGTTAGGTATTGGTAGTACTACTGCGTTGACACCCCCACCCTCGGCAGATCGTTTTAACTTGTGAGTTACCGACTACAGCTGCCAGCAATCAGGCCATGGGTGAATGTATTCCGTCAGATTTATATGCATAACGTCATTAGGTTTGGTTGTCTTTAAACACATGTTATGTGGTTTGTGCTTGCAGTATGATTCCATATCAATTCTATACAGCATCAATGTTTTAAATTTAAACCTGCGGAACTCACCAACATTATGTGTTGACATTTTTGAGCATATCTTTTCAGGTGAACATAATCAAAGAGGATAGCTAGTGCTGATGCCTTAGCAGAGACCTCAGGATTTGAATAGTTTTGCATTTGTAATTATACCATTTGCATTTATTTGTGAACTATGTGTATTTTGGATTTAGAATCAGTAAGACTATGATAGTCGTGGAACTGACTAACCACGACACAAGTGACCATTGTGTCGGGGGACGTCATGACACGAGAAGTTTGCATGTATTACATCTCTGTATTTATACCAAGTGTTATGACGATCCCATCCGCCGCATCCCCGTGTTTCCGCTCTAAGCGAGGGTGTGACAATGAGGTTAGCCATAACCTTATGGAAGACACGCGTACTGTAACGCCCCGAAATTTCCCGAAACGAGCCATTTAATAATAATGGGCTTTTAAGGGTTAATTTAAGAAATAAAGGGGTAAATTAGTGGGCTATGGATCAAATTAGCCTTAATGGGCTAGACTTGATGGTTTTAAGGCCCTAATCAGCCCTTAAACATGCATGAGCAGCTCCATCTTCCACCATTTCAACCCTAACCACCAATTCGTAGAGAGAGAAAGTACAGAGAGAAAGTGAAGAAATTCAAGATTTGGAGCTTGAAGGTTTGAAGGATTGAAGTTGTAGTAGATTGGAGCATCAAAACACAAGAAAAGAGCAACAAAACAAGGTAAGAATCAGCCTCTAAGGCCTTCTGTAGATCAAACCCGGATTCTAGGGTTTTGGGGTTTTGAAAAGTTTAAAGAAACACATAAAGGTCGAATTTTTACGTATAAAAACATGTAAAAAGCTTAGATTTGGTTTCATGGAAGGTAAACTAAGGATTTGGACGTAAAAAGTTAAGATTTTGGGTTAAAAATGGGCTGGATCTGAGTTCCTGTTCATCCAGCGAAACTGGGCCCCGATCCAGCGAATTTAAGCATTTAACCAGCGAAACTGCACATTAGTTCAGCGAGACTAGGAGGAGTTCCAGCGAAACTACAGTTTCGCTGGGGCGAAACTATAGTTTCGCCGGTAATCTCGCTAAGACCCAGACTGACCTATAACCTTGCGAGAATAGGGAATTCCAACGAAAGTTGGGCGCTCAAGGTAGCGAATCTGTCTAGCGAAACTAGCAGAAGTGCTGCCCAGCGAAACTGCAGGCGAAACTGTAGTTTCGCTGTAGCGAAACTATGGGCGAAACTATGAAGAAAATGACGTTTTTGCATGTTAACTTTCGTGCAGCTAGAGTATTCAGGCTATAGCCTAAGTGACTTAGAATTTAAGCTACTTGGATGAGTTCAGGTGAGTTCTAGACCCCTCCTTTACCCGTTTTCAATGTTTTGGAGTGATATGCATACTGAATTACATACTTTTATGATGACGGTTTTTAAGACCTTTTATCAAGAAATAAAATTTCCTAAAGTAAAATGTGCCATTTAAATTGTTCAAAAAATTTTCGAGGGCGCTGACCTGGCAGCCCGGCCCCAGCCAGGGGCGTTGCCCCTTAGACCCCACTAGGGGCTGCCGCCCCTAGAACCCCGCTAACAGGGGCTGCCGCCCCCGAACCCCCGCTGTCCCGCGAGGGTCAGTTATCTAGTTTATCTCTCATGACTGATGAAATGTGAATGTTTAGACTAAGAGTTTGCTTCCTATTATGTGTTAAGTGTATGTGAAAACTAAGATGTAAGTGAAACTTAAAGAATTGTTATTGGGCCCATAACATGTACCTGGATAAAGTAAAGTTTTGCAAGTAAATTCCTGCAGGCAAGGGATAAAGTAAAGACTTGCAAGCAATGGCTAAAGGAGGGTTGCATTTGTTGTGCCCTCACCCGGATAAAGTAATGCTCGAATAGGCAGGTCTGTAAGCCCTGAATAGGCATGACAATAATGGCCCGATCGAGTACGACTGTAAGCCCTTAATTGGCGTGTCGGTAAAGTCCTAGGCGAGCTTAGGCACCGATAGTGACAGAGAATTGACGGATAAAGAAGAGTAATAATAACGAGAAATGAAAAGCGATGATAAAGTATCGATAAAGTGATAGCCTGTATGTATTGATGCTTGATAGACAAGAACTATTTTCAACTGATAAAGCTAATACCTCTTATAAAAGTTATTTAGCAAAGTAAACCTAGAATTCACTCAGCGAAGCTGACTTTTGTATGCATATCAGTTGACAGGTAAGAGTTAGAGCTTATGGAATAGAGGCATGGGACTGAAGCTTCTTGGCACTAGAAGACTGGCATCCCCGATAAAGAGAAGCTGAAAAGGACATTTAAATAGTTTTGATGTTTAAAGACAATGTTTATATTTCATTTGTAATGGATTGAATTACGGTATATTTTTCCGCTGCAATATATATATTTATACACATATGAGTAAATGATTGCTTTAAATCTATGTTTGCCGTGAATGGCCAACTGTGAGGCTTCCCTGAGAAAGGTGGGCCTTACAAGTTGGTATCAGAGCCAATGTATAAGAGATTTGGGAAAATTATTTTATAAACCTAAAACTTAAACAGAGAATGGGACCAAGTGTCAAGGATGCCAGTCCAAGAAGCTCCATGCCCAGAGGTAACAAATATGCTATAGGTATTATTCTAGTGGATAGTGCCTTCTTATTTAAGTTAGAGCCGAAGTAGAGTAGGATAATGTTATCTGTGATGCCTATCTGAATTTATGTGACTTATACGTGCATAGACTAGGTATAGTAGGTTCTGGTGTTGGTGTGGTTCAGGATAGAAAAGTTTATGGCGCGAGAAGTTCTGTAAGTAGTTAATCACAACTGGCCACTGTTATTAAAAATTTACAAAACTTGTCGTGAACTGAACTTGCCTTGAAGGACCATATTAACATTCTGAATCTTATAGGAAGTAGAAAGAATGGCACCAAAGAAAGAAGTTCCAACCATGGTCACCCGGAGGAGCACCAGGAGAAGGCCCCCGACTAAGGCAAAGGAAACTACAAGTGCAACTATGAAGCCAACAAAAAGGTCAACCAGAAAGCCGGTTGAGGAACCGATTAAGGAGGAGGAGGTTGAGTTAGGAACGGGAGCCGAGGGGTCTACCCCTGATCAGGCCAAACTGAAAGAGACAGTAAAGGAAGCTATTGCCCAAGAGGTGCATCAGGTCCTGTCTGGAGTGATGCCCACTCTGCTTGCGGAATTTGTGGAGCAGGTTAAGGGCGACAGTAAGAAGAGTACGGCTTCAGAAAAAGTTGATAAGAAAGGGGCAGTCAAGACTGAGGAGTTGAGCGACGAGGGAGATCGTATGGGTAACCATGATGGTCCTGAAGTGGAAGAGAGGGCGAAGGGGTACAGCTACGGGGATTTTCAGAGGTGTAAGCCCCCAACATTTGATGGTACTGGTAACGCTGCCACTGCTCAGCGTTGGATTAGGGAAATGGAAGCCGTACTAAAGATCAGCGAGTGTCATAAAAACCAAAAGGTGAAGTTTGCTTCCCATTCCCTTTTGGATCCAACACTGTGTTGGTGGGATAACATTGCTGAGTCTTACGGAGAGGAGGCCATTGAGAGGATGAAATGGCCGAGATGAAGAGGTTGGTGATAGAGGAGTACTGCCCGAAAAGAGAGCTTGACAAGGTCAAGCAAGAGTTTGTGAGTTTGGAGGCTGGAAATATGACTCACCAGGAGTACACTACAAGATTCAATGAAATGGCACGTCTGGTGCCTGATTTGGTAACTCCTGAAGCCAAAAGGATCAAGAGGTACATACAAGGGTTGCCTCTAGACATTCGTAGGGATATGGTCACTGCTCGACCTAGTACTTTTAGGTCAGCAGTGGACCTCAGTGGGAGGTTGTACGATCATCGTAGGCCGGTGGCAGTGGGTGAGACGAGGAAAGTTGGAACAATAACAATGGGAAGAGATATGGAAGTGGTGGCCACCAACCGGGGAACAAGAAAGCACGGGTGGATGCAAAACAGATGGTTGTGAAGAGGGTCGAGGAAGCTAAGAACTGTGGGAAGTGTGGGAGGAGGCATCCCGGAGAGTGCCGATTGGGTAGCCATGGGTGCTACCGGTGTGGGAAAACGGGTCACATGGCTAGGGAGTGCCCGAAGTAAACGAGTGCTTTAACTGCCATGAGTCGGGGCACTACAGCAGGATTGCAAGAAAGCCAAGCCGGGAAGCTCGGGCACGAGCAGGGTGATGACAAAGGGGATGATGGAAAGCCCAAGGTCAAGGCAAGGGCTTTCACCATGAACAAGAAGGAAGCAAGGAAGGACCTGGACGTAGTGTCAGGTACGTTCCTTGTAAATGATGTTTGCGCCTCCATATTATTTGATAGTGGTGCCAGTAAGAGTTTCGTATCTGTGTCCTTCTGTGCTACACTAGATGTCCAAACTAAGGAATAGATGATGCCTTCGAAGTAGAAACAGCCGATGGTAAGTCCATTAGAATAGTCAGGATGATAGAGGATGCCACATTAAACTAGGAGGCCATTACTTTCCCGCACGATTGTTTGTTATGCCCTTAGGAGGTTTCGATGTCGTACTAGGGATGGATTGGCTAGCTGCCCACGATGCTAACATAGTATGCCAACAGAAGATGATCCGATAAACGGCTCCAGATGGTAGTTCGGTTACGATCTGCGGTGATAACGATTGTAAGGTTCCAAGGATCATTTCCATGATCAAGGCGGAGAAATGAATGAGGCGAGGGTGCGGAGCTTATCTAGCGTATGTCAAGGATGTCAAAGATAAGGCGAAAGAGTTGTCCGATGTGCCAGTGGTGTGGGACTTTCCTGACGTATTCCCAGAGGATCTGCCCGGAGTACCACCAGATAGAGAGATAGAGTTTCAGATTGACTTACTGTCAGGAGCCCAACCCATTGCCAAAGCACCCTACCGCCTAGCTCCGTCCGAGATGAAGGAGCTCATGTCACAACTACAGGAACTCCTTGACAAGGGATTCATTAGGCCCAGCATTTCCCCATGGGGTGCCCCCGTGCTGTTTGTGAAGAAGAAGGATGGCAGCATGAGGATGTGTATAGATTACAGGGAGTTGAATAAGCTGACCGTGAAGAATCGGTACCCTCTACCCCGGATAGATGATCTGTTTGATCAGTTGCAAGGGGCAAGTTGGTTCTCCCGAATAGATCTCCGATCCGGATATCACCAACTGAAGGTAAGGGAGCAAGATATCCCAAAGACGGCCTTCCGAACGCGCTGTGGCCACTACGAGTTTCTGGTTATGTCTTTCGGGCTAACCAATGCTCCTGCGGCATTCATGGACTTGATGAATCGCGTGTGCCGCCCGATGCTGGACAGATCGGTGATAGTATTCATTGACGATATCCTGATATACTCAAAGAACGAAGGAGATCACGCTTGTCATATCAAGGAGGTGTTAGAAACTTTACGAAGGGAGAAACTGTATGCGAAGTTCTCTAAATGTGCCTTCTGGCTACGGGAGGTGCAGTTTTTAGGGCACGTTATAAATTCCGAGGGAGTAATGGTTGATCCAGCGAAAGTTGAAGCAGTTACGCAATGGAATTCCCCGAGGACGCCATCCGAAATCCGTAGTTTCTTGGGATTGGCTGGTTATTATAGAAGGTTCATCAAAGATTTCTCGAAGATAGCTTCCCCATTAACAAGGTTAACGAGGAAGAACGTGGTGTTCGACTGGGGAATGGAACAGGAAGATGCGTTCCAGGAATTGAAGGATAGATTAACCAAAGCTCCTATACTAACCCTACCGGAGGGAGATGAAGACCTAACGGTATACTCCGATGCTCTTACTGCGGGTTAGGCTGTGTGTTGATGCAAAGAGGGAAGGTTATAGCTTACGCATCCAGACAGTTAAAGGACACAGAGGTTAACTATCCGGTTCACGATTTGGAACTTGCCGCAGTAGTGTTCGCATTAAAGATCTGGAGACACTATTTGTATGGAACTAAGTGCGCCATATTTACCGACCACAAAAGTCTGAAATATTTCTTTGAGCAGAAGGACCTAAATATGAGACAGAGGAGGTGGTTGGAGTTGATAAAGGATTACGACTGTGAAATCCATTATCACCCGGGTAAGGCGAACGTGGTAGCCGATGCCCTGAGCCGAAGGGAAGGATATGAACCGATCCGGGTGAAGGCATGCCAACTAGTAGTGACCCCAGATGTTATGAGGATGATAAGCGAAGCTCAAATGGACGCTTTAAAAGAGCAGCAAATCAATAAGGAAAGGATGGTGGGAAAAGTGGATGAATTGGTAGAAAACACCTTGGGCGTTAAGACCTTCCATGGCAGGATATGGGTTCCGAAGCATGGTGACTTGCGGGAAAAGATTATGGATGAAGCGCACAAGACCCGCTATTCAATACATCCAGGCGCAAATAAGATGTACCATGATTTGAAGAAAGATTATTGGTGGCCTGGGATGAAAGAGATGTGGTTGCGTATGTAAACAAATGTCTCACGTGCCTACAGGTGAAGGCTGAGCACCAAAGACCTTATGGTTATGTTCAGCCATTAGAAGTGCCAGAGTGGAAGGGAGCATGTTACCATGGACTTCATCACCAAACTATCCCGCACGACAAAAGGCCGTGACGCGATATGGGTGGTTGTTGATAGACTGACTAAAAGTGCGCATTTCCTGCCAATCAAGGAAGCAATTAGTTCAGAAAAGCTCGCTGAACTATTTATCCGAGAAATTGTGGCGCGACATGGTATGCCCGTATCGATTGTTTCAGATAGGGATACGCGGTTCACCTCAAAGTTTTGGAAAAAGTTCAATGAAGAGATGGGTGCGAGGTTGCATGTTAGTACCGCATACCACCCACAGACCGATGGGCAATCGGAAAGAACGATCCAGACACCGGAGGATATGCTCCGGGCATGCGTTATCGAATTTGGTGGTAATTGGGATGATCATCTGCCACTAGCAGAGTTCTCCTATAACAACAGCTACCACGCCAGTATTAAGATGCCCCCATATGAGTTATTGTACGGTCGACGGTGCAGAACTCCTATTTGTTGGGGTGATGTCGGACAGAAGGAGCTAGGAAGCTTAGAAGTTGTGGAAGCCATAACGGAAAAGTTGGAGAAAATCAAGGCGTATATGAAGGCTGCCAAGGATAGACAAAAGTCATACGCCGACAAAAGAAGGAGACCAATAGAGTTCAGCGTGGGTGACAGGGTAATGCTAAAAGTGTCACCATGGAAGGGAATCATCCGATTTAGGAAGAGGGGGAAACTGAGTCCCAGGTTCATCGGACCATTCGAGGTACTAGCACGAGTTGGGGACGTAGCTTACAGGCTAGACCTTCCAGAAGAATTAAGTGGGATTCACCCTACCTTTCATGTGTCGCACTTAAGAAAATGTTTAGCACCAAATGAGGCAGTCGTACCTCTAGATGACATCGAGGTGGACGAGAAGCTGAACTATGTAGAGCAACCAGTGGCTATACTGGATCAGAAGGAGAAACAATTGAGAAATAAAGTAGTCAAGCAAGTCAAGGTGCAATGGAAACACCGAAAAGGGTCGGATGCCACCTGGGAATCCGAGGAGGAAATGAGACGCCAATACCCCAATCTATTTAATGACGAGTCAGGTTTCGAGGACGAAACCTAAATAAGGGAGGAGACTTGTAACGCCCCGAAATTTCCCGAAACGAGCCATTTAATAATAATGGGCTTTTAAGGGTTAATTTAAGAAATAAAGGGGTAAATTAGTGGGCTATGGATCAAATTAGCCTTAATGGGCTAGACTTGATGGGTTTAAGGCCCTAATCAGCCCTTAAACATGCATGAGCAGCTCCATCTTCCACCATTTCAATCCTAGCCACCAAATTCGTAGAGAGAGAAAGTAGAGAGAGAAAGTGAAGAAAATCAAGATTTGGAGCTTGAAGGTTTGAAGGATTGAAGTTGTAGTGGATTGGAGCATCAAAACACAAGAAAAGAGCAACAAAACGAGGTAAGAATCAGCCTCTAAGGCCTTCTGTAGATCAAACCCGGATTCTAGGGTTTTGGGGTTTTGAAAAGTTTAAAGAAACACATAAAGGTCGAATTTTTACGTATGAAAACGTGTAAAAAGCTTAGATTTGGTTTCATGGAAGGTAAACTAAGGATTTGGACGTAAAGAGTTAAGATTTTGGGTTAAAAATGGGCTGGATCTGAGTTCCTGTTCATCCAGCGAAACTGGGCCCCGATCCAGCGAATTTAAGCATTTAACCAGCGAAACTGCACATTAGTTCAGCGAGACTAGGAGGAGTTCCAGCGAAACTGTAGTTTCGCTGGGGCGAAACTATAGTTTCGCCGGTAATCTCGCTAATACCCAGACTGACCTATAGACCTTGCGAGAATAGGGAATTCCAACGAAAGTTGGGCGCTCAAGGTAGCGAATCTGTCTAGCGAAACTAGCAGAAGTGCTGCCCAGCGAAACTGCAGGCGAAACTGTAGTTTCGCTGTAGCGAAACTATGGGCGAAACTATGAAGAAAATGACGTTTTTGCATGTTAACTTTCGTGCAGCTAGAGTATTCAGGCTATAGCCTAAGTGACTTAGAATTTAAGCTACTTGGACGAGTTCAGGTGAGTTCTAGACCCCTCCTTTACCCGTTTTCAATGTTTTGGGGTGATATGCATACTGAATTACATACTTTTATGATGACGGTTTTTAAGACCTTTTATCAAGAAATAAAATTTCCTAAAGTAAAATGTGTCATTTAAATTGTTCAAAATAATTTTCGGGCGCGCTGACCTGGCAGCCCGGCCCCAGCCAGGGGCGTTGCCCCTTGGACCCCACTAGGGGCTGCCGCCCCTAGAACCCCGCTAACAGGGGCTGCCGCCCCGAACCCCCGCTGTCCCGCGGAGGGTCAGTTATCTAGTTTATCTCTCATGACTGATGAAATGTGAATGCTTAGACTAAGAGTTTGCTTCCTATTATGTGTTAAGTGTATGTGAAAACTAAAGATGTAAGTGAAACTTAAAGAATTGTTATTGGGCCCATAACATTTACCTGGATAAAGTAAAGTCTTGCAAGTAAAGTCCTGCAGGCAAGGGATAAAGTAAAGACTTGCAAGCAATGGCTAAAGGAGGGTTGCATTTGTTGTGCCCTCACCGGATAAAGTAATGCTCGAATAGGCAGGTCTGTAAGCCCTGAATAGGCATGACAATAATGGCCCGATCGAGTACGACTGTAAGCCCTTAATTGGCGTGTCGGTAAAGTCCTAGGCGAGCCTAGGCACCGATAGTGACAGAGAATTGACGGATAAAGAAGAGTAATAAATAACGAGAAATGAAAAGCAATGATAAAGTATCGATAAAGTGATAGCCTGTATGTATTGATGCTTGATAGACGAGAACTATTTTCAACTGATAAAGCTAATACCTCTTACAAAAGTTATTTAGCAAAGTAAACCTAGAATTCACTCAGCGAAGCTGACTTTTGTATGCATATCAGTTGACATGTAAGAGTTAGAGCTTATGGAATAGAGGCATGGGACTGAAGCTTCTTGGCACTAGAAGAGTGGCATCCCCGATAAAGAGAAGCTTAAAAGGACATTTAAATAGTTTTGATGTTTAAAGACAATGTTTATATTTCATTGTAATGGATTGAATTACGGTATATTTTTCCGCTGCAATATTATATTTATACACATATGAGTAATGATTGCTTTAAATCTATGTTTGCTGTGAATGGCCAACTGTGAGGCTTCCCTGAGAAAGGTGGGCCTTACACGTACTTATCAGTGATTGCTAATCTCAAGGGTTTCGAGTTAAGTAAATGAATTCAATGATCGAATCAAATCACCATTTACACTTTGCCTAGACAAAGTACCCCGAGATGTAGGAATTCCTTCTACAGCACTGCCTGTTCTTAGTTATGGGACACATCCTTAAGAGGATTTGAGAACCATAAGTAACGGTTTAAAGTTTGAAGGCCATTCGGTGTTTAGGAAGTGTTCTCGAAGCTTTCGAACCATTGTATTAATCCGGTAGCTCCTTCGGTTCCACTAAACTTAGTGGGGTTGCAAGAACTAAAATGCTTGTAGGTACAAGCATGTGGAGGGTTAGGAAAAACAGAGATTTGAGCAGGGTTCACTGTAACATCCCGTACCTTTATAAACAATTAAATTCAATACGTCCCAATAATTAAAAATAATAATAATAATAACAATAATAATAATAATAATCATAATAATAATAATAAAAATAATATTAACAATAATAATAATAACAAGGAAGTCCAGGGGGCAATGGGTCATTTTTGAAACTTAAAATGAATTTTATAACATAAAATAACAAATGTTAAAACCACAGGGACCAAATCTGTAACTTCTGAAATTTCAAAACCAACCCCGCCCATCCCCGATTTTCCGGCGCCGGCTCCGGCCGAAATCCGGCACCCTCCGGCGAGGTCCAAACTTCAAAATTACCCCATTTTAAACTACAAAACCGGTTATAATCACTTCGTGGTTGAGATTCGAACCTAATGCACCCTTAAAAACGCGTTGTAACAGTGAATTAACGGGTATAAACTTTTTCCACTTTATCATTCGACCGTTCAACGGCTAATTCACCCCTAAATACTAATTTAACCAATCTAATCGAGCCACTCGAACCTTAACAGCCTATCAATCGAATTGCAGCCTGTAATCCTAAACACAAACACACAATCAAACCGAATTAAATTCACCTCGGTTCGAACCTGCAACTCATACAACCACCATCCTCCGAGCCTTATATTCTGAAATTAACATAGGGGTTTTGATCTACAAGACTCTTAGAAGCTATCCACGAGTTTAATTTGACTATCATCATGAATTGTTCACTGTTCGAACTCAACCTCTCTCGCGACCTGTTCTTCACTGTTCTTAGTATCATTTCAAAACAAAACAGGTAATCAAACACATCAATCTACTCGTTTGATCATGGGGAACAAAAGCCCCATGAATTCAGTCATTAATAGTATCGAATTTGTGTTCAATTTGAGGGAAATCAAATTAGGGTTCTTCGAGATATTGGGGGAAAACTGAAACCATGTTTAAAAAGAAATCAAACCGGGTTTTGTTGCGGCTGAGGCCCTAGGTTCAGTGGTTGGTGTGTGGGTGTGAGTCTTGGAGGTCCCGGGTTCGAACCCGGTTACCTGCAAACATTTTTTTTTAAAGCTTTTTAAACCTCTAAAAATTATGGAAAAATTTCTAAAAATCATAAAATAAATTTTATAAGTTTTCCTTATTTAAACCTTACAAAAATTATTTTCTGTAAATTTATTTTATTTGAAAAACATTAATAATCTTTATAAAATATTAGTTATAAATATTACAAATAATGATTTTTATAAAAACAAACATTATATCGTATTTACTTATGAAATAATCATGGAAAACCAGAGAAATTATACAATATATATTTTCACAAATCGTTTATAAATATAATTATAGGTTATATTTTATACTTATAATTAATAATTATTATTGAATTGTACGAATACAAAGAATGCATACATATACCTCTTTCGAATAAATCAAAAATACAAACAATTTCATTACTGGTCCAAAATCCCACAATTCAATTTAAATCCTAATATCATTAGGTATAAAATCAAACTCAAATATATATAATTATCGTGGACATCAAACCGAACCGACTCGAATCCAATCAAATATATCCATTCGCGTTGAATATGTTTTAAAGGATTAGTTATAATCAAAATAGGTATTGATCGTGTTTGATCGTGCATTGCTTGATTCTGTGAAGTCTTTGTGCATTATATCAATTCAAGGTGAGTTTCGTGGCCCCTTTTTATATTTATACAAGTTTTCAATGTTTTCAATCAATGGGGGAAAGTATGCTCACCCGGTTTCAATGTTGTAAACTGTATATTCTGTTTTCATACTTGGAATCAATGTGATACTGTTTTGCATGCATACATGGTGTTATTCTTGGGAACACTCATACAACCATTAATTCCCGGGTTTGGGAACCAATGGTTAGGTATTGGTAGTACTACTGGGTTGACACCCCCACCCTTCGACGATTGGTTAACTTGTGAGTTACCAACACAGCTGCCAGCAATCCGGCCAAGGGTGAATATATTCCGGCAGATTTATATGCATAACGTCATTAGGTTTCGTTGTCTTTAAACACATGTTATGTGGTTTGTGCTTGCAGTATGATTCCATATCAAATTTTATACAGCATCAATTACATGTTTTCAATTTAAACCTGTAACACCCGTATTTTTTAGCAAAGAAACTAAAAGAATGAAATAGAAAGAAAAAAGAAAGAAAACAAAAGTTTACTTTTGTTGAAGGGCCAAAAGTGTCAAATAGGCAAACTTCCTATTAATTTTGATACAAAAGGTGGTATGGCCACCCACTTTTGTTCACATCATTACCATCTTCGAAGATTTCTAAAAAAAGAAAGCAGAACTTGATATTTTAGAGAGAGAAAGAGCAAGATACGAGATTTTTTGAAGAAAAATCTGAGAACTCGAAGTTTTTGGTAAGAAATCTCGCGTTTATGAAGCTTTAGATGATTCTAGACCCATATATGTGCTTATAAATGTGACTTGTGTGTTCGGGTGGTATGGTGTGTGTGTTTTAGGTGTTAGAACAGTCGAAGAAGCTCGGGTGAAGAGTGTTAAGATTGGAAGCAGCAAAGGTGAGTTCTAGGCCCCTTTTTACTCGTTTTTAAAATGTTTTGGGGCTGGAAAATGCATGTAAGTATGTTTTTATGGATTTGTGTATGAAACCCGTATGTTATGTGCATGTGTATGATTATAGAGTATGTTTTAGGGTGTACATATGCCTATGTTTGTGTTAAGTTTATGCCTGAAATCATATGTACATGCTTAGAAATAGGTATTATGATGTTCGGGGACTGAAATATGACTTAGACACATGAATAGGCTGCTAATACGACTAATTAGACCAAATAATGGTCATATGACTGAATAGGGGTCGTATGACCATTAGATTTTCTAAGTGTAGGGTCATATGACTGAACAGTGGTCGTATGACCATTTGAAATTTTCTAAGTGTGTGATTATATGTCTGAACAGTGGTCATATGACCATTAGAATTATTCTAAGTGTGGGGTTATACGACTGAATAGTAGTCGTGTGACCATTGGAGATGTTCTAAGTATAGGATCATATGACTGAACAGTGGTCGTATTACCACTGGAAATTTTCTATGTATGGAATCTATTGACTAAACAGTGGTCGTATAACCCTTGGAAATGTTCTAAGTATGGGTCATATGACTGAACAGTGGTCGTATGACCATTGGAAATTTTCCTAAGTATGGGGGATGTTACGACCGAACAGTGGTCGTATGACCTATAAAAATTTCCCAAGGCTGAGGATGATACGACTGAACAGTGGTCGTATGACCTAGGAAAAATTTTCTAAGTTAAGGTGAAACGACTGAGAAGGTGATACGACTGAGCAGGGCTCATACGACTGAATAGTGCTCATACGCCCAAACACTTAGAATTTTTACAGAAATTTTCTGGGAAATCTGACTTATGGGGTTTTGACCAGAGTTGACTAGGGTTAATAAATGATGATGTTTTTATGAATGTAATGATGATTAATGATTAACCCTTCTTATTGTTACTGAATTTATTATCAGTATTTTATTATCGTTAATAATATTACTATTATATTGTTAAGTATGAAAAAGGCATGATAAGGAATGTTTAAAGATTTAACGAAGAGCATAATCATTAATAAGTAAATATTAATGATAAAGAGAAATGGAACGTAAAGTGAAAGATAATCAAAAAGGAACACGATGAATGAATGCATTCATTAATAAATGAACGAATGAACGTAAGAAAGGCTTGCAAGCAAATGAATGGAGGTGCACACCCCTGGCAGGTGTTAGCTCAACTGTGATGCGGGTTAGCTACCCCGGAGGATGCACACAGGGTCAATCTTTGAGATTGATAATGAGGTGAGCAACTTTGTGTTGCAACAGACTCGGTTAGCAGGCAATCCGAGAGATTGCCACTGAGGTGAGCAACTATGTGTTGCAACAGACTTGGCTAACATATAGATAATGAGGTGAGCAACTACGTGTTGTAACAGACTCGGTTAGCAGGCAAATTATGAGATTTGCCACTGAGGTGAGCAGCCGTGTGCTGCAACAGACTTGGCTAACATATTGATATTGAGGTGAGCAACTACGTGTTGCAACAGACTCGGTTAGCAGGCAAATCATGAGATTTGCCACTGAGGTGAGCAGCCTTGTGCTGCAACAGACTTGGCTAACATATGATAGAATGAAATGAATGAACGTACGAAAGAATGTAATGAATGCATGAATGAAAGAAATGATCGTATGTATGAAATGAATGTATAAATGAAATGAATGTATGAACGTATGTAATGTATGAATGAATGAAAGTAAGATACGTACGAATGGAAGAACTAATATGAAAGAAAGAATATGAATGTAAACGATGAACGGCACACGAATGAAAGTTAATGAATGAACGACGAAGATAATAATATTATCTATGTACGTACTTGTGTGACCGCATATAAGTAAAGAAAGGTTTTTCTTGAAATGAAAAGTAAAAGTATTTTAATCTACAAAACTAGAACTCACTCAGCAACGCTGACTTTTATGTATTTTTCAGTTGGCAGGTAACAGGTTGCTGAGGGTGGCACACGGGGATGGCTACTTGGCGGGCAAGACTGACACCCATTTATGTTTTGATAACACTGTTGTTTTGTAATTCATGCAACTAATTATTTTGTGACTTATGAATTAGAATGTATTGCTTAGCAACAGTGATTAAAATGAATGAATGGGTTTTGTTAAAATTAATTCCGCTGCTTTAATTTATAATATATGAATGTTTATGCTGTGAATGTCCAACTGTGAGGTGCCCAGGAAGGGGGCCTTACAAAACCTGCGGAACTCACCAACATTATGTGTTGACATTTTTGAGCATATCTTTTCAGGTGAACATAATCAAAGAGGATAGCTAGTGCAGATGCCTTAGCAGAGACCTCAGGATTTCAATAGATTTGCATATGTAATATTTGTCATTTGTTTTCATATTTGAACTATGTGTATTTTGGATTTAAAATCAATAAGACTATGATAGTCGTGGAACTGACTAACCACGACACAAGTCACCATTGTATCGGGCGACGTCATGACACGAGTATTTTGCATGTATTATATCTCTGTTATTATACCAAGTGTTATGATGATTCCGTCCGTCGCATCCTCGTGTTTCCGCTCTAAGCGAGGGTGTGACATTCACGTCTTGATTCAGATGAGTTAGGAGGGTTGGTATACCTCACGTGCTAAAATAGTAACAATCTTACGGCTAGAGTTTCCAGATGAGGGTATGTTTTGACGAGTAGACATTTTGAAATATCATTAAGATATTTTATGAGATTTGGGTAATATGAGCTATACAACATGAAAACGACCATCGGGAATTTGGCATAATAAGAATGAGATGTTCCAAGTGTAATCGTTTGATTCGTAAATCAAAGCGAGTATGTTGACTAACCAAAGTTCTAAGTCAACCACATCTTTGTTGGATACATGCGTACCTATAAGCAGATACTCATCCCACTCTTCCAACATTGCATGTATTTATTGGTGAGGCACAGACTTTGACGAGATTTTGAAAACCACGGATAACGATTCAAAGTTTATTTTGATAACCATTTGATTTAGGCACACAATGCCTTAGAATATGATTTAAGATTTGTGTGTGCTTTGATAGGAATCAAAGTATAAAAAGAATTATATATGGTTCCATTCCTCAAGTTTCAATAATCCATGCTTCGGTCCATCAAGATCATTATGTAGCCTAGTTTAAGCACATTCTTAGTATACCGGTGATGTTTATATATAGGGTTCCCCGCAGCGTTCCCACCACATCCACGATATACTTTGAATAATACTTAAACTAGTTACATAACATCTTAATTTTCCTTAGCATCATTCCAAAGAATAACTTATATAAGTTTGATGTGAGCTACCGCAACTTATGTTTAGGCGGTTTTTACCAGTATATGAATGGTTACCGACAAACCTATACATCGGTTCCACACGGGAATTGATGACTTTAGAGAAAACATTTTCAAAGTGTAAATAGTTTAATGTGACGTAGCAAGATCTACAAAGCGTATACGTATAGTTTACAACCAAACAAATCCATGCCTCAGTCAATCAGGATCATCACGTAGCCCAGTTTAAACACATTCTTGGTATACCAAGGATGCTTATATATAGGGTTCCCCGCAGCGTTCCCACCACATCCGTGGCATACCTAGAACGATGCCTAAACCAGTTACGTGACATCCGTTTATCCTTAGCATGATCTTAAAGAATAACGTATTGTATGTGTAGAGAGTATCATTACTCCTCTACATTTATGTATTCCACTTTCATTCTAAACATTATTCAGTAGTTACTAAAACGTTAAGTGGAGAAATGTCTCATAAGGTCAATATTATGATTGGAAATACTATGAAGGCTCTAAGTAGGACAGGACTTGAGTAATGTTGATAATGTTTGATTACCTTCAACAGGACTTATAATGTTTGATTGCTTCAACAAGGACTTACAATGTTTGATTGCCTTCGACAAGGACTTACAATGTTTGATTGCCTTCAACAAGGACTTACAATGTTTGATTGCCTTCAACAAGGACTTACTAGAATTATGACCCTAGCACCCTAGGGTATAGAATAGAAACATGTGATACTCATGATCGTTACCTCATGGTAAGATTAACCAGACTTCTCATGCATGGTGAATTGTAATTATGTGTGCACCCGTAATGGTAATTTACCTTGCATGATCACCCTTAGCTTCACTTACCCCAAGTTAACATCATAGTATTATTTAGATTCATCAAGCACAAATAATGTAATGTCCTTATGTCCATGAGCCAGTATTCCAATAATAGCATGTAATAGCAAATAAGCATATAAGCACATTAAGTCTAATGATAACTGCATATCCGTCATACTTTCAGGATTTCAGTCATAACCATGATAGGGTCGGATTTTAATATCCGAGATCTATGCTACGCGTGATCACCGAAGTTCCCTAATAATATGATTTTGTACGCATACAAGCGTAAAGTTCTAGTATCAAAGTATCCCATGTAGAAAAACTAAGAGTATTAATGTCTTTCTCAGGATGTTCAGATAATACGTGTATATGTATAAAGTCAAGTATGTAGGAACATACTTGTATATTATTAGGTATATAGGAATACACCTGTATATTAAGTTCATAGACTTAATATACTTGATCCATTTGCCTTGTAGATTTGTGTATTGACCATATTTTATCACTCATCCCAGAAATCCCCAGGTAGCGTAACGGGTCTCGCAATGAGATTTATACGAATACGCTTCCCTTAGCCCGAAGGCCTTTTGCCAGGAAATCCAGAATACAGGTGTCTATGTGTCACACAAATCATGAAGAACATTTAGGTAAAATCAAATGCACACAGTCCCTAGCATGCATTCTATATGAAGGTTCTTAGGTTATAGTCTAGGTCGAATTCTCCACCTAAATCTCTATAACCAAGGCTCTGATACCAATCTGTCACACCCTCGCTTATAGCGGAAACACGAGGATGCGACGGACGGGATCGTCATAACACTTGGTATAATAACAGAGATATAATACATGCAAAATCCTCGTGTCATGACGTCGCCCGACATAATGGTGACTTGTGTCGTGGTTAGTCAGTTCCACGACTATCATAGTCTTATTGATTCTAATCCAAAATACACATGTTCAAATATGAAAACAAATGACAAATATTACATATGCAAATCTATTGAAATCCTGAGGTCTCTGCTAAGGCATCTGCACTAGCTATCCTCTTTGATTATGTTCATCTGAAAGATATGCTCAAAAATGTCAACACATAATGTTGGTGAGTTCCGCAGGTTTAAATTTAAAACAATTGATTGATGCTGTATAAAATTTCATATGGAATCATACTGCAAGCACAAACCACATAACATGTGTTTAAGACAACCAAACCCTAATGACGTTATGCATATGAATTCGACGGAATATATTCACCCTTGGCCGGATTGCTGGCAGCTGTGTTGGTAACTCGCAAGTTAACCAATCGTCGAAGGGTGGAGGTGTCAACCCAGTAGTACTACCAATACCTATCCGTTGGTTCCTAACCCGGAATTAATGGTTGTATGAGTGTTCCCAAGAATAACACCATGTATGCATGCAAAACAGTATCACATTGATTCCAAGTATGAAAACAGAATATACAGTGTACAGCATTGAAAACGGGTGAGCATACTTTTCCCCCATTGATTGAAAACATTGAAAACTTGTATAAACATAAAAAGGGGCCACGAAACTCACCTCGAATTGATGTATTGCACAAAGACTTCACAGAATCAAGCAATGCACGATCAAACACGTTCAACACCTAATATTGATTATAATTAAGCCTTTAAAACATATTCAGCGCGAATAGATGTGTTTGATTGAATTCGAGTCGGTTCGGTTTGACTCGTACACAATCATATATACATTTGAGTTTGATTATAATTTTGTGAGTTATATACTAAATTAATTAATTAAGTATATTTTATAAATTATGGTTATTTTTGTAAATAATATGTGAAATTATATGTTATATAATTTCTATAATTTTCAAAGTTATAATTACTTACGATTTGGTGTCTATTTTTATAAAAATGATTATTTAAAATATTTACAAATAATATTTTATGAATATTTTAAGATTTCTAAATAAATAAATTTTCAGGGAATAATTTTATAAGTTTTAAAATAAGAACAGTTTATAAAATTTATTTTTATGATTTTTAGAAATTTTTGTATAATTTTTAGAAGCTCAAAAGGCTTTAAAAAAATAGTTGCAGTGGCCCGGGGTCGAACCCGGGACCTCTCGGTGGGGTGGAACATGGAAACCGGTGAACCAAAGGCCGTGGCCGCGACTAAACTCAGTTTTAATTGTTTTTAAACATAGCTTCCTAGTTTCCCCAAATCCATATAAACCCTAGAATGGGTTCGATTAAATTGAACCTCGAAACGATATGGATTCTGTAATTAACATGGGGCTTTGATTCCCCATGTTAAATCGAGTAGAATGGTGCATTTAATTACCTGATTTGATTCGTATTGATGGTATGAACAGATAAGAACAAGCCGCGGCAAAGGAAGAATCGAATGGGGATCTATCCTTGCTGAAAATCCAATTAATCGCACATACAGCTTCGAATGATACTTAGGATTGAAAGCCCTATGTAAATTTGAGTGTATATGGGTCGGATGTTGGTTGTTGATAAAGTTGCAGGTCGAGGTTGAAGATGATGATCGATAATGGTGTGTGTGTGTGTTTCAGATGATGTTACAAGTTGTATTCGATGTATAATCTGATAAAGTTCGATTTGGTTGAATAATTTCGATTAAAGGGATGTGTAAGTGGATGAATTAGCCGTTGACGTTCGAGTTGTAAAGTTGGAAAAGTTTTAGCCGTTTAATCGACCGTTAAACGCGTTTTAGGAATGCTTTGAGTTCGAATCTTGTATACGAACGAATTGGGACCGGTTTTGTGGTTTGAAATTGGGTATTTTTGAGGTTTTAGCCTCGCCGGAGAGTTATCGGAGTTCGGCTGGAGCCGGCGCCGGAGAATCAAAAAGGGGCGGGGGTTGGGTTTGAAATTTTGGGAATTTACATCTTTGGTCCCTGCGGTTTAATATTTATCATTTTATGTTATAAAATTCCTTTTAAAGTTTCAAAAATTACACAAACCCCCCCTGAATTTTGTTATTATTATTATTATTATCATGATTATTATTATTATTATTGTTATTATTATTTTTTTTGTAATTATTGGAACGTATTGAACTTACTTGTTTATAAAAGTACGGATGTTACACAAGTCATCAATAAAATATGCATTTATTGAGTAAATTCGTTCGTCTTATAAATTTATAAACCATTATTAAAGCCAAATTCATAAAATAAAAAAAATAAAGGTTAAATTATTTTCTATAAATTAAATCTATTAAAGAAATGTTAGTAAAATTGAGAAAAAACTAGCATTTTTAAAAAAAATTTATCAAGCTATGAAAACTAACAAGTTGATTAACGTGGTTAAAAAAAACTAAATTAAATAGTTAACAAGAACTTTAGGGTGGTTAAGTGTAAATAAAGAAACTTAAAAACTATTTAATTAAACTAAAAACAACATAAAAGTGCAGAGGCTTAAAGTGTAAATAAAATTTTAAAACCCAACCCCGCCTCCCCTTACCCCGTTTTTCCGGTTAACCGGAGCCCAGCTCCGGCGTCATCGCCGGCGACATCAAAAAACCCATTTTTTTCCCGTTCAAAACCCAAAAACCGGTTCCAAAACCTTCGAAATCAAGATTCGAACCTCCCTATGCCCACCAGATTGAACCTAGACCACCTTAACGTCCACATTCAAACCGCGTTTCGGGATTTAGGAAACCCAAATCAAAAATCAATCAAAATCGTAATCATATCTCAATTACTCGCACATACTGATTCGTAATAGCTTACTAAACCTAATGAACCACTATACATCGCTAAGACACAATTAACATACGCGAATTGTTACCATTTTTGCTCGGTTTACAGCTGTTACTCGACTGGTGTAATACGCGTTGTTCCAACTCCATATATTGATACCAAATCATTCCTTGCACCTACCTTAAGCTCTCTGAAACCTTGAATCACTTGCAAACACACACAAATTCACTGCTTGATTCAGTTTCTTCTTTGGCTCTGTTTCTCTTTGTTCGACACCTTTCTGTCATCATACTTGAAGTTTTTTTTAGGGTTATAGACCTCCGGAGATCCACGAAGCTTCCCATAATCATCTATTTCATTTTCATTCACAACTGTTCTTGATCGTGATCTTGCTAGCCGATTAACTTTTCTTAAAAATTCTCTTAATCCACGCGAGTGCAAGGTATGTATATATATTCAAAATGCTCGTATGACCTTGGGGAACAAAACCCCTAACATAATTCTGCTATTGATTTCTGCGATCTTGATCAATTTGGTCAACATAGAAGATTAGGGTTCATGCAATTTGGGTTTCAAGTTAATACTGTGTATTATTAATAAAAATGGAACTTATTCAACAAAAGAACAATCTGGCCCAATGGTCAGACTCGCATGTTAGGGGTTGGAGGTCGCGGGTTCGACCCGGAAAAACCCCATTTTTATTTTGAAACTGTTTTTTTTTTTTCATCTTGACTGTTATAGGACCATTTAATTTATAAAAATAATATTTTATAAATGATAATAAACTTTCTAAACTCAATAAAATTACTAATAACATTTATAAAGTTTTATAAACACACTTTTAAAACTTTATAAATAAATTAATTATGTAATTTATTAAATATCTATACACCCCTCTTCAATTATGATTTATAATTTGCAGAATGGGTAAAAGATTTATAAACTTAAGAATTTTAACAAATTATTCAATTGTTACGTATTTATTCCATTTTAACTAGAATAAATATTACCACCCTAAACCAAAACCCAAATTCGTTATTTACCCTAATATACCCAATTTATTCCCATTTTATCTCGATCCTAAAATGCCTCTTTCCTTAGGTTGATTCTTGAGGAGCCGGGGTTTAGGACAATCATTTTTATTTTCCTTTTAACTATTATCGTTTTGCTAAGGTGAGTTTCATAGTCCCATGTTCTTTATTAACTTTGGGGGAAATCATGTTGTATCTATTTAAACTACACAAGTCTTGATGTCTATACTACTTCAATTCATTAAGAGCATTGTTATACTTGCATATGTACTTATATGTGTTTAATTGCATTTTATTCAAACCATGGTAATCAATAGTAGATCTATTTGGCTTGACAAACCCACCCTAGATGAACACGGGTGATTGAGAACCTGTGAAATATTATAACTCTGTTTAATTCTTCGGGAATTAAACGTATAACTAGTCAACTAGGTTTGATTGTGCTTATTAAACATATGATTACACTTATGTTTTAGTTAACTTTGCATATGAATTGAAATTTTGGGTCATATCTATATATCTATTTAAACCTATGATTCTCACCAGCTAGTTTATTTAGCTGACCTGATTATTTTACGCATGATTTCAGGAAAAGCATAGGACCATGGATTTGCATGCAAACTAGGAATGCTTGGACCTAGTTAATAAATTCGAACAATATGTCATATCATTATTAAGAATTTTTTTGTTGTTTTGTTTGGATATTTGTTTGGTTATTTATGAAATTTGGATTTTAATTATATTTAAATCTTAATTATCCCATGAGCTATTGAACAATCATTATTAAGTCCGCCCCGAGGTTTCCGCCCATTCGGTCGGGGTGTGACAGATTGGTATCAGAGCCATGGTTATAGAGAATTAGGTTATTAGAAATGGATGACCCAGACTATAACCTAAGTACCCTAAGCATGAGTCCTCTCATGCCATCTAAATTATATTTTATATGTTACATATGTGTATGTCTACTTGAAACTTTTGCCTTACACTAATACACCTTAAATATATCAATTCCAAAAAAAAATTTAAGGCATAATGCCTATTCCAAAAGAAATTATTTCTCTATTTCAAATTTAAATTATCGGTTTTCAAACTCTCGTCAAAGTCTAAGTCTGTAACTGAACACGTGCAATGCTGGAAGGGTGGATGCCTGTATTCTGGGGTGTTCTGTCTAGGTAAGGTATTCGTACAAATCCACTATACGGACCCGTTACCTTACCTGGGAACCCTTAGGATGAGTGTCCACTTATAGGTAAGCATGTCTTCACTAGGGTTAGTTGACTTAATACTTTGATAAGTCACCGTAATCGTTTAGTTTGCGAACTAAAACGGTTACACTCGGAATACCTCCTAGTGATTTCAAGTTTTCATATATCTAAACCTCATTTAACCCCCCTCTCCACTTGATTTATTCCATTATTCCCCCCATCTAAATATCACATTTCAATTTATCTATGTTTAAATTATTCGATTTGTTTATGACTCATCACTTAGTTTTCCGCTACGATTCGAATCCTCAATCGTCAAATATAACATGAAACTAAACCTGTAAAAAAAATCATTTCATTAATCCCTTTTAATTCTTTGTTCCTCTGTTCAGAATGTCTTTCCGTCGTCACAACTCTAGTTCCGGAAACTCAAGCCGCAAGCTTGCCTCCATTGTTGCTAAGGAAGTTGCTGCAGTGATCCCAACAGTTCTGGCCCACTTGAACACCGGGAATGCTAATCCCCCTCCACCACCACCAACTTGCACTTTCAAAAAGTTCAACTCCTGTAACCCCACTAAGTTTATGGCACCGAAGGAGCCACTTGTCTGCTTTAATGATTTGAAAGTATGGAGAACACGTTTCTAAACAGTGACTGCCCTGATAACTTAAGGGTTCATCGTGCAACGAGTGTCTTTCACAAAAGGGCACTGACTTGGTGGAACAGATTGAAAAGAGATCATGGGTCCGAGGTTGTCTTGGCCTACTCTTGGGACGAACTCAAAAGCCTTATGACTAAGGAGTTCTGTCCTAGAAATGAGATCAAAAAACTTGAGGCTAAATTCTGGGATCTGACCCAGGCTGGTGGGGAAAACACGGCTTATACGAGTCGGTTTCATGAGCTAAGTCTATTGGTTCCTCATCTTGTGACTCCCCTCGATCGAGCTATCGAGAAATACATCGGGGGTCTTCCGATGCAAATCCAAGACACTGTTCTGGGTAGCAAGCCTACCACTCTTGATGAAGCCATCCGTCTTTCGGCTCAGTTGACCGATAATCATGTGAAGGCGGGAACCTTGACCCACAAGAACAAGAAGTCTGAAAAGTCAACCTCTGAGCCCCCTAAGGAGATAAAACCTGATTCATCATCCAAACTTACGAAGCGTAAGTTCAAATCTCAAAACTATGCTGTGGTTACTCCTGCTGCCCCGACGAAGCAAGTCCCAGCTCAGGTTGCTCAGCCCCCGGCTAAGAAACAATACATCGGGAACCAACCTTTGTGTGAGACTTGCAAGTATCATCACTTTGCCAACTACCCTTGCCGTCAGTGCACCAAGTGTGGTCGTCTTGGCCATACTTTCAATTTTTGCAATACTGTTGGTCGAGCTCCTGTTAATCCTGCTACTCCCCAGCCAGCCATTGCTCAAGCTCCTGCGTGTTTCCAGTGCGGTGATCCGAAACATTTTAGAAATCAATGTCCCCAATTGGTTGCTGCGGTTCCTGCTCCTCGTCCCCGTGTCTTTAATATTAATGACGTCTAAGCCAAAGAGGATAACATTATGGTGAACGGTACGTTCCTAATCAATAATCATTATGCTTCGGTTTTGTTTGATACTGGTACCGATAAAAGCTTTGTGTCCTTTGAATTTGAGCCTTTACTTGATATTACCCGAGCTAAGTTAGACAAACCATTTACGGTAGAAGTAGCCGACGGTGAATCCATCAAAGTTGATTCTATCATTCCAAATTGCACCCTCCGCTTAAACGATTACGAATTTCCGATCGACCTTACACCGATGCCTCTTGGAAGTTTTGACGTCATTATTGGCATGGACTGGTTGTCGTTGAACCATGCTGAGATTGTTTGCTTTGAGAAGTTCATTCGAATTCCTCTTGCCACAGGGAGTGTCCTAAATGTTTATAGGGAAAGACCTTTTAAAGGACTTAAACTCATGTCCTGCATCAAAGCTCAAAAGTACCTTCGTAAGACCTATGTTGCTTACTTGGCCCATATTGTGAAGACGGATGAGAAGGAGAAGAAAATCGATGACATTCCTGTTATTCGAGATTTCCCCGAAGTCTTTCCGGATGATTTGTCTGGTCTTCCTCCCATTCGACAAGTTGAATTTCGTATTGATCTTGTACCGGGAGCTACACCTGTCGCACGATCTCCTTACCGTCTTGCACCGTCAGAGATGCAAGAGCTTGCTAGCCAACGACAAGAACTTTCTGATAAAGGTTTTATTCGCCCTAGTTCCTCACCTTGGGAGCTCCTGTCTTGTTTGTAAAGAAGAAGGATGGTTCGTTTCGTATGTGCATCGATTACTGTGAGCTCAACAAACTCACCGTTAAAATTCGTTACCCTTTACCGAGGATCGATGATCTATTTGATCAACTTCAAGGAGCCTCTCACTTCTCTAAGATTGATCTTCGCTCGGGTTATCATCAGCTTCGGGTTCATGATGATGACATCCCAAAAACAGCTTTTCGTACGTGATACGGTCACTATGAGTTCATGGTTATGCCTTTTGGGCTAACCAATGCACCCGCAGCGTTCATGGACTTGATGAACCGTGTGTGTAAACCTTATCTGGACAAGTTCGTGATCGTTTTCATTGACGATATTTTGATTTATTCGAAGTCCAAGTCTGAACATGAGCAACACCTTCGTTTGATTCTTGAGCTTTTGAAGAAAGAACAGCTTTTTGCTAAATTTTCTAAGTGTGAGTTCTGGCTCAACGAAGTTCAATTCCTCGGTCACATTGTGAACGAGAAAGGGATTCACGTTGACCCCGCCAAAATTGAAGCAGTGAAAAATTGGGTTGAGCCTAAGACACCCCACCGAGATTCGTTCGTTCCTTGGTCTAGCCGGGTATTACCGCCGTTTCATCTCGAATTTCTCTAAGATTGCTCTACCTCTCACTACTTTGACCCATAAGGGTAGACCTTATCATTGGGGTCCTAAGCAAGCCAAAGCCTTTCGAACCCTCAAGAGCAAGTTGTGCAACGCCCCAATTTTAGCTCTTCCCGACGGTAATGATGATTTCGTTGTTTATTGTGATGCCTTAAATCGTGGCCTCGGTTGCGTTCTTATGCAACGGAGTAAAGTCATAGCCTACGCATCAAGACAACTTAAAGTTCATGAGCGGAACTACACTACTCATGACATCGAGTTGGGTGCGGTTGTTTTTGCTCTTAAAATTTGGAGACATTATCTTTATGGTACAAAGTGCCTCGTTTTCACCGATCACAAAAGTCTCCAGCACATATTTAATCAAAAGAAACTCAACATGAGACAACGTCGATGGGTTGAGTTGCTTAACGACTATGACTGCGAAATTCGTTACCATCCCGGTAAAGCGAATGTCGTAGCCGATGCTTTGAGTCGTAAGGATTACATTATGCTCCAGTGTGCCACCATTCAGTCTGATCTCAAAACCCGTGTTCTTATGCTCAACAAACTTCTGTCACCGAGGGCAACTTGCATGATGAAATGTCTTGTGGTGCTGAACTCCAACTTGAAACAAAGTCTGATGGCTTACTATACTTCTTGAACCGTATTTGGATTCCCAATCGGAATGATCTTCGTACACTTATTCTTGATGAAGCTCACAAGTCTCGTTATTCTATTCACCCCGGATCGGACAAAATGTTCATGAACCTTCGAAACCAGTATTGGTGGCCCGGTATGAAAAAGGACATTGCTCTTTACGTGTCCAAACGCCTCACTTGTTCTAAAGTCAAAGCCGAACATCAACGTCCCTCGGGTTTGCTGGTGCAACCCAAAATTCCTATGTGGAAATGGGAGAACCTATCTATGGATTTTATCACAAAACTACCCCGATCTTTGTGTGGGTACGACAGCATTTGGGTCATTGTCGACCGCCTGACTAAGTCTGCTCACTTCTTACCTATACGAGAGGATTATTCGGTCAAGAAATTGGCCCAGATTTACATCGACGAGATAGTCAGTCGTCATGGTGTGCCTCTGAGCATAATATCTGACCGTGATGGTCGCTTTATTTCTCGTTTTGGCAAAGCCTCCAGTCAGCTTTAGGTACTCAGCTTAATCTTAGCACCGCTTATCATCCTCAAACCGACGGTCAAACCGAAAGAACAATACAAACCCTTGAAGATATGCTTCGGGCTTGTGTTATTGACTTTAAGGGCAATTGGGATTCTTATATGCCATTGATCGAATTCTCTTACAACAATAGTTACCATACCAGTATCAAAATGGCACCGTTCGAAGCTCTTTACGGTCGGAAGTGTCGATCTCCTATCTGTTGGACCGAGGTTGGTGAATCTCAAATAACCGGTCCCGAGTTAATTCAGGAATCAACTGATAAGATTCACAAGATTCGCGATAACTTGATTGCTGCTAGAAATCGTCAAAAGTTCTACGCGGACAAAGGACGAAAACCCATGGAATTCAATGTCGGTGATCTCGTACTTCTTAAGGTATCCCCTTGGAAGGGAGTGATTCGCTTTGGAAAGAAAGGGAAGCTAGCACCTCGTTATGTGGGTCCATTCAAAGTACTAGAGCGGATTGGGAAAGTAGCTTACAAGCTCGAATTGCCCCAAGAACTCAGCAATGTTCATCCAACATTCCATGTTTCCAACTTGAAGAAATGTAATGCTGAAAATGATCTCCAAGTCCCTCTCGACGAAGTTCAGATTGACGACACAATGCACTTTGTTGAGAGACCCGTGGAAATCATGGATCGTGAAGTCAAGCGTCTCAAGCGTAGTAGGATACCAATAGTCAAAGTTCGTTGGGAGTCTAAACGTGGCCCAGAGTTCACTTGGGAGCGTGAAGACCAAATGAAGACCAAGTATCCTCATCTCTTCGCATCAACCTCTTCTTGATTTAAATTTCGGGATGAAATTTTCTTAAGGAGGGAAGACTGTGACATTTGACCCGTAAATTTTGTAACCCGAACCCGAAACATTGTACCCGTTGACAAGTCATCAATAAAAATATGCATTTATTGAGTAAATTCGTTCGTCTTATAACTTTATAAACCATTATTAAAGCCAAATTCATAAAATAAAAAAAATAAAGGTTAAATTATTTTCTATAAATTAATCTATTAAAGAAATGTTAGTAAAATTGAGAAAAAACTAGCATTTTTAAAAAAAATTATCAAGACTATGAAAACTAACAAGTTGATTAACGCGGTTAAAAAACTAAATTAAATAGTTAACAAGAACTTTAGGGTGGTTAAGTGTAAATAAAGAAACTTAAAAACTATTTAATTAAACTAAAAACAACATAAAAGTGCAGGTGCTTAAAGTGTAAATAAAATTTTAAACCCGACCCCGCCTCCCCTTACCCGTTTTTCCGGTTAACCGGAGCCCAGCTCCGGCGTCATCGCCGGCAACATCAAAAAAAACCCATTTTTTTCGCGTTCAAACCCAAAAACCGGTTCCAAAACCTTCGAAATCAAGATTCGAACCTCCCTATGCCCACCAGATTGAACCTAGACCACCTTAACGTCCACATTCAAACCGCGTTTCGGGATTTAGGAAACCCAAATCAAAAATCAATCAAAATCGTAATCATATCTCAATTACTCGCACATACTGATTCGTAATAGCTTACTAAACCTAATGAACCAACTGTACATCGCTAAGACACAATTAACATACGCGAATTGTTACCATTTTTGCTCGGTTTACAGCTGTTACTCGACTGGTGTAATACGCATTGTTCCAACTCCATATATTGATACCAATCATTCCTTGCACCTACCTTAAGCTCTCTAAAACCTTGAATCACTTGCAAACACACACAAATTCACTGCTTGATTCAGTTTCTTCTTCGGCTCTGTTTCTCTTTGTTCGACACCTTTCTGTCATCATACTTGAAGTTTTATTGAGGGTTATAGACCTCCGGAGATCCACGAAGCTTCCCATAATCATCAATTTCATTTTCATTCACAGCTGTTCTTGATCGTGATCTTGCTAGCCGATTACCTTTTCTTAAAATTCTCTTAATCCACGCGAGTGCAAGGTATGTATATATATTCAAAATGCTCGTATGACCTTGGGGAACAAAACCCCTAACATAATTCTGCTATTGATTTCTGCGATCTTGATCAATTTGATCAAGATAGAAGATTAGGGTTCATGCAATTTGGGTTTCAAGTTAATACTGTGTATTATTAATAAAAATGGAACTTATTCAACAAAAGAACAATCTGGTCCAATGGTCAGACTCGCATGTTAGGGGTTGGAGGTCGCGGGTTCGACCCGGAAAAACCCATTTTTATTTTGAAACTGTTTTTTTTTTTTCATCTTGACTGTTATAGGACCATTTAATTTATAAAAATAATATTTTATAAATGCAAATAAACTTTCTAAACTCAATAAAATTACTAATAACATTTATAAAGTTTTATAAACACACTTTTAAAACTTTATAAATAAATTAATTATGTAATTTATTAAATATCTATACACCCCTCTTCAATTATGATTTATAATTTGCAGAATGGGTAAAAGATTTATAAACTTAAGAATTTTAACAAATTATTCAATTGTTACGTATTTATTCCATTTTAACTAGAATAAATATTACCAACCTAAACCAAAACCCAAATTCGTTATTTACCCTAATATACCCAATTTATTCCCATTTATATCTCGATCCTAAAATGCCTCTTTCCTTAGGTTGATTTCTTGAGGAGCCGGGGTTTAGGACAATCATTTTATTTCCTTTTAACTATTATCGTTTTGCTAAGGTGAGTTTCATAGTCCCATGTTCTTTTATTAACTTTGGGGGAAATCATGTTGTATCTATTTAAACTACACGAGTCTTGATGTCTATACTACTTCAATTCATTAAGAGCATTGTTATACTTGCATATGTACTTATATGTGTTTAATTGCATTTTATTCAAACCATGGTAATCAATAGTAGATCTATTTGGCTTGACAAACCCACCCTAGATGAAACACGGGTGATTGAGAACCTGTGAAATATTATAACTCTGTTTAATTCTTCGGGAATTAAACGTATAACTAGTCAACTAGGTTTGATTGTGCTTATTAAACATATGATTACACTTATGTTTTAGTTAACTTTGCATATGAATTGAAATTTTGGGTCATATCTATATATCTATTTAAACCTATGATTCTCACCAGCTAGTTTATTTAGCTGACCTGATTATTTTACGCATGATTTCAGGAAAAGCATAGGACCATGGATTTGCATGCAAACTAGGAATGCTTGGACCTAGTTAATAAATTCGAACAATATGTCATATCATTATTAAGAATTTTTTTGTTGTTTTGTTTGGATATTTGTTTGGTTATTTATGAAATTTGGATTTTAATTATATTTAAATCTTAATTATCCCATGAGCTATTGAACAATCATTATTAAGTCCGCCCCGAGGTTTCCGCCCATTCGGTCGGGGTGTGACATTGTGCTGTATTTCAACATATATGTACTATATTCTAAAATCTCATGCATATATCTTGTTATCTTGTGCTGTATTGCAACAGATATATAGTATAATTATAGGTTTAATGTTATAGGTTAGATTTTTGTGTTGCACATGTACTATATTATTTCAACAGCACACTTAATGAAAACAGCACACTTAATGAAAAAAGCACATATAATGATAATACATAGAAACAAATACAGCACAAACATATAAACAGCGATACAAATACAACACACACATATATAGATACAGCACAATAGAAAAAACCACTGATTCATATAAGGTACTTTTTATTTAAAACATCACATATAAGGAAAACAGTAACACACTTAATGAAAACAAACACAGTTAATGAACATAGATTTTAAACACTATATGCACATGTTGTGCTGTA